>JAWNNP010001197.1:3000000-3583096 GCA_035044805.1 Leucophenga maculata
TTTAGACTGTGGAGCCTACACTCTTCTGTGTTTGTTTGTTTGTTTGTATCATTCACACTTGTTCTAGCTTTGTTTGTTGTATCTGTACCTATTAAGTCTGTTTCACTTCCATTTTTACCCGTGTTATATGTGCCTATGAAGTCTATTAGACCAACGAAGATTTTTGTTTTTTGTTTCAATCACTTCACTATAACACCAATAGCAACCATACAAACTCTCTTGCTACTCGTCTGCATAGGGTATTAAAACTTCGCTTTCAATTAAATTATTCTGTTTTCTTGTTTTGAATTGAGACCGGATTGCGAAGACGACAACGTTGCACACTCATCGCCGTATTGCCGCTTTATACACTTGGCCAGCTTCGAAGTTGCGTCTTCGAGTGTTCTGTGACGCAGTCGATGGATGGATGAATCGTACGTTGAAGAAGTTCAAGCAGCAAAAAAAAAAAAAAAAACATAAAAAAAATCGTTCAAGTTGAAGTTGTGGTGGCTCGCTGCGGCTTGGCTCAGTTCAATTCAGTTCAGCTCAGCTCAGCTCAACGCAATGTTCAGTTCAGGTTTCTTTCGTTTTCATTATTTCTATTTGGGCGCTCTTCTCATTTATTTTCTCTTCGATGATGAAGTTGATGATGCTTTTGCTTTGGACCATAATCATGTCGTAGTCGTGATTTTAGTGGTTTTTATGCCATGGTTACTGTTCAAGCTACTCACTTTTCTGCCTCGTCTTACGACTATTTGAGGTGCATGGCCTTCTTTACCCAGATTTGAAATTGGCAACTGATTTGTACGGATTTTTTCTGCGTTTTTCCCTCCCTGTTCTACTCCGAACAGAAAGAACAACTCGTTATTGAATTAATAAGTGGCGCAGCATTTATCATTTATATTAAGTTTTTTTTTTTTACTCTTCAAATTCTACTTAATTATTAACTATTCATTTATACCGGTTCTTAAGAAATCACAGAGCGCTACAAATCAATTAAAATATGCGTCGGACATTCCAAATAGTCTGACTCATAAAAATTAAAACCGCAAAGTTTATAAAATGACCAAAAAAATAAATTATTATTGTTGCAAATAAAAAAAAAACTGCATAATTAAATGTTCAAACAATACACACCCCAAAATGATTTATAAAAAATATAACCTAAAAAGTTATAACGTATTCGAATTCACCCAATATACCCAATAGACTGCCAGATACAAAAACTCAACATGGTATTTCATGGTTTGAGTCACAACAATCAAATACCAACCACAACAACAACAAACACAATAAAAACAATAACATCTAAAGCCACTCTAACTGTTTGAAACAGTGTATAAACATTTTTGCGGTTATTGGTAACACGTATTTTTTTATGGTAAAAAAAAAAATATTAAAAAAAAAAAACTGAACGCACGCTGACAGTCAATTCAACTGTATCTAAAGGCAACAACAATGACATCTACATACTAACTGTACAGTAATATATCTTTAATGTGGATGCCAATGGGTCTTTAGGGAGTGGTAACTGGTTAAAAGCATAAATTATAATAAAAAATTTAATTGTATAAAGTCTGCTCTATATTTGCAATAAGCATCGAATATATACATCGAATATTTCTATATGCGTTCACCTAAAAAATCAGAACTCTTTTAGGGTTTATTCATTCAAGATATTAATTGTATAAAATCTGTCATTCTAAGGCTTCTTTCCTCTAAATATAATAACATTTGAAATATGTTTTATGTAGTTATAGTCTGCACATATAATAAGATAGCATAGAAATGTTTGTCTGTTTGTTTGTGCGCGCTTCATATAAAAACCACTCATTGGATTCAAAATCAAATTACTAAAAGCTAAGAAGATTTATTGTGAATAACATTAAGCGTCTATTTCATCAAAATCGACCAGCGGAGTCAAGAGATATTAATGATAAAATAAAAATTAATCTCTAAGATTAAAAATTTCTTAACATTAACGCTATTCAAACAGATTGCATTGCCAGTGCTATTCAAACCTATGGCATCTGCAATGTGCTATTCCAACTTTACACAATGTAATGGCCTCAAAATATATCTAAATGTATTTAAAAATGAATGTATTTATGCTTGTTCATCTCAAATTACTACACCATTCAACCGATTACCATTAAATAAATAAATGTGTGATATAAGAAAGACAAAGAGGAGACATAGCAGAGCAAGTCGGATCTGCTTGTTGTAAGTTATAGACCTTTGATTCTAATAACTTCTTAATATTGAGATTAAATCGGTTTTTCTTTTGACATGTTACCGACATTTTTGATCGGATATTGCAAATATAGCTGACAGCTAACTGATAAAATTTGGAGTTGTTTTATTTGCTTCATATATATTTTGGATTTGCTAATGGATATAAAAATAGATAGGACGGTAGTTCCAGAAGAACCCGCCATAACAAAGAAAACAAACAATTTTTGAGAAATATATTTTTATAACTCTGCAATATCTCCAATTTTCCCAGCGTTTTCAATAGCATTGATGTCTTTTTTTTTAGTGGAATTCGTCAAGCCTCTCAAAAAAGTTATTAACAGCAAACTTCACCACTCTAATGCTAACAAATTTTTTTGTACCACTGACCCATTTTTTTATGTTTTAAAACAGAAAATAGTCTGAGGTCTTTAAATCTGACGACTAATTGATTTGGAAATATCTATAAAAGATGTGTAAACTAGCACATATACAGGATAAGGAATATCATATCCTCCAAATGCAGCAGCCTAATCTCCGAAACGACTGAACCGATTTTGATGGGAGTTTCACTGCCTAATAGCTGATGTTATATGCAGTAACTTTGGTTAGATTTATTTAAAATCGAATGTGACGATACCCCGCCGACCATATAAGCGATAAACACATATCGTCATATCTTTATATGTATTTGAGGTACAGGGATGATATTTGGTATACATGTTAATTTGATCGGAAGAAGATTTCGACAGGAGTTTGCTCAAGACCAGAGTGAGCGGTGCTCCAACCATGGATGATGTTTGGAATACATACTAATGGGATCAGCAGAAGCAAGATCCATTAGAAAAGAGAGAATGGTTTGGCTGTCTATAGCGAACATATATATAGCTAGTACTTAGATAAAAATTCTATGGAGTCAGTTTTTAGTCCATTATTTAAATTGTTTCTGAATTTCAAGAGTGCTTTAATGAACCCATGTTGCGTCCATTAACGGTTGAAATCGGCTTTATTTGAAGTGAAACTTCGCTAGATCCTCAAGATGCTTTTCTATTTTTATTGTAAAGAGGGAAACAGTTTTCGCCTTCTTTGGGACTAGTTCCTTCTTTTCAGTCCATTATATTACAGGTATTTATCTGTTCCATCAACTCAAGTGTGACTTAATGGATTCATGTTTCATCCATGACTAAAAATCGATAGAAAAACTCAGATTATGTCAGTGAAACTTCGGATATTACTCCATTAGAATGTTCATACGATGATTTCTTTTTGTTCCATTGTGAAGATTGAAACTATTTTCGCATTTTTTGCACCCGATTTTCAACTTTCAGTTAATTTTTTGAATGTTCCTTCATCTTAAGTGTAATTTAAAGAACCAAGTTTCGCCCATTGTTATGAATCAAAAAAAAAAAAAAAAAAATGACTGCTTATTTCAGTAAATCTTCACAAAACACTCGTTACCTTATTATAAGGAAGACTGTCTTCGCCTATTTTTGGAAGCGGTTCTCCACTTTGAGTCTATTTTTATGACAACTTCTTTATCTCAACTGTGATTTAAACAACCAATGTTTCTTCTATGTTTATAAACCGACGGAAAACCTGGGAGTATTACATTGAAACTTTGCAAACTCCTCGATTAAAATATGTATCCTTAAGATGGTTTTTCCACTGTGAAAAGTGAAACTGGAGGCGAACTCCACTTTCAGTTCATTATTTTGACTGTTCATTCATATTAAGTGTGATTTGTTGGAGCCATGTTTCGTTTATGCTTATAAATCAATGGTAAAGTTCTGATTATTTTTATTTTTGTTCCATTGTGAGGAATAATGGCAACCAAACTTGCGCTCTGTGCTTTCACAAATCTAAAATTTCAGCTAATATGCGTTGAACACATTTTAAAATATTCCCCACTTATCTGCATACTTTCTAACGCACATTCAATACCACTTTGAAGATTTTCTTCACCATTTTGGGAATATCGAATATTCTTGAGCGCATTGATGATCTTGAGTACAAATAAAATGAGTGTCGTCCATGAAACCCATGAAATACTACACTGGTATAATATTACAATCCTACAAGAACACCGCTAGGCATGGACGGTTCAAGATATACATATTTTTGAGGTTTCTGCTTCTTTGGAAACAAATAAAATGCATCAAAAAGGGCAGGACCGGGAAAGCCGCAGTAATATTAATGAAATGTATTGTTTTCAGCGGTTTCAAATTGCTGATTATGACCTCGAATCGGCCATGACTGTTGAAAGAGCTAAAAATCTCGGCCTTGAACGCGGGTGACTGGCACCTCGCCACAGGAGAGACTGCAGTTTACATCATTCAACAGATTGTTCAACAAGTGCAATGGCTGAATGAATGATCTTAATTGAAAACTCAATTCATTTGTTTGCACTTACTTAATATATTTACATATTGTAGTGTATTAAATTTTCGTATAATGTAAGCTTTTGTATTTTACATTCTTTTTCTACAATTTATATTACTCCGCATTTAAGCAAAATCATTATTTTCCGCATGACCCAATAATTAAATACATTAAAAATTGATTTTTTGACCTTCGCGCAACACTGAAAAAAAAAACAACAACAACCAAAGCTAATTTACATGCACACACAGTACTATTCAATTGAAACTAGAAATTCTTTAGCGTTTTTTTTTATTGTGGTAAATTTTGAAATTCTTTTGCTTCGAAAAATACAAAAACAAACAACATACATTTCGCGCCTTTTTTTCCAATTGACTGCGCTCAACCACTAAAAATTCAAATGACAAAAAAAACAAAAAAAAAAAAAAAATACAATTCTTTTGGCTTTTTTAAAGCCAACAACAAAGAACAAGCTTTATTGTACTGTGGCAACAATGACAAGTCAAGCACATGCCTGGCTAAATGAATTTATGTCCATAGTCGAAGTTTTTGTTTAAACTTGATTTACCTCAACAAGAGTTGGTGACTTTTTCTGTGTTTAATATTTTTTTTATTTATTTAAATTGTTTACTTTTTTGTTAGGTTTATTTGCCGTGCTTTTACAGTGAACGAACGAGCCAAATGTAATTGTGCTAGCTAGTATTTACTATAGTACAGTACTACATCGTAACGGAGGATTTAAATATTTATTAAGCGAACATCTCCTTTGAGAGAATTTGAAAAATTATATAAAAACTTCCAATTGTAGAATTTGGTTAAAGATTGTTTGGCGCATACAAAGATCAAAGTACAAGAGTTGTAGAGAGCAAACAAATTTGAATTTCAGCACAATATCTCAAAGACCAAGTCAGCCTAATCATAGAAAAACCGTTACAGCATGATCGACTCGTTTCGTCAAGCTGATCATATTACATACTTAAACGCTTTATAAGAGTTCATATACCCTCCACAGAGCGTTACAAATTTGCTGGAAAAAAACTTTCCACATTATGCGTGAAGGGTGTAAAAATTAAAAGGCATAAAAAACTGTTATTTGCCACATTCACAGCACATTCACAAAAAACAAAGAAAAAGAAAACTGTGTCAGTGTGCAAACGCTAAATCGCAAAGGAGCTGACTAGAAAGTGTTAATCAAGCACGTAGCGTTCACAAGTCTATGGCATTCAAGAAGTGGCGGACAGCACTGAGCATGTGGAAAACTTCAAATAAGATTTTGCCGGCGATTATGGCTAATTAAAGTTGACAGCAGGCGGCTTCTCTAAATGCTGCGCGCTGAGGAATGCTTGTCAGAGTGTAGCAAAAAAAGCCCAAAGAACGGGCAGAGATTTCAAGAATAAAAAAATAAAAAGAAAATCTTTTAATTAAGCGTAATTTTTTTTTTCTTTCGCAAGCAAGCATACTGCGAAAGTGCGAAGTTGCTCAAACGTAAGCAACACAAAATCCAATTATAAGAAAATCGCTTTTAAGTAGTTTTCTTTAGTTTTTGCTATTTTTTAATTTTTTGCAATTAGTGAATGCAATTGGCAAAGCGTTAATCAAACGCTAAAATGAGTCGTTGTTTGATTGACTCACTAAATGATTGTGTATGATTGCTGTTCGATTGATTGGCACGCTAAAAAGTTGATAGATAGGAAGGAGTATATACGATAGATTAATTAAGCTACGTGCTGTGCTGCTGCAGCTGCTGCTCAAAAGATATTTGAAGCGTTGCCGGTTTACAGACGATGTTGTTAGAACAAAAGTCAATTGAAATGCTGCAAGCGCTGTACATGCTCCAATTAGTCACTTAGATGATGATGGGTGGCAGGCAGCAGCAGTAGCAGCAGCAGCAGCCTTTTATGCAAAGCTCAGTGGGATGCAACAGTGCATGTGTGTGCCTTCCGGTTAGAGCGTTGCATCGTGTGTTGTCAGTTGAAAGGCTTACGAGCGTTGTATGAGAAGTTAAATTAATCAATGGTTAGATATTTCGGTAGAAAATTTTTGGTGATAATTGTAAAAATTTTACTGTGACTCAATGAGTCGTACGGACTTGACTACTGTCTAGTTTGAGTGGGCTAGTCTGCAGTCTAGTCAATGACTAGTCGGTCATGGTCTAGTCAGTGAGGTTGATGTAGAGTCAACCCACTGCTAGTGACACTATTTGTTTAAAAAAAATTCAAAGCTGGCTAAGCACGTATCAAAGACTACAGTATTTAGCCTATAGTTGGTTACGGCTGATGCAGCGTCAACACATTGACAAAACAGCTCACACTGTTGCAAGAACGAGCCTGTCATCTTTCTTAGGAGATTCTGGTTTATTAATCCGATAGCCAATGGTGACTAGGTTAGACTAGTCAGCTGACTAGCCACATGTTGATCGAAAGTACTGCACGGTTTTAAGCTTCATATCGATTTGGTTTTAATAATTTAAAAACAAAATCAGATAGTCGTCCATTTTCTACTTACTTTTATGGTAATTTTTATGGTGGCACTCAGTTTCTGAGACTCTGAGAAGCAGCCTCTTGGACAGATGGAGGGACGGATAGATTTTAGTATATACTTGGCCCATGGTTATTCAATCTAGTAGACACTACACTCCAAACTGCGCATGAGGTCTAATAGCATTGCTCTACCACGATGCACGAACAGAGCTTCAATCGTCACCAACGGACTCTATATTGGTTGCACAGTAGAAATTAGGATCTCCATAGAGGAAATGTGAGAAATGAATGAATGAGCCGAACTATCTTAAGATTCATCTCTTCTTTAGGATTTCGTTTTATAGGAACAAAACTTTTTTGGACCCCTAACAAAGTTGAGGTTACTCAACCGAATCGTTTCTGCAGGAGGCTACTCCAATCCTAGTCCAGCAAACAGCTTCATCGGCTGAGATATCACCTGATTGAGAGGTTACCAATATGGACATTTTTCCAGCGAAAGACAAACCTTCAGATAGTCAGCTAAGTTTGATGTCATTGATTTTGCTGTCACATTCCTTAGAAAAATTTTGCATGAAATATAAAAATGAATTGACCGATTAACAGCCCAATCATGCTCGGAAATTTTGCTGCATCAACTGCACGACGGCACGCTCTGCTGCATTTGTAAAGCCTCGTTCATAATTACAAGGTTTTTAAGACATCTTCCAAGCCTCTTCAGTTGCCTGTATGCATACGCCTGCTGATTTTTCGCATTGAGGCACACTTCTCAATTTCTCTCCCCTGTCTCCGTCCCTCTCTGTTTTTCGCATAAAATTTAGGAGAAAAAAGTATAAATATATTTTTTTAATTGTTTTTATATTTTTAACTAATTAAAAAGAGGAAGCGAATTTATGCGTTCAAAAAGAAAAACCACAAAGCCATTGATCAGTCATCGATCAAACTTCTTCATCATCTTTCTGCGGAAACATTCTTCTACTACTCGTCTTCATCTCATCTTCAGCGCCTACACACATTCGCTCCTCACTCGTTTGGCTCCTCCTGACTGCGTCGTACACAACGTGCCACCTTACGCTTAAATTCGGGATAATCCTCACGCCATTCCTTGGCTGCATCCACATTAGCCGGTGACTCATCATTCGGATCAGTCAGCATTGAGATGACCGACAGCAAAATAGTCTCCACAGTGTGCACCGGCAGCCAACGTTCCTCAGCCTTCTCATAGCCCCACTTGTCATCACCTGGTTCGTGCAAGATCGAAATGCACACATCGCCGGTCTTGTCGATATTCGGATGCCAAATTTCGGTAACGAACTTCATGCGCGGCGGACGCAATGGATACTCCTTGGGAAATGTAAGATGCGCCTTAAAGCAGCCACCCTCGTATAGCGTGTCCGGCGGTCCGATGACCACCACCTCCCACATATAGATATCGCTATCGTTGATCAAACCGGCGGAGAAGCCTTCGACCGGATTTTGCTGCAGATCAGCGAATTGGCGTCTCAGCAATAGCATGGATTGCATTTCGGACATGCTGCTGTGTATGTATGTATTAAGAATCGTACAAACTTTCGACGTGAGCGAATTTTATGCGGCGAACGTTGTGTTGTGGTTTTTTTCTTGACGCACGTTGCTTCGTATCTCTTTTTTAACGTAAAAAGATTTTTTCACGAATATAATTCGTACGTTACAGGAATTTTGAAAAACAATATAAAATTTTTTTGTCTGAAGCGGTATAGGTGTATATGACAATTTAGGCTGAGAAAAAGTTTTGTTCGTTTGGGATTAAAAAAAAAAAATACGGAACTTAAGAATCGAAAATTTTTTGTGATAATTTAACTCGTTGACGTACTGACACACACTGAGGCTGTCTGTTGTAATTTATAAACTTTACTGCAGGCAGTTGCCTGGCAACAGCATCAAATTTGGCCAGCATTGCCATTCATGGCAACTGTACAGCTGCATTAGGTATTTGTGCAAGTGAGACAGTCATATAAATGATGGTAGTCAGCTGATAAAGTGTAACCTAGTAGGCGGTAATGTTTGCAGATTTTTGATCAACTGCGTAGGTTATAGTGATTTGTGCGAGCCAGTGGCGGGCTGACCAGGTGAGAATTGATTCTGCTACAGCCATGAAAATATGCCCTGAAAAGTCACATTCACTCACGTAGCAGTAGGTCAACTATGCATCTTTGAGGAAGATACTGGCTATCTTAGTGCGCTGACTAGACCGGCTGGACCAGTCAGTAGTCAAGTCCGCTCGTGAATTGAATTGTGCCGGAATCGCAGTTAAAGAGAGAGAGAGAGAGAAGAGGGCAAAAGACAGAGAAAAAGTAAGAAAGCGAGACAGACAGCAAAATATGTGCGATTCGATAACAATTCTTTTTTACTCGCTTACACTTGATCAATTTCCATAAGATTGCTATATGTGTGCTGCTCTAAGCAAATAATCAAAGGTGTCTCAATCAATTGCTTGTACTAGTGCCGGACTAGTGAATTCACTGACCACCGGTGGCAGTTACAAGTTTTTGGCCTATAAAGCTGCAACGTGAATTCTTTCAACAAGGTCCTGTTTTTTCTGTGAAATACTTTTAAACACAACAAGCTACGCTTTTAAATTCAAATTTTGTAAAGAATTTTATATATCTAAAATTTGAATACAATATTTTCATAATTTCTTTATGTGGAACGCAAAAAAGCAAGCAAAAATTGTTGGTAGGCAAATTTTTTTATTTTTTTTCATTTTTCATTTTGTATGACACTGAAATGCAGCCTGATTATCTGTTGACATACTTTCACTGATGTAGTATGTAGAGGATAGCAACAGCTAAGCTGCATAATGCATGGCAGACGCTGCTCGAGAGAGGTCAACCAACGTAAACAATATTGCATTTCAAGTTGTGTTGCATGCTGAATGGTTTTGATTTTGACACAGAAATTGCTTTTTAATTTGGAATAATGTGTTAAGTACCAACTTGTGCAGCTAACTTAAATGAGCAAAGTGCATAGTGTTGCAAAGATTGTAAAGATTAAAAGCATCATGTTGCATGCTGCATGTTGGTCTAACAGGTTTTATTGGGACAATTATCGACAGAAATATTTTGTTCATTCATTAGTCACTTTTAAGCTTGAAAGCTATGCTGACAATTGTTTCAGATACAAAACTGCTAATATAATTTTTTTATTTTTTATAAAACAATTGCTGACGCTTAGCTAAGATAGTTCTTACTCGCTTTGCAAGCCGTCTTTAAATATAATGTAAACATGTTCGAAAATTTTTATATTTTTACACTAAACTACAAAACGTTCGTTGCTTTGTTGCAGCTGCAAATGCATGTCAAACATATGTTGAAGCGCTGTCAGAGACTCAATAATTTTCGACAAGTGTTGTGTACAATAAGCAGCACGCAAATGCAGCAAGCTGTCGTACGCAGTGAGGCATAGATACTTTGCTGCATGCTCTGTCTCTCTCTCTCTCTCTCATTCTAATTGTATCTTTTGCTTTCACTCAGCTACATACGAAAACAAGCAGCTGCCACAGGCGTCATTGCACATGCTCTCAAAGACCTTTTCATAACAAAAAAAATAAAATAAATGCGCAAAAGCCGAACCCAACAAAAAGCAAATGTTGACGAGGTCAATGCGAGAAGGGCGCAGTAATTCTGCTAAAGAACCTGAGGAAAGATAGCACGCGCTCGTTTCAATTACATTAAAGGAAAAAAATTATTTTAATGACACACCTAAAAATACTACATAAATATTTTGAATTTGGTTTTCTCTTCTGTTGGTTTTATTATAAGATTTTCCCTTTTTTTTTTTGGTAAATTATTCAAATGATGATAAAGTGCCAACGTAGTACCGCAGAGTAGGGCGCGCCTGCATCTTATTTAAAATACATACATTTGTTTAAATGAATCTGCTTCATTTGCTGTTGGTTGCAGCCCACACACATTTAAATACTGTAACGAGGGTAGTAGACAGTAGTTTGTGGTATCACATATTGCATTAAAATTTTGACAGATGGACAAACCAAAATTGTACTCAAATTGAAAGTACTTTTGTCTCTACTCTACTACATTTTTCTTTTTTAAACCACAACAGTTTATTTACCTCTGTTACAACCCTCGTACATATTTAAATATGGTGCCTATACTTTTAGTTAAATGAATGAAAGTTACCCCGCTGCACATCATCACCCGGTGGTTGTTCGTGTCATTTCTTTTGATTATGCACTTTAGGGTGTGGGTGACAATCAGCACACGAGACAATTGAACTTCCGCTTTCCCAAATGGCTGACCAACAGTTTAAACAGACCTATAGTCGCTCCGACATTCAGTGAGCGTTTAATTAATTTGTACAAGTTCAACAAACGGCAATCAGTTAAGCGCACATTGCAACCAAGCATTTAATGGACCTGGACGGTCGCCAGGTGTGGCATTAATTTTGAACTGCGTCTGGACTTTAATTGCAACTTTAGTGGTTTCTTTTACGAGTACAGATTTTTTTTCTGGAGTCATAAAATTATGAATTTATGTGCTGAATTTAAGCTGATTTAAATTTAAAATCATTTTGGCTTTTTAGCGAATAATAATTTGTGTCAGCAAACCCAAGTAATCACATAAATGAGGCTTAAGATTTAAAGCGGCTTTGAAAGCAATATTCTTTAAAAATTAAAAAAAAAAAAAAAAAAGAATCATGTATAAATTTGCCAAATACTTCTGACGTCTGTCGTTTGCATTTAAAGCTGAACAAATAGCTTAAAAATGTAGTTCATTAGTTTTATTTGAGTGCCCCAGTTTAACACACAACAGATTATATAAAAAATGATTTTATTATTTGAAACATAATTATTTGCCCATGTTCCAACAAAAAGGTGACTAGCATCTTTGCATTTACATATTAGCATTTTGTATCTGTTGAAACAAATTCTAAAAATATGCCATATACAAAAATTTTTTTTTTTTTGTACATTACACTTCAAAGATGTTCAAATTTGTAAGAATACCTTGCCCAAAGGTTCCCCAGATTTCGTCTTTGTTCTCCGCTCTATATTCTGTCCAAACTGACAAACTGTTAAAACACATCCGCAAAAATATAGACTATCAATAAATTTGAATGCCGCCAAACATTTTGAATAGCGTTACTGTTTAGCTGAGAAAATTAATTTATATTTCGGTATTAATATCTTTTGACTCTGCAGGTCGATTTTGTTGAAATAAACGCCAAATGTTAATCCGATTAATGCTTCTTATCTTTTGATAATGCGATTTTGTATTTAATGAGTGTTTTTTTCGTAATGCGCGCACAAACAAACAATCAAAAATTTGTCTACGATTTTATTATACGTATAGACTAGCGTTTCCACTACTACGCCACTTCTTTGTTTTACTTTTGTTTAGACGATGCACTGTGGATTTTACCAGCGGATCTTATTTCTCTTGGTGTCCTTTACATATGTGCCGGATTCTTCAAACTGTAGTTTTTGATATCTGATGAATATTTGGACTGCGTGAAACTACATATGTACTGCAATAATTAAATATCAAACGGTTTTCAGACGAACGAACTTCGTCGGACTCAATCAGTTTCTTCTCTCACTGCGATTTTCACGCTGCTGAAGTTCATGATACCTATCTCTTAGGTGCTTGAGTTATGGACCAACCAATCGTTGATCATTTTGGCAGTGACGGCGTGCGGTAGTGAACTGTGCTATTTTAGTTATTTTTCTGCTAAAATAAATTAAAATAAAGCAAGTAAAATGTTCATCAAAATCGGTTCAGCTGTTTCGGAGATTGACCGGAGAAAACAGAAAAAGTGAGAAAAAAATTTTAAAAATTTGATTTTTGGTATCAGTACCAATTTTAATATTGTTTTTTTGCGTGATTTTCCGGACACTATATATCTATATCTATACTTCTATACTATTATATAAAGAAGAAAGATTTGTATGTTTGTAATGAGTAAACTCAAAAACTACTGTGTCCATTTCAAAAATTCTTTCACCATTGGAAAGCTACAATCACCCAGAGTAACATAGGCTAGGTTTAGTGGAGGGGGAAGGGGGCTATGCCCCACCCTCATAAAAGCGATAAACAAAATTCAACACATCTTTGCATTCATTTGAGGTACGTGGACGAAATTTGGTACACAAGTTAATGGGATCGTGAAAAGTAATCGTGTTAGGTTTGGTCAAAATCGGAGGGGGCTATGCCCCACACCCCATACAAGCGATAAACAAAATTTAACATGTCTTTGCATCCACTTGAGGTATTGGGACGAAGTTTATTACATATGTTAATGGGATCGTGAAAAGTAATCGTGTTAGGTTTGGTCAAAATCGGAGGGGGCTATGCTCCACCCCCCATACAAGTGATAAACAAAATTCAACACATCTTTGCATCCATTTGAGGTATGGGGACGAAGTTTATTACATATGTTAATGGGATCGTGAAAAGTAATCGTGTTAAGTTTGGTCAAAATCGGAGGGGGCTATGCCCCACCCTCCATACAAGCAATAAACAAAATTCAACATGTCTTTGCATCCATTTGATGTACATGGATAAAATTCGGTATACATGTTAATGGGATCGAATGAAGTAATCAAGTTAAGAAAAGAGAATAAAGTGTCATAGTTTAAAAGATATTTGGTTTATCGGTTTTGAATATTGCTGAAAGAAGTAGAGAAGTGCTTGGAGTGAAGTAGGAGGAGAATATATTGTGTAATGAAAATAATTTTTAATAGTTTCTAATGTGTGAGTGTGTAATAAAGTTATAAAAGAGTGGAATCAAAGCGATTTGATATGTGAACAATGATTTATTCTCATACTGATTCGAAAATCTTCTGTGCTCTGCGGTCTTTTTCCCCTTACATTTTCATTTTACTTGCTCAAAATTTAATATTAATATTTTCGGTTCATTCTAATGCCTAATTTTGCGCATGAAGGTTATTAAAGCTTCGCTACTACAGAAGCTAAAATTAATTTTTTGCACATTTTTTCCTTTCCATTTAATTGTAACAAATTTTAGTATACATACAACAAGCAGCTTCCTCATTATTTTGGCACAATTTGGCAATGAATCAAACGTCAAAAAAAAAAAAAAAAAAAACAGCAAAAAACGACTAAATAAATGTTTAAAGTTTGTTAAATGAATACACGCTTTTTTAGTGAAGTACAAAGTTGTGTAATTACAAAAGAAAAAAAAAACAAAACACATAATTGTGGGGAGAACAAAAAACCAGAGAAACCATGAAATAAAATGTATTTTTAAAATTAAACCATAACTACTAATTAAATTAAAGTGTGTCAAATTTTTTTATTGTAAAAAACATCTCATGATGCTGCCTTCTCATGTTTTGTTAATGGCTTTTGTTTTAGTTTTTATGGATGGATTTTTGTTTAGAGTATAACTAGAGCACATTGCGTGAAGAGGAAGTGTGCACAGCTCAATGAATTTTTGTAGAGCATACGGAAATTTGAGTAAACATTACTTTTAGCTGTATATACAATATATATATTGTCTATGAATAAATAGTAAATAGAAACTTAAACAAACTGTACTTGGCTTAAAGCAAGAGGGTTGTATGTTAAGACATTGAAAGTGAATTCAAGACTTGATGTAAAAATGAATGAAAGTTAACTCGTAAGTGTGAGAGAGTTTAAAAACTAAATCAGTAGAAAATGTGTGCCATACTTCGTAATAAAGTAAACTATTTAAATAATAATGTTGAGACTTATAAATTATTTCATTTAGGCGCAGATCGCAACATTAGCATTGGTAGCGCCCTACAAATCAGTTACAACTTTCTAAATTTTTGTATGAAAAATATTTGGCTTTTTTTTTTATTATTTCAAGTAAAAATGTGTATTTTTCGTAAAATATTCCATTAAGATCCAAATCGTTCTAATACAAAAAGTGGAATCGATATAGTCATGTCCGTCTGTCTGGCTTGCTATGAGCAATTATAACTTGGAGTCTATAAAAGATGGCACCTTCTAGCTTGTATATTTAGTGTCTCTGTTCTCTATGTAAGGCGTTACACCCATAAGCTGCACACTTTCTGAGTTTTTAAATGGAATTTTTTTATTTTTTGTTGGATCTCAAAGTCGTGCATACTTCACTGCCACGTTCTTTCTTGTTATATAATATATATTTTCCAACAAAATATCACACAAACCTCTTAAATAAAATAATCTTTGAGACAGCTTCTACTATTTCGTTATAAATCAGGCGCATAACTCCGCAGACACTTGTCGTCGTTGTCGTCGTTGTTGTTGTTGTTGTTGTAGTATTCGACTTGGCTGGCTTGCTGGCTAGCAACGTCTGAAAGCGGAACTATTTGCTGCCAAACAACAATAGATGCCAATATATTATTACAATTTATAGTGCATTACTTTATTATTTTCATATATTATTTTCTAAATGATATACTGCACTTGAAGCTGCCGCCTTCAATGTCTCTGTCCGTCCGTCTGTCCGTCTCAGCCACTGCTGCTCAGCTAGCATAAAGGTATACAAGTATCGCTGTACAATAAATACAACTAACTACGTCGATTTTTGCTCGAGTATTATAATAATATCGCGTTTCATTTTGAAAAAATGCAGAACTTTTTCGCATTCAGTGCACATGAGCGCACACCACTAACTTCGCTATAGAGTAGTACTATATGTATATTCCTAAAGCCCAGACTATGCAGACGGCATGCAATACGAATAGTATGGTACTATAACTATAGTGCAGTTTAGTGAAGTGTACAGTCGACTATGTACATAGTTTATGCACCCCCTTCATTTCTATGTGCATTATTGTTCTTCTTGTTGGCAAACTCAATTATAAATGTGGGCAGTGACAGGGAGAGAGAGAGAGAGAGTGGCATAAATAAAGAAATAAAAATTGCATAAAACACATTAAAATTGCAAGAAAAGGTCTTTTTTGAGCAATATTTTTCTACGTTCTTTTCATGCCCTATATACAGCGTGGAAAAAAGAGTATTAATATTTTAGCACAAAGTTTGTAGCGCATTGCTAAAGAGCTTAGGTGTTTGTAAATTTTAGTTGGATAAGGCAAGTTTAACTAGTCATAGCCGACATCATAACTAACTGCATTTTACATGAATAGTTTTAAAACACAATGATTTGATTTGTGCCTTGACTTGCTCGTTGATATGTCATCAAGTGTGTCAAGCAGTAGTCTTAAATGAAAGAAATAGAGCCCATTAGGTTATTATTTAACAAAGAAAGCCAATGAAAAGACAATGAAACTGCTATACAAAGACTTGCAAGACAGGTCAGCAAGCGCGTCATGCAGTACACTCGCGACATATATTTAAAGCAAAGCTGTGAATATAAAAAAAAACTAAAACATTGTAACAAATTCTTTCAAAAATAAATTCAAATTAATTAAAAATCTTTCGCCCGTATTATGTAGTGTCTACAAGCTTTCGGCTACACAGTTTAAAAAATATTTCTTTTATGTTTTTTGCAATTTGTGCAGATTTAAAAACATTTTTTTCTCTTTTTTTTTTATAAGGTTTATTGTTTTATGCTGCAGCAAACAAAAAACGCCTCGGTAAAAAGAAAAATGAATTTAAAGCAACAACAACAGCAAAACGAGACGTAATGCGGGGCATAAAGCTTTTGTTTGGTCTACATAGTTCCTGTTTGCGAATTTCAATGCACCTGCAGCATTAATTGCTTGAAATATTTAATGGAACTTAATGCCATTATTTTCGTATTTAATATTGTATATTTTTATTTAAGACTTCACGTTTTTTTTTTTTGTAATATTTTGCATTATGGCTTTTTAATTTTTTACGCCTATTTTTTTGCATTTACTGCTCAACTTTTTCATTTGCAGAAACTTTTAACGAGGGACAATTTATGCCAAAGAAATAAAGGCAAACTGAAGAGCGCTACATAAAACTAAAGAAGTGTAAAAATAGTGCTACAACGAACTTATGGGGAAACTTTTTAACGCTGTATGCAAATTAAGAAATAGTTTTAATTTTATGTAATACACTGCAAAAATAGTAAATAATGGCACAGAGAGATTTAAAGTAGGGCACAGTGTTAAAAAGAATTGGAGAAAAAAATAACGTCGAACTATAATATTAAACAAAAGGTAATCAGCTGTTTTACAGATGACACCCTAACAGATGCAGGTTTGTTTGAAACGCTAGCTAACCAGTAGCACTAGTATCGTTCTTACAGAAATTTATGCTTTAGCAAGATGTTCTTAATTCAACCTATTTAGATGTTGCAAGAACCAAAATTTTGCTATACTCGTCAGTCAGTTGGTCAGATGGCTATTAAAGCATTAAATTCAAGGAAGCTAATCTTAGATTTAATAAGATAAATATATGCTGAATACCGGTTCAAACAGTTATATCGGCAATAGAACGAGCTGATTATGTGACAAAGAGCGGATCAGTTCCGAACCAGTTTGTAGACTCGGAACAGGAACAGATTTTTATAAAGGAAATAGCGCACAATACCAGACACATTTTCTGGCAGAACTATGAAGGCAGAAGGCAAGAAATTTAGCTGCTAGGCTTTTGTTGTAATAAAAAATCTGAAACCATTTGCCTCTAATAGTTTAGATAAGTTATTACTTGCGCATGATTTAAAAAAAAAAAATCGAAACATATTTTTTATTTAAGCTTTGTTCAGACAGTCGAATATATACGACACTATTATCACATTCCATCACATTCACATTCCTACAACTAAAAATGACAGCAAACTCAACAAAAATAAAAATTGTTGCCAGTTAGATATCTGGCACTGTGTGAATCTGCCTTTAGCATTCAAAAATAATAATTATATTTAGAGGTAGTCAACTTGAGTATATTTATTTATTTCACCATTGATTGATTAGCTCTTCAAGTTTATAAATAATACTTTAGGGCCTACTTTAAAATATATTAAAATATTTTTTCCAACAAACTATTTATGCATGTGAAGCGTATACAAAACAAGCTACAAAATAAAAATAAAAAAAGTACAAACATATTATTTCACAACAATATGTATAAAACTGTCAAGCAAACAATGTAGCTAAATATGTATCTTTCTTTTCGTCATACTTTCTATATATTATTTAAAAATAAAAAAACAACCGAAATGTATCTAATAAGCCGGTATGTCCATTCAGTATTCAGTTCTTTCTATTTATTTATTTTTTTTTCAATGCCAGTAGCATTTGGCAGTAGTAGCCGTCTTGCTCGACAGTTCTACATTGTCTCGAGTACAATGGCACG
Source organism: Leucophenga maculata (assembly GCA_035044805.1). NCBI lineage: Eukaryota > Metazoa > Arthropoda > Insecta > Diptera > Drosophilidae > Leucophenga > Leucophenga maculata. The sequence continues at coordinate 3,018,326 of JAWNNP010001197.1, forward strand.
CAAATACTATCAAATATCTTCAAAATGATTTAAAGTTTTAGCATAAAAAAAAAGCTACTCGAAGTAATCACAATTGAACCGTTAGCGCTGAAAATACAAGTCACACAAAGGTTCATTTACTTCTGTTTAGAAAATTCTAAAGAAATGTATTATGTATCTATTTTCAAAACAATTTCATTTGTATCTTTTTTTCTTATTTTTATTTTATTATTATTGTGTGCGCATTTATATCTTTTTTCTTTCTCTCGCTTAAAGCAGCTTGCCCCCGAAACGAAGAATTGCTTATTAAATTTAATGACGGCACGTTTAGTTACAAAAGTGTTTTATTTTTTGTTTATTTACCATTTTTTTTTTTTTTTTTGTAAGACTTTTATTGTTGCTGGTCAAGCTGCGTCGTCGAGTGGGTCGCCACGGTTCGCCATGGCTTTTTAGTTTGAGTAGTTCAGATTGGCTTTATATAGCAGAATTGTTGCCCACGTTGGCCCATTACGTCTTTCAATTAAGCTGTACAATTTTATTTCATTTTTCGTTTATTTCGATTTAGATAGAACTGTAACTAATTGATAATTTCATGCTGCAGTTGCAAATTAAAAACGTGCCAGTTTCTTGTTTAGATTATAGAAATTAGTTTTGCATAAATACAGATTTGGAGAGGTTTTTTAAGAAAAATTTCTAAAATATTTTGAAATACTGGCTTAGTTCAAGAAAATCTACGCAGTGTGAAAGTCTTGAAAATAGGAAGAGAGATTGAAAGATGTTAGTCATATAAGGTTGTTACAAAAAGTCGTTCGTATTTTCGCCTTTATTTCAAATCTTTATAAAATTGCGTAAAATCAGCGGATTTAGTTAAAATAAGCGCCGTTTTGTTCAATAACTTGTGCCAACGAGATTCCAACTTCATTAGGGAAGCTTGCTTCCCAATTTTTCGAAGCCAATTTCTCGCCAGCTAAATCGTTCGGCATTGTCAGGAAGAGATGGTAATCCGGACTATAAGGTGGATGGATGCATAAGGACCTCCCATCCCTTCTGGCGCATCACAATAGAAGTGTGAGGTCTGGCGTTGTCCTGATGGAACACATTTCTTCTCTTATTGGCCAAAGATGACCGTTTCTGGACGATTGCTGCTTTCAAGCGGTCCAATTGATCACAGTAGAGGAGCGATTGGCCACAGCGGAACAGTTCATAGTAGATAATTATCTGCTAATCCCACCAAGCACTCAGCTAAACTTTCCTGACCGTCAATCCACGTTTGGCAACCGTTAGAGCCGCTTCGCCACCCTTCACTCACGACCGTTTGCGCTCCAAGTTGTTGTAAGTGACCCACTCTTCATTGCCAATCACCATTTTCTTTAGAAACGGGTCGATTTTGTTGCGATTCAGCAGCGATTCGCAGATGGAAATTCATGTCGCACCCAAATATCCAGTTTTTTTGTGCAGCCAAGCTTCTACAAATGCCTTTGAACGGTCACATGACTGATATTCTGCACCCAGGCGATGGTACGGCTGCTTCTATAACGGTCTATTTCCATCACTTCCTTGATTTTATCGACTTCTTCGACGACAGGTCTTCTGGAGCGTGGTGCATCTTCCACTTCCTCCAGCACGGAATCGAGTGAACCACTGTTGTGCTTTGCGTATATGTCTATATTGAAAGATCGGTTAGACAGTCTCAAAAATGAAACACTCGGCCAATAGTTCATATTCATTTTAAACTATTTGCAATAGAATAATAAGATCGGTCCAAATATTTTCAACATATTTAAGTGAACTCATAAGTTTTTTTGTTCTTGTATCTCATTGGGTGAAATTTGACTGTTCGACCTTTCGATTACCAAACAATCTTCACTCATATGTACAAAAAAATAAATAAGGAGTGCATAATTTAAATGGTTCTTCCTCAAATCGAGTTCAGGATTTCTGGAGTATGTACGAATTAACCGACAAAATTTTTAATTTTATCAAAGTGTATTCCCAAAAAATGTATCCAGTATCATAACGAATCCAAGGAAAAAATGAGTGCATCTGGGCCACACAATAAAAGTAAAATTTCTTGAGGAATCCTCGTGTATTACAAACTGTAGAACTACAATATAAGTGCTAACTTATGAAAACTTTCCTCTAACTCTTCTGAGTCTACACGCCCAAATATGAGTAGCCGTCTGATAAATGGCAACTCCCACAAATAGTATCCCGTCTTTCTTGAGTTTTGCAATATAATGAAACTGCATTGTTATACATCCTAGTATCTAGTTTCTGACAATACCAAATTTCAACTTTAATTGATTACGGACATTTGATATCCGTGACATGTTTCCTGAGACTTTGATAGTTCTAAATTAGGATTGATAATCCCTTGCTTGCGTTAACAAAGTTCATAATCATGCATCCTATTGTCTCGAGCTGATTCAAATATAGTCTTTCGAACTGTTGTTGAAATTAAAAGAGTGAAACTTCTTTTTTTGGACATTGCTAAAATTTGAGATCCTTATTGTCTGTCATAATGTACAGCTCTTCAATACTGGTGAGCTGTGATAGCACTACAAATAGCAGAGTAAGCGAATGCATCTTTTTATACTCATAAATTATTTCATCAACAGTTGCTTCCTGTGACTTATGAATGGCCATTAAATATTCTGATAGCAGTTCTTCCTTCAATTGGCATAGCTGATCGATCAATATTATGTAGCGTATTTTAATAAGAAATGTACTCCAATGATACAATATATCGAGTGGTCATGTGTAGTTTGTTCTAATACAAAAGGTAAAATCGTTGGAACAAAAGTGTTAAAATTTCGTGATGGTTTTTTTTTACTGCCCCCTTAAGAAAATTCACTTTAAAAATATATTCGCAGATCTATCGTTCGAATCGTGAGTTATAGTCCATACAAACAAACATTTTTTTAAGATCTTTCGGCATTCGGCTACTACGAATAATTATATAATGGATTAGTTAAATCGATCAAGCTTTTCCCAAGATACGCAAGGTTATTTACGTGCAGTTGTACAAATTCGTAAGGAACTTTTATCTAGGTGTTACTTGGCAACGTGAAATTTTGGTGTAATATGTTGTGATCTGCAAAAAATCTTAGAAAAAAAAAAAAACAAAGAAATATTTCTTCAAATCCGATTGCAGTGCCATCTATCAGGTCCAATTCATTCAGCTTTTCCCAAGATACGCAAGGTTATTTACGTGCAGTTGTACAAATTCGTAAGGAACTTTTATCTAGGTGTTACTTGGCAACGTGAAATTTTGGTGTAATATGTTGTGATCTGCAAAAAATCTTAGAAAAAAAAAAACAAAGAAATATTTCTTCAAATCCGATTGCAGTGCCATCTATCAGGTCCAATTCATTCAGCGATCCACTTAAACACACATAACAAATTTTATCAAAATCGGACCAGCCGTATAGGAAGAGTTCGGTGACATACACAATTATACAACATTAAATTGGACTAAGAGCTCGATGAGAATCTTCAAGAAATATCTAACTATTTTGAAATTCTGTTGCAACTTGGCCAAAAATTTGGGAATGGTCAAATTTTGATCATTCGGCAAACTCTATTCAGCATAAATAGGTCAAAATCGGTCGGTAAACATATATAGTAGTCTACTTTAAGTCGGTAATTAAAGTAATTATAAAATCACTCTTTGTCGGCTTCATATTTAAGTGGTCTGGTTATAAATTTTTATATTTCCTCGCTAGATGGTTTAATGATTCACATTTTTATCTGCATATAAGTGCTTTATCACTTAGCAGCTACTCAAAGAAACTCATTGAACAAAATATGAACATTACTTTTTATAGTGCACAGCTTATAAAGCACACTAAAAGCAAATAAAAAACTCTATACTGTTTGAAATAACATTAACACTTTCGATTTCACTCAATATTATTATTTCATATAACAGAAAAACATGTATAATTTCTGTAGCACTTTGCATAATTTATATAAACATAAATTCGTATACAATATTGTGTGGCAGCTTTATTTTTAGCTTGTTTATTTTTTATTTTATTTCAGTGAAAGTATATTTTTAATTAAAATGAAGCATAATCTCAACACCCAACAGACGGGCAGGCAGACTGATAGACAGACAGACAGACAGACAGACGGGCAGACAACGAGTTAGTCTAGGGCATAAATAATTATGAAGCGTCAACTGAAAGCGCCGGATATTTGCAATTTCTCTGTAAATGCAGCAACAACAGCAAAATATTAAAAATAATAAAAATAAAATATCACCATTATGCATGCTTTTACTTGTACTACTTACAATGCTTAAATTGTTGTTTCAGTTGTTTGTCTTAAATGCATATAAGATACATTTTTACAGATACTTTTATTACAACTTTCATTAGCCGCTGGCAAAATGTTTTTAATTGTTGCAAAAATATGATAACACAATTTTGCGCATAAAATGTATCTCATAAGAAACGGCCATAAAAAGTGAAATTTACTTTCATTAAAAGTGATTTTATGCTGCCGCATTACAAGTTATGAGTTATGCGCTACAAGGAAGTCAGGCACAATTATTAAATCTTATTTTTCCGCAAAATTTATGTAGTAAACAGAAAATTTCCCACGACTAAATTGGTCAAATGAAAACAAAATTAGACGGAAGCAACAGTTGCTCTACTCTACTCAACGCTATACAACTCGCAACTAACAAATACTTTAGCTCACTCATTTCTCGTTCACTGGCAGCTGTCAATGTCTTCTTTAGCTTCTTCAACTTCGGTGGCAGTGGTGGTGGCGGCTGTGGCGCTTGTTTCTTTAGGTTTACTTTCCCCCCCTATACACCCTAAACAAATTGTATCTACTTCAGCTCAGCTCACTTCAACTGTACACAATGTTGACTTTTATTCACACAATTTAATTTGAAATTTGCATGTAAGTAGTTGCGGCGGCGGCGGCGGCAGCGTATCTTTCTTTCCCTACTATTTATTATAGGCTAGCCGAAAAATGTTGAGGGGAATCAACCAAGCGCGAACTGATGTGCCACCAGCAAGAAAAAGGGGCGCGCATACTCAGCACTTCAGGTTTTTGAAGAACTTGTTAACAATTAAGCAGCAAACGGACGGACGGACGGATGGACGGACAGATAGGCAGACAGTAAGATACAATGTTAAAGTATCTTTGCCTTTTGCAGTATTTTCTATTTCATTAAGTCGCTAGTTTGTGTTAAAATATGTTAATTTGATTTTAGTTTCCTATGCCGTAGAGCCTCTGGAGATTTTATCTGTAAGACAGCGCATCAGGTGGCGGTGGTCAGCTACTTCAATCTTAAGCCTGCTAATTAACTTTCTTTTGACATTTTTTCCAAGTTGTGCCTTAACTTTGCTAAACTAAAAAGTTTTGAAAGAGTAAAAAAAAATATAAAAAGTAATTTTATTGTTTAATTTATTCATAATCGTCGGGTCACACCGTAGGTCTTTGTTGTTGCCAGTGCGTAGTGTTGAATAGTGTGTGTCTGCCCCTCTATTCGAGTGTCTGTCTGTTTGAAGTCTTTCAGCTAATAGCTTTACTATGCCTAATTGGGAAATCGTAAAACCAAATGAATTTACTTAAAAAAAAATTTGTATTTTTTTTTATTACAACACTTTTTTGTTTGGTTTTAATTAGGCGAGCGTGGGAATTTGTGCCAAATACAGACTGAAAGATGAATGAACTGAACGGGAAAAAAAAGTTTTCAAAAATACATAAAATAAAAATTTTATTGTATACAAAAAATGTATTTGTTTTGAAGCAAAGCTTTTCCAGATGTGCCATTTGATGTAGGCAGGCTGTTTGAGAAGTCTTGTGTTTGAGTACTATTTTTGTTGATTATTTTTAGTAGCAAAGCCGATTGAATTACTCGCTCAACTTATAAGAAAGATGCAGTACAAAGTATTTCTTTATGAAATTAAATTAATTTCAGTTCTCTGATTTAGTTAGGAGCTCTTTTAAATATGCTTACACAAAAATAGAGTCACTATATCTGATGTTTATTTAATATTAATCTGTCAGGTACGGGTGTTATTAATGTGACCCGCATCTTACATATTTGTTATGCTATTCAAACATAGCGTCTCTTATATGTAAGCTGGTTCATAAAAAGGGATTTTTGGCTTAAAAAAATTTGTTTACACTTATTTTGCCGATTTGTACATACGTATGCACCCTTTATATAGACCTAATCACATAAATTAGCTAAGTGAAAAAGTTTTCAAAACGAGTAGTTTTATGTTTTGCCTTCGTCAATTGGCTGCTGAGATCAAAGCATTTGGTTGTTGCCAATATTCGTTAAGAAGTTACGTAAAGAAGTTGTCAAAAATTATCTTAAAAGGATTGACTTTTAGAATATATCTCAAGGCACTTATTAAAATTATATAATAATGTCTAGATCAAAACTTTAAAATTGAGAAAAATTTCATTAAAAATTAAATTTTAATATTTTTTAATTACTAAAAAAAAAAACGATAATCCTTTAATATGATTTATAAGATAGGATTAAATTGTCAAATATTTAATTACAATACATGCGAAATATTTCATTCCCTTTCATTGATCTATCAGCACTAAATGCAGCACCTGCCCACCGTGTTCTAATTTCTGTGCACACCCTTTATCGCTGCACGTACAAGTCCATGTAAATCCCGCCCACCGTCTTCTCATTTACTATGTAATTAGATTTATGAGTCACATATGCAGTGATGGAGAGAAAGAAATCAAGAGTTAGAGATGCAAAATATTTTGCCACAGTCATTTCTTTTTATTTTCCTTTTCGCTGTTTTCTGCTCAATCTCGAAGAATCTTGCTGTCATACATAGATAGAGAAAAAAAAGTAAAGAGGAGAGGAAAGTTTTTTGGCAGTGAAAATTTTTTTTATTTTTTTATGTTTGCTTTTTTCTCTTCACATTCAAAGAATCTTGATACTTTTTCTGACCTCACTTGTTAATTTTTCCCGGACAAAACTCGTAAAGTTTTGCCCTTCAACCATTTAAATTGATGTTCATTTCTGTCGCACACCTACATTAGATGGCTTCCGAACAGAATTAGCGGTTTCTACGATAAATGGTTAGGAGTTAAGGGTTCATTGGTTGGAGCATCCTAAGATATCTTCGTCAATGGGTGTCAGCTAACAATATTTTCTGCTTTGCGTGCTCTTTCAAGTTTCTAGCATACAAGATGTGACTTATTACACACTTCGCATGGGTTCAATGGGCAGTTCACTATTTAGTGAATGGTCCCATGTATTCAATGACGACTTAATTTCAATAAAAAGCTGATCTAAGCAGCCTTCAAAGATAAATAAAATATGTAAATCGTTTTACATCATCCGAAATTTCCATCATCCAGAATGATGTACATCGGTCACTCATTTGTTAAAGTCATTTAGATTACATATGCTAGGTATCCAGTGCCAGTCTTCACAGATTTTACCCTCTAAGATCATATTTGTCACATATGGCTTATAATATAATTGCATTGATCTGAGTTGCTCCAAGTCAGTGCAGATCATCACCGGTTTAAACTTTCCCAGTCGGCATGCCATTACTGCCGATTGTATTTCAAGTCGCGGAACTGTTGACAGCTTGAGCTGAGCACACTTAGTTCTCATAATAAACTCCTCGCATATGCCATTTTACTTGCATCTCTAAATATGTGGAACTCTACCGGGCTGGTGAAAAATACACTTTCGATGCTGCGTGATAACATCAGCAATAGTGTGAGCTATGTTTGCAAGTTTCAAGATCTTCTCCTTCAATTTGTTCGAGTCAATCAATTATTTTGCGCCATACAGACTACAACATGAATTTTTGCAATAACGAATACTTAGTCACCATTTCTAATGGATCAAATAGTGACATCGTAATACTCAACAATTCGCGCTTTTTTGGTGGACTGCTTCCCTAAAACAGTTGTCGAGCAATTTTGGCTAACTATATTGTACAGACGTCAATCCAAAAACCATGAAGTATTTTTTGCTTGGGTCTACTGATCGTTCTTAGTGCATACGAATGAGTTTCGATCGAAATTTTCTGTTCCCAAGGTTCTCCACGATGCAATCGAGCTGGCAAACCAAGCAAAAAAAACTATGGGACACGTGTTTCGAATTCCGCTACGAAATGTGGTAATTTTTTACTATAAAAAAATGGGTTGCAATTCCATTGTTATACTAAGTTTGTGGAAATCTACAAGTAAAAGGAAAAAAGAAGCGAGACAGATCCTGTAAATTCTTAAAAAGCATTAAAAGTTAAGTCGATGTAGATATGTCCGTTAATGCTTGTAAAGTAATCCATATAGATCCAATCCTTCCATACAAATATTTCCCACTTTTTTAAGTTATAGTATGCAACATTTTATATTGTTGTTGTTTACTTAGCTATAAACGCCAAACTTGGTGCATCTGGTAATATTCTGAGTAAAATGTTTCATATAGGCCAAGATTGGACCACTGGAAGGGGTAGCTCAGCGTTTTTCCTTCTTTTGTAATACATTTTTTTAAGCGTTCTCAGCATTTTGAATATGTAAAATCGGTACCAGATGTATTAACTTAATAAAATGTACTTTAAATGCAGTAACGCTATTTTCTATTTCTGAATACTTGTTATTTGCCTTCCACTGTATTATCATACAACCCACGCATAATATTTGAAACAGTTTACTTCCAGTTGTTATATTTAAAATACAGCATGCCATGTTTTCTTCTTCAACATTATAAACAATGTTCGATGTCAACACATCAACATACAGCCGGAAGCTATATACACGATCATGATTATATACTCATATCTTTTAACATGCAATGATGTGTTAAAGACGTGGGTGTTGCTTTGAAACGTGTCAAATTTTCTGTTCTGGCATATTTTTATGATAAGGAAAACTTTTTTTTGTTTTTGTATTTTTAACAATTTCACTTAAAAAATTTTAAATAAAATCTTTTCCTTAACAATCACGTTTAACCTGCTGCTCTATTTCTCACTGCACTCGAGTCTCTTTTCTGCAACAAATGATGTTTGCAATTTAATGTCAACATTTAGCTATGCTATCTGACTAAACTGTCTATACTATGTTACTATATACGAGTATAGACGACTGTAGATACTTGTAGAGTGATGAGTCAAGCCGGATGCCACTTTGACACGCTCTCAAACTTCAATTCCTATGGCAGTTCAGAGTACTATTGTTCTTGTGCTAGATTTATGCGTATTTGTTTTGAATACACAGACTCGTCTATGTTATGACTACATAGAAGAGAAGAGCGTTCTTTGTTTGACTGCCAACGTTGGCAGTCTGTAAATCTAACACACCGCCGCCGTCGCCGCCAGCTGCTTTTTAAATGCAAAAACACGTAATGCTTTTTTTTTTTATTATATATAGTCGTACAGCTTTACGAGATATTTATACTGTCATCCCAGCACGCTGCCGGCCAGGTTTCAATTTCATTATGCAGCGGATATACGCATCCGTTTTTAATTGTATGCCATATCAACAGTTGCGCTATATATCCAACGCATCTGTTTAGATATTTAATTAGTAGTAATACAGAACAAAATAAAATAAATATACTAAAAGCACGTTTATCTCTATTTATATTTGCAGCACTTTGTAGCCACAATCAACAACACACAATTCAACGTGCTACACAATTGGGTAAGTTAAAATTCTTCGTATTGTACGAGTATTGTATTGTGCGCTTAAATACCAATTGCCCCATTGACACAAAATGCTAACAGCCACAATTTTCGCTTGATTTCATTTGGAAATAGCTGACGACAAAGTTGAATGAAGTTAATACCGTCTTCACCTACAAACTGCAAGTAAGAAAAAATATCGTTAAAAGGTAGCGCACAACATTGACAATCATTCTGTTTGAGGTGTTCGCCTGTTGCCTTTCTATTTGCTTAGCTGCAACAATAGGTGTCTCAAGTTACGCTTTTAGTGTCAAAGCATTAACCCCAAAGTGCTTTTTGGCTATTGTTAAGGACCAGTCAGTCAGTCAGTCAGTCAGTCCATCCAGCAGTAGCAGTAGCAGCAAGCGCAGTAAAAGCAATAGCAACAAGACCAATGGTTACTAATACAGTTTATAGTGCGATAAGAACGCGCTGAATTGAACTTCGAGGTTAAGTGAAATGATTTGAAAATGCCTCAAGTGAAAATCAATCGCACAATTCCAATAGAAATAGACGTGCGCCAGCACAGCACGGCACAGCACAGCACGAGAGAGAGAGAGAGACAACGTATCGAACGAGTTGAGATTTTATTGTGCATTGTTCAGGCTTTGGCATTTTTTGTGAACAATACTTTCTTTAGAAATTATGTAAGCACTGAGTTAACATTCCAGTTTTTCTTTAGCCGAGTTCAATGCATGCTTTATGTGCGTTTAATCGAGTTTGAATCATGCATTCTCAGAAAATTGAATATTTGAGGAAAAAAAATTGTGCTGTGTAAGCTATTAAAAATTAATTTTGTTGAAAAATTTGTATTTATTGGTTGAGTCTAATAATGTGTACCATATAATATATATAGTACTCTCAGCTCATCTCTTAACTGCTTAATTGATCAGAAAATCAGAAAATAAGTAATTTCCAATAACCAAATGTACTGAGAAAAGCAAAACTCGTTGAGCTTTGATTTTGTTTAGAAATTTTCAGCTCCTTGGAGGAGCAAATTTAAACTTAAATCGGATTATTTTGGAACAAAGGAAACGAACAAACAGAAACAAGTTTCTACTGAACTTCACAAGATTGAGTTTCAATAATTTTTATCACTTTTAAACTCAGGTTTTTTACTCTACCCAACAAAGGGGGTGATCCGTAGCTCAAATTTTATATAACGCTTTCATGCACAGTTTTAAAGTCTTGACAAATAATAAGGTGTGCCGAAAGATGGTCAAAAGTTGTATATAAGAACCGATACAAACGTCATTTAACTCTGTTAAAATAATTCAACGAGTTTTAACCGATTTTGGGAAAATGCACTCCCAATATGTATGTATATAGAAATATATTTCTCAATTTTAAAATGAACTCAAATTGGCTAAAAATTTAATTATTTTGTTCTATATATGTCTTTTGCTGTCTTTTTGCTTTTCTAGGCTAATCTCCGAAGCGGCTGAACCGATTTTGGCGGAAAATTCATTGACAGAAAGAGAATACATATATCATTTCTGAAACTCAACAGATTCACTATAACAGATTCTCGACAATAGCAAAAATTTCATCTTGTGATATTAATGATCTCTATCTCTCTCTCTATTCGAAGCACATATTTTTATAGATCAATTTCTACAGTGATCCAATTCATATTTTATGGAGACTGAGGTAAACACAATCCACATCAAATGAGGTGTTAGTTGTTTCTGTAGAAAAAAAAAGAGAAAGATTTTGCAGTCAACTATGCTCGTGTTCGAGATAACGATCGGTTTTTGAAGCATTGTACTATGGGTCTTATGTCTTTAACTCTCTTCAAAATAATCATCAATTTTGGTATTATAAAAAATATCTAATAAAGCTAACATTGCTGAACTATAAGTATTTGATTTCATTTCCATTAGTGATCTCACTTGGCTTGAATTTCGTCGATCTGAAGAGGCTGTCAACATATTGTAAAGGTTCACATTTTGTCTAGTCCGTAAAATCTTCCATATCTTGGCCTTTTTCTGACAACTCTGCTGTTAGTAGCTTTTGGTATTCCATTAAACTTTTAACATGAGTCAAAATTTTATGTACAGTGGGAGTAATTTTCTTCTTGAAGTTTGATATATCTAGATTTAAACCAACAGTTTGACAAATAAAATAAAAATAAAATTCATTAACAACGCCAGTAGTTCGGTGTGTTATGTCATCATTCTCAAAAAATGTCCTGGATGTATTTTTATCGTTGCTACGTCCGTATTCATACTTCGGGCAGTCTATTACTCGTCAAAAACCTCTCCATTGCCCGAAAGTGAATAAGCTAGCTTCAAGAAGAATCATCTAATGAATACTAATGAATACATCTAATTCTGTCATGCTGTAGAGAAACTCAAATGTTCTGAGAGATCACTTTATAGTCGCAAGGAAACAAGCGATACCATAAATACATTCGAATCTGAAAAAGTTTCGTCTCTCATAACTATATTTTGCTTGTAAACACTCTATTCGGATGATCCATCACATCCCCACAGGATGTAATTTTCTTATCAGGTAAACTTTCTATGAGGCTCCACGCAGTGTGATCCATCAAGTCTTGAAGCTGTACTTTAAGCTATACCGCAGTATCGTTTTTATTTGGTGGTACAGATTCCTGTTTAGCAACTTAAATTTATTTGTACCATGGAAACTCATTCGCTTTACGATATAGTAAAGAGTCTCATAATAGGGAATATTTTACCTTTGACAATCCTTAATCTATAAACAAAGCTAAGGCTATTTCAGAAGTGTTCAGTACAGGTGGGACACTCACATTTATCCGATCTTGTCTTGCAAGAACCCATTTACCTTTTGATGGTATTCAATATATTTTTTTTTTAAAAGTAGAAGGCTTTTTTATCTATTGTCAAGAATGGTATTGCCACCTTTCTTTGTTTCTTTCCTCTTTGTCTCTTGCCAACAAAGTTGCTTCCTCTTTTCTATCAGTTTTGGCGTAGTCGGCTAAGCACATGCGAATGCAACTGCTTTAGATGACCTCTTCATGTCTTTGAGTGCCTCCCTGGATGTTTTGACAGCCTTCATTGTAGAAGTCATATACGTTCCCTTCGTAGATTTGCCGCTCTTAGTCGGATCGCCCGCTTTCTCCTATTCAGTAGCTCGTTGTAGCAGTGTTTTTTCTTCAGCTGCTTCTTTCTCGCATTCAATGATAATCTCGATCATCAAGCCCCCTTAAATACTTCAATTTCCTTTATTCTTTTTTTCCTTATTTCTTTCTCAGTAGTTTCATCTCAAAATTTGTTAGTCATCAAATTAAGCCTTTCGAAATGAACAGCTTCCCTGTTAGAAATATTACTAAGTCGACTAAGTTCATTTGAAAGATATTTGAAAGACATTTTTAAACACATATCAACTGTTACCAACATTAAGCTATGGGAAAAAGCTATTAAAGTCTATATTATAGCTTTTTTCCGCTAAATCTAACTTTTATTTAAAGTTTCAGTTTTTAATGTCTATATCCAAGAGAAAGCGGAGCAGCTTTATGAGTAGTATAGATTCTTCAATAGCATACCTTTGGAATTTAAAAATTTATGTTCATATATATAAATTATATATAGTATTTCGATACCATCTATTTATTTTATTAGTCTCTACACATTGTTACTTTTTTTTCCTTAAACTATTGAAGATTATATGTACATGTTTCATATCAAGTAAACAATTTCAAGCAACTTGATATCAAATATTCATAGATTTTATAGCAGAGCAATAAAACATTTCTTTATATAAAATTATCCACAAATCAAAACGATTGTCTGAAAATCAGTTTCATTTATGTGTCGCTTGGTGTTTTGTTATTGGCTTTGCAGCATTTTGTTGATGATTTTTAGCTGTTACAAAGGTGGCTGAACTTCAGCGCCGGACAAAAAAAATATAAAAACAAGTTTACAAGAAAAGTCAACCATAAAAATGTAAAAAAAAAATTAACAAGAGAAATCATTAGGTTCCATATAAGCGCAGTATTAATACGCTTTATTTACATTACTATTATGTATAAATAATAATTAATTTAAAACAATAAACTGCTAAAGTCTCAGTTAGCTAACTTATAATTAATTTGAACTATAGTTTAAAGTTTTGAATACACTATTGCGCTTACTTTTGTAGTTGGTAAGCTAGTTGTTAGTTAAATATGTGAATGGCAAAATTATTTGATTATATAAAACTTCACAGCGATCAGCTGTTTCAATTGCATCTTTTATAATATGTTACAAAAAATCTTAATAATTTATAATACCCTGCACATATTTTATGCAAACCCAAACAAAAATGCATTTTATTTTATGTATATTCCAACCACAAAATCATTTTGTAACTTTTTTTTTTAAATTTTTTTCTTGATTAACAAAAAAAAATCACTGTCAAGCAAGATTGCATTTTATGTGCCGAACTCCGCGTTTCGCCGCACACAAGCTGACATTACCAAAAAAATAAAAAAAATTTACGAAAAAACCCTCAAAAATGCAGCTAAGTCTTTGCGCGCGCGTTTGTTTATCATGGAATTTCTCCAAATAATTGAACATTTGTGACCCATATTTGAGCCACACACTCATACATACATACACACACACACACACAATTGTATATTATCTTCGCTCCTTTCCGACTATATAGTAAGTATCTCGAAACGCGTTATAAAAAAAAATCAACTAAAAATCATGGGCGACGCCCAAAAACAAATTGCTTGCTGCACATTGTAGGCCATCGTTTAAACGCAGCCAAGTCAGACCCGAACAGACCGCAATGTGCGCCACATAAGTTGAGCTGTGCGCCACAGCTTAAAATGTACATGTTTGTGTGTTTCTGCGGATTTAATCAACGGTTAAGCAAACCGAAAATTACGGCTCAATATGCTGCAGTTAGTAACCATGCAGCCAGCTAGCCAGCATGCGTTAAATACGCTGCGATCCGATTTATTTATTTCGACATGAAAATAAATTTGTTGTACAGCAAAATTTTGCGCAACTTTAAATCTTTCTGGTGGTTGCTGTATGCACATACTAAGCTTAAGAAAAATCTTAAAGAAAAAAAAAAAATATTTAACAAAACTGTCGGCACGCATAAAAAAAAAAAATAATAGCTTAGCACTCGAATAGTGCCGCAAGTGCTGCAAACTGCTTGAGAGAGTGTTAGATACTTTGTGTAAACTTTGTGCACAAACTTGACCGAAAAGTTTGTAGCGCACTGACCGAAGCAATGTACAGTGGTTGGAATCTATGCTGTAGCACATAAATTGAATGCTCTATACTGACTACTTTTTGTTATATAATTGCGCTATGTAGATATTATAACCAATAGACACATAGCGCAAAACTATATTAAAGCATTCTTTTTAAGGAAATAAAGCTAAGAAAGAAATATTCATATGAGCAACAACAACAACATAAATGAAACAATGATGCGTGCTAGCACGTGCACATCGAATTTCTCTTTCTCTACGGCTAACTTTATACAGGCATATTAAAGATGGGAAGAGTAAAGAAATTAGTCTTCAACACATAAATAGTTTCGCTATATTTTATGCAAATTAATTATTTAAAATGAGACCAGCGACTTTAGATCGGTTTTCTTGAATTTCTCATAAAACTAGCCATAAATAGCTTCGCTATAATATGTCCAAGTTCAAAAAAAGCTTTTTTTATATTTTAAATAAATTTGTTTAATATAGGACAAACGATTTGGCAACGATTTTTCCATGTTTTCTGCCCAAATCAGCCATAAATATCTTCGCTATATTGACTCCCGCCTCAAGAAAACAAGTTTTTATATTTTATGCAAAAATTGTTTAATACAAATTACTTTTCTCGTCCACTGTAAATGATTTTGCACCATTCCGGCCCCTCAGCAGTAAACTGTAACGAACAGTAAGCACACACATGTGGCTACTTATGTGGCCAATAACTTTCAATTGCCAATTGCACAGCGCGCCAAAGGAAAAAACCAAAGCAAAAAATAAAAAAAAATAAAAAAAAAATCGAAGTAACAGTATAAATAACTCGAGTAGCTAACATTTTGTAGCTAAAGATACTTGGCCAATAACCTCGCCATTGTCAATGCCTTTCGATAGCGCGATATATCTCTCGTAGCTGTGGCAGGCAGCTGGTGCGCTTGCACATTCACTTTGGCCACCAATTGGCCGTGCCAAATCAAAATGTGGTAAGAGGCAATTATTTATATGCGATTTATAACTCTTTCTTTGGATGCAAGCATTTATAAGTTTTCATTAGTTACTTGTGTATTTTGTATATTTTTTTATAATGGAGGTGAAAGTGCTGTTGCTGTGATTAGTTTTTTTTTTAATAAATTTATTGCCTTTCAATACAACACATTTTCAATTGGAAAAGCGTCAAAGGAAAGGAAACTGCAATTCCAGTCATTCGCTTTCATTGGCAATTTCACCGCCCAGCTACTACATCCGTCGGACAATAAATTATTTTGCCTTATTACGCGCACAATTTGTAGCAATGACATTTATATTGTACAATTTGCGCTCGCTAAATGGCTCATAAATGACTTGGCATTTGGCGCAGCAACATTTCATGCAATATTTAATTAGGTATTTAAATGACAAACTGCGCAGACGGACAGCGGACAGAAATGTTGCAGTGACAGTTTCAAGTGGATGATGTGCTAATTGAAAGTGCCACACATCGGCATTCAATCAACAGCTAAGTGCATTAAACTTGTTAATATAATAAGTTTCATTGTACTTGAGTGAAATCGTTTTTAATTCTTTAACACAGTTGCATCACACTTCTATCACCTACAGTTAGAATATATGTAATATGGAAGTGCCTCTATGCATCTATTAGCGCGCAATTGCCCACTTTTGCAGTTGAAAAGGCACCAACTGTATTCGAGTGGTAGACCTCCAAGTGCGTAATATAGTTTCCCTGTAGTTATGGAACTAAAGTAGCACCATCAAGCTCATATTGGAGCACAACGATCGAGTGGTATAGAGAACGAAGCGGCATTATTGCTAATGACTACTCTGCTGAGTGTGGTGTCACCGCATAATATGATCCAACTCTACAACTGTCCATGACATCTAACGCAATTTTCTTCTGTGAATCTATGGTCGATCAAATTGACCTCTGACATGAAAGTTGACATTTTTTGAGTTTATCTTTCTTTTGCGTGACTTTCAACCCTATACCATTGTTCATAATGATATATAATCAATTGTTCATACATAATTTTATTGATTCTGTTAAATGCCAAAAGCTGTTACAACAACAACATATTAGAATTGCTCCCATAATTTATTTTTGTACCCTGAATGTGTTCTAGCGGCTTCAAAAAAGGATCTCAGAGAAGCTTAAACCGATCTTATGGTGTTAATCTAAGTTAAGGGTACTAAGAATTTTCATTATTAACAAATTCTCAAAAATTAGCTGATTCTATATCCGTTTTGATCACAAAGTTTCTAGTTACAACCGCTGTCCAGTTTGGCTGAACGAAATGAGACACGAGAGTCCGTTTGTCTAAGAGTTCCCGCTGCATAGCGATTCGCTTCAAACTTACGAGAAGAGATCGATAAAACAATTTACTTTCTAAATCCGAAAATCCGAAAAAATGTTGGAGAGGGAAAAGAGAATGAGAAACAAATTCGTTGCAACTTAAGTATTACATTTTCGTGACGATTCTTTATTTTACTACAAGCGCTAAAGAAATTTATAGTAAAAAAAACAGAGGCAAATCAGTGCTCGCCTCATATGCTGAATATATTTGTTTCCTATACTCGGCGTCAAGCGTGGTTGAAGGTGTACCTTCACCTGCTTGAGAGCTGAGCTCGCAGGTGGAACATCAAACTGAACCCTAGAAAATGTAAAACGTCTGCTACACACTGTGCAGGAGCCAGGTGCCAGTTGTCCAGGTAAACAAGAGGCACAGTAATATATTTAGAAGTAATACGAGACAATCGCCAAACGTTTAGATCGTACAACAGCAAATTGCAGATAGAAGTTAGCGCGTCTATACAGGATGCTGGTACCTGAGCTTGGAGACCGTAGACCTTCAAATAAATCGTCATATCAGCAGATATAGCGATAGGCTCAGAGCCCACATGAACAGGCTAGGTCTCTTGACGGCGACGGCAAAATTCAAACTGTTCAAACTGTTAAGCCACCTTTTTTGTAATGGTCCAATATGCAGAAAATATTTTATCTTAAAAAAAATAATTTAAAAACTGAAAATTTTATCAAAACTTAAATTAAATAGAAAACACAGATATTTTTATTTTTAGGCCCTGTACTGAAGGTACATGTAATTCATGTAACAGGTAGAAATAATGGTCGGAGACCACCCAAAGTTACCCTATTTATAGTCAGGAGTGATAAAGTCGATATAGCCGTTTGTCCATGCGTATGAACGAAAGAATCTCGAACAGTTTTAGATAGAGACTTCTCTCGTTTTGCATTCGACTACGATTTTATTTTAAAATATTGAAACTCCCCCACTTCACCATGAAATCGCCATCAAGGTTAGAAATTTCTTCGGCCAAAAAACAATTAAGTATGCCAGTACAGAGATAACGTCTCTCTTAACCGAAATCCAAAAAATTCATCAAAATCGGATAATAAATGACTATTTTATAAGCAATTGAATTTGCATGACCTATGATACTTCCGTCCTCCTTTTTCTTTTCATACATAAAAAATTTTTAATAAGGCACATATTCGTGCAGTAAGAAGTGGGAAGAGCAAAATATTTTTCATCAGTACCATTTTTTCTTATTAATTTGCTACCTTTTTGTTTTGCACTGCTTGGTCATAAGCTAGGGAAACATTTATTGTGTTTGTTAGGCGACCTGTACTGGTACAGAGCCTCTTACAGCCGGTTACGCCCGACTGTAATTTTCTTACTTGTTTATTTATAATTTTTCTTGAAACATAGGATAGGGTTATATTTGGAATACCACTTTGGGCAAAATCCATCCATGGCTTTGCTATCACATACGTACTCTTTCGTCGAACTTTTCGATGATCCATGTGGCTTAACTTTGTTGATGTTGCGTTTTATCTCCTCCTTCAATCCACGGATGGATGTGGGCGCATTAACATAGATTTTTAAGTTCAAATAATTTCGTAGAAAAAATTTTAAAGGTGTTATTGCACATAACTTTGGTGGCCAATTCTGATCATTAAAACGAAGGAGTATATTTGAAAAATGTTAAATGGAGTCACTGCTTGACCAGTTTCATTATTCTCATTAAAATTCAATGAAAATAAGCCTAACTGCCACTACTTGTACTCGAGAGCTACCAGATAGCAGAGACCCAGATGAACAGATACTTACAAACATTACTTTTTTTTATTATTTTTAATTGGTTAAACTATGGTTCTTGATTTTCTGGTCAAATTCAATAGAAACTTGCTTGGTATTGAGTCTTGTGTGAAAGCTAAGATGATACATTTTGAGAAGTATAGAAGTTGTTGTTCCGATTCCATTGTTTCATATAAATTGTGAGTGTTTGAACATGTTTTAGTGCCTTTTTCATTACTTCGTACTAATAAATACCAAACTGTATATCAAATGAATACTGAATGTCGATATTTATTGAAAAGTTAAATGTTTGAAAAGACTTCAACAAAAATTTCTATTTGAGACTTCAAATAAATTGAAATTTATTTGCGTTTCAAAATGTATTTAAATTTGAATTTGGTGCTCGAATTTGATTGAAATAGTTCTGTAGAGTGTTTATTTATATATAATAAAAAAATATTACATTAAGAACTATATAGCATAATTCTAGCATGTATAATTGATCACAAATATTTTATAGTAAATATGTTAAGCAATGAGCTTGGATTTATTTTAAAATTAGAAAGTTAAGGCATTGACGCTTTCACTCTACTTTCGTGTTTTTGAACTCTATCAAATATTCCATACATTTACTTATCTATGTACCTAAGCGGTTGATTTGACTTACAATCATATAAACTGAACTGAAAAGACTTTAAGCATATAAACTATATTCAATCCACAAACAGATTTTCAAATAAATATAAATGCTCAAATGAGATTTCCGTATTACTAGAATTCGCAGTCAAGCACGAAATTTATGAATATTGACGATTGCAACATTGATGATGATGATGATGATGATGACGATGATGCTGCAGACGAACGCATGTACTTTCAATCAGAGCGGCAAGCGCTCCAAAATATAGAAGGGGATATGCATGCATAAATATGTACACACATACATATATGCTTTGCCAACACCAAACATAAACCAAAAACTAACAAACAAATCATATATGCAAATATGCAAAGAGTAAAACGAATTCCCGCGGGAACTGACATGGTCGATTGAATGCCACCAGCTAGATTGAAAATGAAATTCATAAAAAAAAAAAAAAAATTTCAAAATTAACTTTGGTGGAAACGAAGCTTTTATACGCTTCAAACAAATATTAAAAATGATAAAAAAAAACCATATTTAATTATATTATAATGATGTCTATATGGTCTAATGGGTTTATAATGATACAATTTAAACAAAAAAATATGCATAATAATTATTGTTGAGATAGGAGGTGTAGGAAGTTTTACTAAATATTATTTTTGATTAGTAACATTTATACTTAATTCAAAATCTCCATTTTGAATAATTTACAGTTTCCAATGGCACATCGCTTTCTAAAATTCATATAAATATTTACAATAAATAGTTACAATATTTAAGAACTCTTCCAACTGAAGATCTACAACTGAATTGTATAAATATCATTCAAAAGCCCTGCTAAGGGGCTACAAATTGTAAAGAAAAATATGAAAATTCATACAAATCAATCCACAAAATGAAAATGAAAATGCACTTGGCGTCGAAAATAATTTTCTATGCGTTGCATAGGGAAAATGAATTTCCCAGACACACTCATAGTTAGTTGCTACATATTTGAGCATGGGTGGGAAACATTAAAGGGCTGCGCCGTACAAAATTGTATAATATGGAATGCGGCGGCGGCGGCGACTAGAAGTTTGATCGATGAAATTGACTTGCCATACACACTATGCCACCACTGCACTGCACTACATCACCATCATCATCATCATCTATGTATATCATGCATACTAAATTGGTGTTGACTATGCTCGATTGCGTTCTACGTTTAGGGTTCCGTTCGTATAATGTTGGTTTTAGCGATGATGATGACGGAACTGATATTGGTTTGGTATTGGTTCTGACTTTTCATGCAGCTCGGCTAAATGCAGCAAATGGCGCAAAAAATGTAACAATTTGTAACAGTTGCGGTCGAGTTGGTAATAAAAAACGGAAACTTTTACACGTTGTAGTTGGAAAATATTAAACGTTGGCGGATGAGCGCTTTACAGCTGCTTGTTTTGACGCAGTCTGTGTTGTGTGCTGTTGGTTCTCGTAGTTGCCGTGCTATACGGATCCGGTCAACTGAATAATGGGTTGGGTGCAAGCAATATGCGCTTAGTCTAAGCTTAAATAGGGTGGCTTGAATGGTTAAACTATTGGCAAAACAGGTAAACAAACATTACCAATCAACAATGCCACGCCGTATAAAGTGTAATAAAAGTGCCATGTAAGTTTTGTGTAGCATTATAAACAATTTTGTAGACAGCGATAAATGTAGCTAAACTTGCAATGCGATGTGTGTGTGTGTGTGTGTGTGTGCATGCTATGTTTACAATAGTTGTTTAAATGATTGTTTTATATATCCTTCATATGTATGTAGTATGAAACGGGGTAATATAAGTTCATTGAAATAGATTTTAATATATTTGTTAGTGTTTTTTTGCGCATCACGTTTAAGCCACTCACTCAATTTAAAATTGCATTATTAAGAGTTAATCAGCTTTATTGTGAGTAACATTTAGCTTTTATTTCATTCAAATCGATCTGCAGCGTCAAAAGATATTAATGTTAACATATAAATAAAATTTCTAAGCTTAAAAATTGCTGAACCCTAACGCTATTCAAATTGTTTACTATTGCTAGCGCTTTTCAAACCTATGACATATGTGCTACTCAAACTGTACGCAATTCAGTTGCCTTAAAACTATATAAGTATAAATTTATTCATTCTTGAAACAAAATGAAGACAAAGATAGATCGTAGCAGCGCAATATGGATCCGCTAATTGACTTAAGTTTAGTTTACACTAAAGAGTAATGAAAAAAATATATTATTATCAAGTTTGTAGATGGTTTTCTCTAAAATTTAGTCTTACCAAATAAACCTACATCAAAGTCTTGAATATGAATATGAGATGATCAAAAGAAAGGGAGATATATTGCAGAAGGAGTTTGAATTGTTATGAGAAATAAATCATTAAAAAAAAAAGTGTATGAGCCTCCACAGCTTTTAACGGCGAAGACAACTATGCAGCAACCTTCTGGCACTGCAACTTCAAGTAAACAGCTAACATCGGATGGGGAGACGGTGGATGTGGTATTAACATTGGAGCTGAAGTTGTTGAAAAGAGAAGAGAAGAGACGAGATATGGGAAACGGTGCCAGTGGAGAATATTTTATCATTTGTTCTGTACATATCGAATTTGGTTCTTCTCTAATCTGAGGCGTGGTACCGTTCATGTTTATACACTTGACACAAGGTGCGGAAAGTAATACATATAATTGAGTCACAATGTTTGCAACGTTTTAAAGCAGACTTCCAAGCTCCATAAAATATGCTTAGTCGTGATTAAAGTGTCTGGCGGTTCGTCTATGTGAGATCACGTGTGCACGTTTGCTTTCGGCACTTTTGAAGAGCAAATGGAAGGGTATAAGCGCTGCGCTCATATATTGTATCCAATACATGCCTTTATATATGCTTGTCTACTGATAAGACAAATGAACAGAATATTTGATCTATTGCATTCTGATTGGTTTTCGTTTGAATTCAAATTTGTGAGTGTGTAGCTCTGCGTTCGCTTTATAGTCCGTCATTAATTTTGAATGTTCGACCCAATTTTAATGCATTGCCACACACGAATGTTAGAGTTCAATACGACCGACAAAGTTTATCAGTTGACTGACTGACTATTAAGTAATTCTTGAGCAAACAAAACTATTTTTGTATTTATTTTTTAAACGGAAAAGTCAACAAATCGTTGAGATACAAATCAATGCAGCTACAAACATGCATTTTTTAAATACAATTCAAAGCGTTTAAGTATTGACTTGCTTATCTTTTAATACGTACTTATAAATTTTCTCGAGTTAGCCTTGAAAGCAACTCTACGCCATACAATGCAGCAACTTGTGCATAAATTACCGTGTGGCATCCAATTTGTGCGTCCAATAGAGTTCAGTGGAGTGTAGTAGGTCAGTAGAAGCGAAAACACTTGACAACTGCGCCGCAAATGCCACGATTTGTCTATTGCCTATCTATCTCTCTAGCTGGCTGGTTGACTGTCCTAGCATGGTTCCTGCTTTTATTGCTGTCACTGCTGCTAATGATGCTGCTGCTGCTGCTGCTGTTGCTGTTTCGAAGCGTTAGCCGAGCGACAGTAATTGTGTGTCAAATTACTGCAAATTTTCAGCGCGATGAGGCGTCTGACTCATTACGTGTCCTTTCAAGCTACAGCTGCAACAAGAAAATTCATTGCTGACGATGAATATGCTTGCTGTTAGTTTTGTTGTTGCTGCAACTGCCTCGCCACTTCTTAAAATGATCAATTATTAAGGCAAATTGTTGTCGTTGCTGCCGCCTGCTGTTAAATGAATGCATGGCTTATTCAGTTGCAACATGCAGCAGCAGCAGCGCATTGTTCCAGTTGCAGTGTTGCTGCATATGCTGCACGAATGGAGTGAGTAAATGTTGCATGGCATTGTTTTTGCTTTTCTCTAAAAACATAAAAAAAAAAAAAAAAAATCATTTAGATAGCATTCGAGTTGCATCATTTCATTGTTTCTATTGTTCTTTTTGTTGCATTGTCTGAATTTTCCATTAGTGTCTGCAATATTTTACACTTTTACTTTCGGTGTTTTCTATTAATTTTTTTTGTACCCTGCGCTGTAAAGCGAAGTGTGTAAGTTTATAAGTTTGATAGTAGAATGACAACAGCTGTTTAGGAAGCAACTTTTATTGAAGCTTCTATTATGAATAAGAGTACTCTATGCAAAGCGACTTTTGAATATGCCAACATAAGAATGTTGGTAGGATATTTCGAAGTCCTGTACACACAATTCCAAGGTTCTTCTGTTTATAATTTTTTTTTATATTTTTAAACGATTTTCTTTGAAATACTTTAATCAATTCATATACTTTTACCATCATTGTCACTTCTTTTATGCTATTCATTTATATGAAACTAGTATCTAGTATGATACTCTCTCTAGTAAGAAACTAGTAATGCTAAAGATAGCTAAAATGCATTTAAAATAAAATTTTAATCATATGGAAACTAACATTTCTACCAACGATAGACAGAAATCATTCTAGCCATACGACGAAGACATCAAATACAGATTCGTTAGATTAGTCTAACTTTCAAAACTAATTGAGAACTATAAGCACTTTCCAGTTTTAAATGGTGTTTCTCCATTCCTGGTGGATTATAATATTATTTATATACCAAGGGCTGTTACATAATGGTGAAGAATTTTCGACTGACATCTTTGGATGATTTTCAGGACTTTAGACCTTGATGCAGTGCCATATATCTGAATTCCATAAGGGAGACAGATGAATTAAGCCAATAAAGCGATCCTACACTCAGGTAAACAAGATGTATAGGACTGGTCCTAGTACACTGCCTTGCGGTATACCAGCGTTTTTTCTTCCACAGTTTATTTTACCACAAAATATTCGCCAAGTATAAGTTTAAAATATTATATGAGTGATGAGGAGAGACCGTTTTAATAAGCAACTGTGCAGTATTCTTTTCAATCCAGGACATGTGTATAGAATTTATTGACTTATTAAATAGTAGAATGATACAAACTGGTGCGAAGGCAAGAGTTGCTTCCTTTCAATGATTGGCCTAATTCTTGTAAGCAAAAGTCTTTCAAATACTTTCGAGATGATTGGTTGTAGACTTATCGGCCTGGTTTTGGTATCAGCATAATCTGCGCTATTATCAGGTAGATTTTTAGGCTCTTTCCCAGTGATTAAGTCATAACATAGAGCTTCGTAACTTGTTATATTGTTAATCACAGCTTAAACTTCACTTTTGTCAAAGCTCTTAATCCGGATATTCAATTGAAAAGGAGATATAATGTACACCTAGATACAACTCTGGGTATTTTAAAACACATCGCACAGATGCTGGTCAATGGTTTCTGCTTTATCATGGAAATTCCTTGCCCAATCTCCAGTTCTCCGTTAAATTGGAGGCATATGAGAAGTAGGTTGATCAAAATGGTTCATGGTTTTCGTTTTTTTAGGAGATAAGCCAGCACATGTGAAATTTGATAAGCAGCGTTGTTCTATTTTAATATTACATATTTTTATTTTTATTTCTGACACTAAAGAATGCAGTTGTGTATCTAAGCTCCATAGGAGTTCCGTACAGACACATCCACAAGTATAAATAGTTGCCGCAATTCTTTTAATAAGACGGACGTGTAGTTTTATATCATTTCCATCTGAGTTCCAGGCTACAGGCATAAAGACGGGAGTTATTTAAGTGACGAACTGGTCAGTACTTCAGTACTCTATAGTAGACAGCAACTCGGTAATTCGTGACAAAACATACAACAATCAAAACGTTCAGAGGATTTTTATAGTCCGTAGTGAACTAAGTTTTGTTATTGTTCGAGTCATTGATTCCAATTCAGCTCTTTTTATGTTTCTCGTACTTACCAGATAGGTTTGACGATTCGCTAAAACGTCAACAGTGTTGCGAGTCCTCACTATACATTGGCTGGCGGATAAACTCTGCCGCAGGGGTAATACGCCACATAACGATTTCGCGATGTGTTGACTTGATGGGTATCCATTTCCTCAGCTCATGTTTACCATTAATAAAATTAGAATAAAACTCTTAATAAAAATTTGCTCTAATATTCTGCTGGAGATATTTCTGATTTAGTCAGGTATAGTCTGATACTCTTTCTTAAAGGTCAAATAAGTGATGTATACATGAAGACGAGGAGAATACGATCTTCTATTTATTCAACTTATGCTCAGTCTTTAGTAAAATCAGGAAAAAACTTTCAAGAAGACATTTGCTTTATTATTTTAATGCAGATATTTCTGAATTAATGTACGACGTCTATACATCTCTAAAACTTAGAACTCGAGATATAAGTACCCGCTATGCTATTATAATGACTTCAAAAATGACTTAAGTGTGCTCATGCTGCTTTTAACGTCAACAGGTGTTCTGATCTTAATATATAGTACTCAACATCTAACCGTGTCCAACTGTTTGACTACTTGTAACATGTAAAATTTGATAAATTATTTCAGCATGATGCTAACATTTTAGCTTTTTATCTACAGTTAATTGCTGTAACACAGAACCTAAAATACATAATAAAATCTTTCGAAAAAAAACCATTTATTCGTGCGTTAATTATATAATGATAGGGCTTATTTCCGGCATACAACTAAAGATCAAACAGCAAGCCTTAGGTGCTTTTTCACTTATAACATTCCAACAAAATTATTCGATCGATATAAGCGCTCTAAAATTTATTTAAATTATTTAAATTGCATTTTGAGTATACATATATAGTTCAATGGACCAACGGTCGGTCAGCTTTCTTACTTTCAACTCGAAACTACTACAAAACATAGAAAAAAAAAAAACCTGCTGATCATGCTGAAGTTTCTTTTATTTCAAATGCAAGCCACAAAACAAAACATAAATCGAAGTTGGACAGACACTGACAGCTGCGTCATGATCAAACTTCAAATACTAAATTATTGAAAATTAAAGATATCGAGAGGGGGAAAGAGAAACCATATTGTATGCAGGTGCAACAGCCAAGTTGTCTGAATTTGGAGATTTTTTTTATTTAGATTTGAAAATTGCTTTGGCGTTGTTTCAATTTTGATTAGCGTCGACGAAGTCGTTGCCAGTGTTGTGCATGTAGAGCATATAAAAGTGCGGAAAAGTTCAACGAGTTGGCATGCCTGCGGTGCACGATTGTTAAACAAATTTTTCAACAGCGCAGTAAAAGATTTCTATTTTTGTTAGATTTTCGAGAAAATTGAAAATAATCTTATTTGGTAATGCCAAAACGAATGGCTTCAATTAACGTTTGTAATAAATCAGCATTTGGTCACGTTTTCGGTTTGTTTGGTGTTACATTTTATTTTCATGGCGATTGTGGGTGTTAATTTCTATTTTTATGCTATTGGTTTTCTTGGCTAAGTTTTATTTAATAGAAATTTAGCTACTCTAAGAGTTATACTAACCAAAGTATTGACTTCTTTTTTAATTGACATACGCTGAACTTGGCCGCTGTCAGCGTCACGCGAACTTGGTTATAATAATTGTTCGGTTTTAAATTTTTGTTCATGTTATATTAAAGCAACAACAATTACAATAAGCGCAGCAGTGAAACAAAATGATTTTTCATGCTTCAGCGCCACATGCAACAGCAACAAACAAATGTTTAGATACATAGTTAAATGAATTAAATAGACATTTGTAAAAAAAGTGCAGTATAGGTGTCGCTTATATACGCTTTAAAAACTGGACAGAAAATACAAAAGTTTACATGCAAAAAATTGTATCTTAATCTTAAAGCTTTAGGCAGAAAAAACTGTTTTAACAACTTAGAATTAAGAAATGTTTCTTTACACAAAATAAAATTTTACTCATCGCTTTCAGCGATACTTTTTCTGTACAGGTGTGCAATTGAATACTAGTCGTAGTGTTGGCAAACTTTCAATTGATTAAACACAAACTGAATGGCAAACTTTTCAACAAAGCCCATAAATCTTATTCACACTTTTTTGAAGTGTATAAAATAAAAGAAAAACCGAACAACAAAAATGAGGAAAATTGTAATTAAGTGAAGTATAAATGCGTAGGAATTGTTATTTTTAAAGAGTAGCGAACTAACGACGACGACTGCCTGCCTATACACAACTACAACTATCCGCATTAATGAACATTTGTAGGAGTTTTCCGACATTTTCAAGATCAAGTTCAAGCACATAAAGCATAATAAACGAAGCTGAACTAAGCGCGCTGTAATAAAAATGTATGCTCAAAGAATATAAACAATTTAATTGCATTTAAGTGTTAAAGAATAAAAAGAACTCTTCACATAAAAAATAATAAAAATAGGCATAAATTAAATAACAATTTACAAACTGCAATTGGCAACAAACAATTGAAAAATCATTATGGGAAACTTCAACTTTATATGTTCACAAAATGCCATTTGAATGGAGGAAGATATACACCATAAAAATTAAAGTAAAATCACCTTGTGACTATTGGCGTTGATGATTACTGCTTGCTGCTGCTGGTACTGTTGATGTTGATGATGATGATGATGACGATATGCCACAAAATGCCACAAAATGCGGCAGCTGAATTCACCTTTTGACCCACTTTAACGATTGGTGTTACTCGCGCTGTCGTTGTGGTGATGTGCATAATGTGCAAATAATGATGTTGCCGTTTTCTTTTCGTTGGTGGTGTTGTTGTTATTGTTACAACTGATTGATGACGTTTAGAGCTAGACTCTCCAGAAAAAAAAAAGTAGAGAAAAACAAGCAGAAGATACCCGCAGTCAAATAGAAAGACATGCCCGCCTGACAACCGCAAATTTCTTGGGACAAATCAATCCGTAAAAATAGTCATGAGAGACGACGATAAAGAAAGCAAAGGCAAATCGCATAAAGAAAACTATGGAAAGTCTACATTTCTAACCGAACGGAAGTCAAGCGCAATTTGTAACGTAAATCGAACAATTTTACGCCTGCGGTATTTCGATTGCAACACCGGCAACAGTGGCAGTTGTAGTAACGAGTGGCAAGCGGAAAAGTAAAGAAATAGAAGGGAGGAGGAGAAGAACACAGGGTGGCACTGTAGCTTTAATGTGTTTCACACAATGGAGCTGTATTAAAAGGTTTAACTTAAAAAATCACGTAACTGCTCTATGCGTTTGTATGGTGCCTACCTTAAGGGACATGGAGGGACATGTCTATTGGTGTATGTATATAAAGTGCACATCCAAGAGATTTCGGTTTATGATTTCGGTTGTTATAGTTAAAAAAAAATATTAAAACTAAGCAAAGGAGGACTACATCGGAGTTCATTCTGATAGTCTTTCCGGCAAACTTATAATACCATTTCACAATATGACTGAATAATATGGTAGAAATCTGTGAGTGGAGAACTAAAAAAAAGAATTGAATTATACTCTTTAGGGATAGTACGTTGCTTGCTTTAAACTATTGCAAGCACAGCGAAAAATTGTAATACACTTTTCTCACTATTAACTATGAAGGGTATATACAATTTTTTTTTTTTTTAAATCGAAGGCAGATGATACAAACGCTAAATGTCAAATGTGCAAATGTGTAGATACTACGTATATCTTTTGATATATAATAGTAGTTGCTATTCTTGTATCTGTTGTTGTTGTTGCTACTGCTTTTTTTTTTTTTTTTTTTTTTTTTGCTATTGGTGACAAGCGAAATTGTGTTTGTCAGCAAATGAGAAAAATGTTCGAATAAGAAAAAAAAAAAAAAAAAATTAACCAAAGAACGTGACTTGTTTCACTGTCGTCGTCGACGTTTTGCGCCGCCACAAGACTAAGTGCAACATTGTGGCATATTGATTGCGGTAAAATAAAGTGCAGTGCACATAATTCTTCTTGTTGTACTTAGTATGAATGTACTTAAGTAGTTGAAGCGGGTTTTCTTTGCAATGTGGCCGTTTATTACAATATAAACGTGTTTAACTGTGCCGTTTTTAAATGCAGAGAAAATTACAAGATTGTTGGTTAAGGTATTTAAATTCTTCAAGACGTATACAATTGTATTGTACTATATAACATTAAAGAATTATAAAAGTAAAGTAACACTTGTGATCCACAAGTGTACCCATTCAGTTTGGTATTTAATAGTGCGAAACAATGGAATTGGAACAAAAAGCACAGCAAAATGCTGAAAATGACGCCTAATGCTTGCCTTGCAAATATAGTTCAAAATTAAAAAAAATCGTCTGAAATTGATTAGAAAATCATCGAAAATTGCTTAAAAGTTAAATAAAATTTTATTCTATTTTCTTATTCTATTTGGAAGTGATTCGTATAATTTTCCGAACCAGCCATCCCCAGAAGTCTTGTTTAGTACTGATTTTAGTAAGGTTTTGACCATCAATTCATGACTTAACCTTTCGAACAGTGTGGATCGGATCATTGTTGTTGTACTAATTTTTAATATGAAGAAAAGCTGTTTCAATTACTTTTTTATAAGCTCCCATACTATAACACCCACAATTGACTATGTTCCTTATTGCGAAGATCAAGGAAGTAGTAATTGTATCCACCTGAAATTTCCAAATTATATTTCTTTTTATCTAAAAGAAAAAAAAAATGTCAATTGGAACTCCATATCAGAATTTATTTCGAGCAAAAATTAGCGATAAGTCTTTACCTAGCCACGACCATTAAACATCTTTAGAAGCCATCTTATCGAAATCCAAGTTAAATAAATAAATATTTTTTGTTAGAAAAAATATATTATCCGTGTATGATCTCAAGTTCAGATCACTCATTGCATAATATATTCAGATTCTTTTTCTGTCTCTCTTCATTTCTCTGAATGTCTAAAATATATATGTGACCTGGTCCATTTTATTGCCGATTCGGATAGAGTTTGAGAGGCTCTTCCACATGGTGAAAACCATAAAGTCATTATTTGTTGAAGAGGTATATTAAAAATTTAATTAAGGAAGAGTATTAACATAAAACTTTTTGTTTCTTTTTTTGGGTTCTGCTCATCTTCTTCTTCATAGACAGCATCCCAACGAATCTTGGTTCCATATCATCTTATGTCCTAGAAAAAATGTATGTCACCAACATTGCCATTAGATTCTATATCATTATTGGACCTGTCATTGCCTTCATCATTTTCTGGAAAACATTCCACTTCTTCAGTATTACTCGTCTAAAAATCTAACAACTTAACGCGTTTAACTACGATAATATTCCGAACAGAAACTACACTTTACGCGTGGAAAAGGGAACAATTGCCGAAACTGCCGAAATGAGTTGCTTTCCTTTAACAACTGTTTCTTTTTATCAAAAATTTCGCATTTATTGTGAATGGACGGCATCTTATGATTAATTCGGAGTTTTGTCCATTACATGTTGCAACATTCTGGTAGCATCCGAATACAGCTTTGAAAGAATGCCTCATCTTTTACAGCATTGGAAGAATGCCTCATCTTTTACGGTTATCCACGAATCGACCCAATTTTTCTTATAATATAAAATACTGTTCAGATAATTTTATATTATAAGAAAAATTGGGTCGATTCGTGGATAACCGTAAAAGATGAGGCATTCTTCCAATGCTGTATTCGGATGCTACCATGTGTTATGGATGAAAACTAGCGGAAATTGGGAGGAGCAAAATCTTTTGAATAAACCGAGTGGTATAAAGTTTCCAAATTGAGTTTTATAAAATAGGTTTTGACCGGCGTTGCAACATGCATACGAGCATTATTATGTAGAGGAATAACTCTGTCGTATCTTAAGTAATAGTGGCTACACGTTTCCCGGATTACACGACTAATCGCATTAATTGTGTTTGGTAGACAGTCCCAGTAGTGGTTTTGTGCCTTTTGAGCCGAACAAATAAACAACCAAATTTTGCCATTAATATTTGGCTATGCTGTTGATGTTAAAACATTTCTAGGTGGTCGCCATGAATTCCTCCACTTTATGTTAGCAAAGTATCAATTCAAACCAATGACTATACAAAGCAGGCGGTCCATTCATTTATGCGTGGCAAGCAGCATTTCACATGTGGAAAATTAACGTACAAAGTTATTCGGAAACCGATTCTTATGGAAACCGATTTTCTTGATGAAATAAACATAGACACCGGCATGTTTCAGTATATAATCATGCTTTGCGCTTACCATATACCAATTTTGTGTATATGTTATAATGTTTCTTCTTCTTACTTTCTGTCCCTCTTAGCAAGTGTTGCAGCTCAATCAATGTGTATGTGAAATTGAAAAGGAGTAAAAATTTATGAGGTTTAAAATTAGTCACAAGCAAGTTGGACAATTATTAGAGTAGTAATAAGGAGCAAGGCAAGTTCTTCTTGTGTTATGTGCGAATCTTCATCTAGTAATGCTTTGAAATTTCTACATATTTGGCCTTCCGCTACGTTTTTTTTCTTCAATGTAAAATTCTCCAATTCGCCACAATTTCTCTTTCTTAAAGCAACCTTACCATATGCTTTTACAAGCTAATGATGGAACTTAGTTGAAACTCGGCATTTTTGGCATGAAAAAATATTGATTCTATAAAAAATTCGCAAATATTTGAAGGATTTACTTCCGACAAATATCCAATCTGCCGATAAAAACGTTTAATATCTAATAATGTTTATCATAACTTACTGGTAGTGCAATCTTTTGTCTGTATACAGTGCTCTTTGCCGTATTTGACTCCACTCCACTCCAATCAGAGTTGTTTATAGCAAATATTCTTTGGCATAGACCAATACTGTCAAATGTTATATAAATTTTGTCAACTTTATTTGTTATCAAAAAATAAAAACAAAAAATTATAAAGAAATTAAAACTTAGTACAAAAAGCAAACAGTTGAACCACAGCTGTTGAATAATTCCATAAAATTTTGCATAAATACAACTTAGTGCTTGCAAGATTTATTTAAATTTAAAAACTTAAAAGCAATTTTTTTGCGACTGCTTAATGTCCTTAGAGAGTCTAGAAAAAAAACTTTATACAGCTTGCTGCCTGCATACCACAAAGTAAATGAAGCGACAAAGAAATCTGCTTTTGCTGCTGTTGAGTACAACAGACGTCGTCGTTGCAAAAGTTAAACATCTTTAGAAGCCATCTTATCGAAATCCAAGTTAAATAAATAAATATTTTTTGTTAGAAAAAATATATTATCCGTGTATGATCTCAAGTTCAGATCACTCATTGCATAATATATTCAGATTCTTTTTCTGTCTCTCTTCATTTCTCTGAATGTCTAAAATATATATGTGACCTGGTCCATTTTATTGCCGATTCGGATAGAGTTTGAGAGGCTCTTCCACATGGTGAAAACCATAAAGTCATTATTTGTTGAAGAGGTATATTAAAAATTTAATTAAGGAAGAGTATTAACATAAAACTTTTTGTTTCTTTTTTTGGGTTCTGCTCATCTTCTTCTTCATAGACAGCATCCCAACGAATCTTGGTTCCATATCATCTTATGTCCTAGAAAAAATGTATGTCACCAACATTGCCATTAGATTCTATATCATTATTGGACCTGTCATTGCCTTCATCATTTTCTGGAAAACATTCCACTTCTTCAGTATTACTCGTCTAAAAATCTAACAACTTAACGCGTTTAACTACGATAATATTCCGAACAGAAACTACACTTTACGCGTGGAAAAGGGAACAATTGCCGAAACTGCCGAAATGAGTTGCTTTCCTTTAACAACTGTTTCTTTTTATCAAAAATTTCGACGTCGTCGTTGCAAAAGTTTCAACTTTAAACACACACAAACACAAACACTTATATACAGCAAGACGCTTACATATAAACAAAAAACTTACAAGATGCAAACGAAAGCAAGCACAGCAAGCAAAACTAATGCATGTTGCATACTTCAAGGCGCAATGAGCGCATATTTTACGCATAGTTGAGCGCAGCGCAATGCAGCCAGGCGTAGGAAACAAATTCACACAAACACACACATTTAAAACATACAAACAGATAGAGAAACATACTGTTTAACAAACGAACAAACAAACAAACAGACAGACAGACAAACAAACAGCGTGCTAAACACTTCATTATGCATTAAGCAGCAGAATTGACATTTGCACATGCAGCATGTTGCATGGAAACTGGTGCCAGCACAAAGAGTCAACACTAGGATTTACGCCTAAACTTATGCAGCACTAAACGTTGGCTTAGCAGCACTACACATAGGTACAGTCACACACACGCACACACACGGGCCTATTCTGGTAGGCGCAGCAGCTTCTTCATTAACATCGACAACGTCAAGAGTTCAATGCACTGGTCTGGCTGTTGACACTGAAGCGGAAGTGCGAAGCAAAGGCGTTTTAATGGCTACCCACTAACTACTAACACTAGTTTACCGTTATATATGTACACAGCAAAAAAAATTGTGTGTTGAAATTTTTTTAATTTATTTATTAAATTTATTTCTGTTTATAGTGGTTTGCTCTTTAATTGAAACCAATTTCAATGGCATTTAATGAAAATGTTAAACTTTTTGTAGATACATATATTGGTTTCAAAGAGTTGCCCAAAGACACCGTCATGTTTCAGTATCTAATTACATTTTGCGCTTACCATTTACCATTTTCGGATTTATGCCAGCTTATAATTTTTCTCCTTCCTCTTTCTCTCTCTCTTAGCAAATTTTACAGCTTTACGACTGCCTATGTCAAATTGAGGAGTAAAATTGTCCTCTTAATACTGGAAATCTCTTTGACACCCTCTACAATGAACGAAAATTTTTCCTGTGTACTATTCACACAACTATTGACTGCCTTGCCGGTTGCCTGCTTAGTTGCTTTGAGGTGTTGGCATCAACAAGCGCATAATGGTTGATAATTAAAGTGCCAGCAAATGTATGAACCTATCGCTGGTGTGGTCTGCTTAGCAATGTTATGGTCTAGTAAGAGCGTAAGAGCATCTAAAGATGTATGGGTTTTCAGGTTAACGAACTCAAATTGCGCACAATTCAAAATGTCCAAAGCATAAGCTTTGCTTTGATTGTGATCGATAATGTGCCTGTTTAACCATTTTGCTTGTAGCTTGCATAATTGGCAAAATCACGTGCAACTCAATGAGCACAGTAGTATGCGGAGTATGCGTCGTACACTTGACAAACAATCTACGGACGTGCTGACATATTATTGGTCGTTGTGGGGGTCAGTCGCACCTGCAACGTTTCGCACGCATTCAACCATTGACTTAATCGAATCCCTATGGTGTATATGTCTCCTGACATCGGTAGGACTAACCGTACGTACGTACTCAAGCTTATGGCTGTGCGTAATTGCAGATTGTGTGCTCGAATACCGCCAACAATAACAACAGCAACAGCAACAGCAGCAACAACAATCAGGTAGTCAACCGAAAATTGCCAACGGGAAGCACTAGCGCGGTTTCAAAGTGAATTAAGCGTTTGCACATACTTGCTGTGGCGTTTGCGTTTAAGCAAAATGTCAGCTTGGCTGCACACAATAATGCCTGTTTCATTCAATTCAATTCAATTCAGTTCGACAGACTTCTCACACACACATACACATGCACAGAGTGCCAAATAATATGGCGACATTGAATATTTGCATGTTTGTGTTTAAAAGGGTGCACGCGAAAATCTATGCCACAATCAGTGGCAAATTGCGTGACCACAAAAGCGAACGTGCCTGCCGGTCAGCATTAAATTTGGAGCGCTCAAATGTGTCATATAAAATTATGTTTAAAATAATTTAATAAGTGTTTACTTGAACTTTTAAATTCTTTTAAAGGGCTTAAATTAGTTTATTCCACTTTGTTTCTCGCTCTTATAATGCTGCTTAATGCTCTACCATTGCATCTCTCAATCCCTTTATTTACTGCTTTATACAAGTAAGAACTAGTAAAAACAATTTAAAATAGAAAGCTTTGTATATATCTCCCAGACAGCATATGCACTTTCAGTTATACAATGTATTGAATTACTCTTGCTCTCTGCATTCTTATGCGCTTCAGTGCATCATTTGTTGATCGCTTAAGGGCCGACACAGTTAGATAAAATTTCAGTTTGCAATAAAGACATGTTCTACATCTGCATTTAGAAATGCCTACAAGACATCAAAGTCACTATGTAAATTGTTGGTTTGTTTGTTAGTCTAATTTTTCCATGACTGCAGGATAATTTCTGGCCCCGATGTGTGTTTCAATTAAAGTTGGCATATCCGTTGCATCCTCCTTGCGTTTCTGCAAAATTTACATTTGTTTGTTTCGAGTGTGTGTATGTGTGAGAATATACACATTTGCTAATTGTTTTAATGTTTAATTTAGTTAATGAGTTTTAGTTTCACCCGCACTGTAACCTAAAATTGGTGCATTTGACCAAGGGGCAGCAGGAACAGCAGCAGCAGCAGCAGCTGAACTCAATTCAGTTGAAAGTTGAGAGTTCAGTTTTGTTAATTTACTAAGTGAAATGCTGCTGGCAATTGCAGTTGTTCTCTGCTATCTATGCAGGCGTTTTAGGGAAGCAATTGTTAACTAAATTTACGAGCAAGTTTAAATGAAATTCCAAACCGAAATTCAATTCAAATGCTCATCTATCTTTTATCTTGAAATAGTATTTTCATTTGTGCAGTTTTTAGCAATCGACTCGGTTTTGTTTTTTCTTTTTTTTTTGTGTGCAAACGTATCATGAAATACCTAACAACTGCTGTCATATGCAGCATAAAAAATGCCAACAGGCAGTTAGCTGCTTTGGGAAATCTCAAATATTTAAATTAAAACAAGTGTTTTAGTTAAAACCAGTTGAAATGGACGGCTATATGATAACTTACATAATGGGTAGTGGAAAATGTTAGGAAAGCATTTGAGCAGTCTTGGTTGGAACACTTTATTACACTTCATGGAACTTAACTATTGCATCTACTTCTAAAAGAAGGCTTGGCATATTCATTTAAATACCCTATCGAGTTAGGACCATAATAAGCTTTTATATTGAGGTTTAGATAGATAGTATCTCCAAAACAAACAGATGGCCTGACAGATGTACAGACATATACTTAGATCGATTAGTCAGTAATACATGCAATGTGTTGGCAAGCGCGGCCATAACCTATTCAAGTCAGAGGCCACGTGTTTGATTTGATCAAATCCGCCAGCAGCAGGTTCATGCTTGCCTTCGAGCATAATTTGTTGAGCTTCGCTCGTCTTGGTAGACCCATTATCGATTACTGTATTGTTTTACAGTGATGTAGGATGATATACGAACTTCAATCTCTATTAGTTGTAGATCTCTTTAAAGCAATGAAGCAAATTTGACACCTTTTTGCGGTCGGAATATAAAGCCATGTTCCATATCTGAATGCCATACATCAACATGAGCGCTATGACATACGTGTATATTGCTCTTTGGATATAGTGGGAGCTTACTGTGGCTACTTAGCAACCAATCAAAGCGGACGTGTATTCTTAATGTGGCAGGCGAGTTTAGTTAGTTTATTTTTCAAGATTATCTCAAGATATGACGTCTTATTTGCTTGAATTCGGGCAGCTCTCTTTAGTGTTTGAATCGGGGATGTCCTCTTTTTAGTGTGAAACATACCTTCACCGACTAAGTCAGATTCAGTTTTACGCTCAACCGTCTGGCCTATTCAGTTAGCTTGCTCAGGTATATTTGTGTGGCATCTGCAGCAACTGCAGCGGTGCGTGCACGCTAAACTGTGGCACTCCAGCTCAATCCGAGCTACATGTATCATTAAAATCAAGGCAAAGTAGGACGATGACAGGCCATTTGTAACATTAGCAAGTACTCCGGGGTGTCATTGTCTATCGAAAGCTTAAGCTTCGTCCACAAATCCAATGCGATGTTAACAATTCTGTAAAGCTTTTCAATTGTGCTGTGACCAACGTGAAATGCTGCGATGCTTACAATTCTTGCTGCAATTAGTCTTTCCCATACTTTCGATTTAGAAGGTAGCAGACTTATGGGCCTGTAGAATACGAGATCCTGCTCGGTGTTGCCAGGTTTGTTTTCTTGATTGTTTTCACATCTTCGGAAAGTATTGCACCAACACAATAGTATCGAAGATCAATGTCAGTAGGTGAAGCGCGCTTTCCGGCAAACACTTTAGTGTATGATTGCATACATTATCCATGTCTCGGAGTTTTTATGGCCGCTGCAGTTTTTTCTATAGTGAAAGCGATGACATCAAAATGACATAGTTGTCAGTTGACCTCTGCCCCGTTGCTTAATCGTGCGGTTGAAATCGCTCCTCTAGGTGTTCAGCAAACACTTCGCCTTGTTTAGCATTTACACAACACCAAAAACCATTAGGACTCTGCAATGCCGCTTGTCGTAAAACCTGGCGTTGTGTACTCATTGTGGCTTTCTAGAGTCAGAAAGACGTTGATTTGTATGAAGCACTTGCAAGAAACACATTGCTTTTGTAGCTCTTACTCCTGGAGAACTTGATCAGCGGCACGGTGCCTACTGATATTTTCGCTTGAATGATGGAAGCACGTATAGATCTTGCGTAGGTGACGCTTGTCTATTAATAAATTGCGAAGCATATGTGATACAAATGATAATCCTCCTTCTAATCCTACTGCATTGACTCATGTCCGCTGTTCTCAGCCAAAAATAATTGAACTCGGTCTACCAATGGGTTCATGTTTTAATCTAAAATGTTTTTTAAAACTGTTATCTCGAAGATTGTAGGAATAGGACATCTATGTGTACTGACAGACAGACAGATGGCTATGACTAGAACGACTTCTCATGGTGATCACGAGTATGGAATGTCCAATACTGCATTATAGCTTTTAATTATAATAATCTTCACTTTGTATAAAAAGTATAAAAATATGATCTTCCGTTTATTAATAAATTGGATTTCGAAGCACTGGAATAATCAAAAGTTCTAGAAAATAACAGGGTTTTTCTGTTACAAATTTGATTGTGACTCGTATGTGGGATGTATTTAATTCTGAATGAGTGTTCGGTTGTTGAATGAAACTATGAACATTCGGAAAACTTTTTTGCAATATATCGTTTTTTTTTTTTCCAAAAGATGATGATCACACTCAAAGGAGGAAGTTGTTAATACAACAGCGTTTCAAAAGACTTCTGTAGAGGCCTTCGAGGCGTACCATGCATGTCCAACAGTTCTGGCTACTTAATTCAGTTAAAATATTTATTGGAATATACTGTATGTACTTCAATGTTGTTTCGTATTGATGATTGTGAGTATGAAGGTAAATAAGAAATGCAACTTTTGCGTTTACCTATAAGATTTTTCGATTTTCATACACACACATGTGGCAAACACTTAAAAAATTTAATGTTCTCTGCATGAGGGAAATGAAATTTCAATAAATTGCATAAAAAGATGTGAATGGAGAATGATTACATTAATTTGTTGCTGTAAATTTGTACAATATATTTTGGTCACCTATGAAAGAAAAAGTACTTTCTGCCTTTGTTTATCTCACTGACTTATATGAACATGTATAACACTTTTGCGATTATCAACTATTGAGACCGATAAACATGCCGTCTTTTCATTTATTGAAACAAGGTTAAAACGTTTATTGTTTACCATATTCCTGTACGTGTTATGTAGCTTTCCCAGCAGCAGATTGTCTACGATTATATAACTCAACATAATGCAAAAGTGCAGCGGAACATAAATTCGTGCAGCTCGACTATTTTTGCAATCGTATATTTTTAATAGGTTTCATTTTGCACACAGTGACAGAAAGTATTCTGGTCGTTTATACGTTTTCAAGCGCATA
Organism: Leucophenga maculata; assembly: GCA_035044805.1. Taxonomy (NCBI): domain Eukaryota; kingdom Metazoa; phylum Arthropoda; class Insecta; order Diptera; family Drosophilidae; genus Leucophenga; species Leucophenga maculata. The sequence continues at coordinate 3,057,668 of JAWNNP010001197.1, forward strand.
TTTGTCACACACTGTCCTGTTGCCGTGTTCAGCACTATTTGTATACTGTCTGTGTGTGGGTTCTTGTGTGTGCCTGAGTGTGCGAGAAACTATGCATGGTATGTAGATTAAAAAGTATCGCAACGTTTAACAAAAAAAAAAAAAAATGCATAAAAGTGCAAAGTATTTCGTTTTATCTCGTTGGCATACACGTACACTATCTGGCTGTCCGTCCGTCTGTCTATCTGTCTGCCTGCCCGCTGTGGCTGCTGCACTGATTTTGCATGCAACTATGCTTTGCAAAAATATATGTGATTGTGTGTGTGTGTGTGTGTGGCACTCCCAAAGGATTCTCCCATGCCATACAACGTATTTATTAATAATTAAATGCAATTTCATTGGCTGCCATAGCTGAACGAAGCACAAAAATTTACGATTTTCGTTGCTTTTTGTGCATTGTTAGTTTTGTTTTATGCGTTCAGTTGAAGCTTTGGCATGTAAATTGCTGCCACGCCGTTGCAAACATAAATCAAAAGTACATGAGGCAGCATTTTATGCTTGCATTTCAAGCTTGTTTTACAATGGCCGCAACGACAACTGCTCTACGGCTATGTAGAGCAATAATAACCGCAACAAGAACCACTCTTGTGTGCTAACCGATTCAAGCCAAACTAAAGCCAGCTATCCACAAACCGCCAACAATTGTCGCTGTTGTCTGTCCGTCCGTCCGTCCGTCGGTGTGTCTTTCTGTCTTTGGTCATTAGTTTGCGGCCAAGTCAGGCAAATTAAGTTTTCTTTCCTGGTTCAATTCAATTCGTTGCATATGGAACTGTTTAACTTGGCTTGCTGTCTGCATGGCCGGCCTAGCTATGTGATTACGCTTGCAGCAGTGCACCCTTTCTGTCCGCTCTGTGTACATCAATTTGTGCGTGTTTTTTTTTTCTGTTCAACATTTTCCGTGCACGTGACTTGTGTGGCCAATTTCTCATATGACAATTACTTCGAGTTGTGTGTCTGAATCGGCTGACATCTCGAAATTTGAATGGAATGCATTATGTGCTGCAGCGCTGGAGATGTGTTGTGGGAGCAGTATACAACTTTGGTAGACATGAGTTTATTGCTACACCATTTGTGCTACACTCGTACTCTGCTGTGGTTTATGCCTTCGTTCATTGTCCATTTTTGTTAGCATTTCACGTTTACTGTGTGCATTTTTTCTCTCCAGTCGCAAATACTTCGTGAGTGGGTTTTCTGTAGTTTAGTTCATTTGATTTTATTTTTCTCGGTCTTTTGGGCATTTTGCTTTCAAATTGTTATTACATTTTAATTGACATTCAAGACTTGTGTTTGTAAATAGTAATTTTCACATCGTTTTCGAATTGCGAGTATTTGTTTTTTTAAATGTTTCGAATTTTTTTCTTTTCTTGCAGTTGTTTTCGCTTGTGTGTGAAATGTGCGCGTAGTGCATTCTAATTGGATTTATTTGGAAGCGAAAGGTAAGTTTGAATTTTGTTTTTTATTTAGATTTTTTTTAAGGTGCTAACAAAGCGTGTAAGCTTGCTCAAACGAATTCGGCGTCAAAGGGAAATTTATAAGCGGAATGTGAGCGGAATTCGAGAATTACACGACCTGCCTAATGTTGAATGGTGCTTATAGTTTTTAAAGTAGTTTGAGGTACTATGTATAACTAACTTTTTTAGAGTACTTTGAAAAATTTGTGCAATCTGCTTAATGCTGTTGCTGTTTGATAGCCATTGAACGCAAATATGTAAGCCAAACAGACGGACAGTAGGAAGTTCGACGAAGAAATTGTTTACAAACGCATTTGTATGAGCATTTCGAAGTAGTGCTTGGCTTTAGTGAAATGTAGTGTAAATAGTAAGAGAAACATGAACGTAAATTTAACAGGAATCTATCATAAAATTTTTGAAGACAAACAGAACAGCTCCCCCATGTAAAGTACGGTAATCCCAATGCAAAAATTCCCTTTGGTTCGCATGGCCATATTTCATCAGCTGTGGTGAGTGTATATGATCTGATGATCCCTGAAAGGAATTCTTTCTCTGGAGCAACAGTAAGATGTTACGATGCGAGTGGAGTAATTATGAGGTGACTTACAAATCTGTTCCTAACACTACCACTCTTCGATTCCCCCACAGCAAAGCCTTCCTCGTTTTCGTCTCGCTTCGCGCTTTCATTTAGCTGACTTACCATACCAGGACAAAAACGTGAAAACCGGGTTAGACATATATGTTTGCTCAAGAGTATTGGCACCCTCACTTAGATATCTTAAGAGTTGTCTTTTGATGTTTTGATGTGTATCTGAGAAATATTAATGGAGGAGGTATTTGGGTCTTGGGTTGCAAATTCTATCTTTTCACCCAAACTTCAACAATATATAGAGCGTTTGCTACCTTGTATTTACACGCCTTAAACTATAAAATACGTTAACATCAGCGGCAAGAAGTTGAAATTACAATATGCACATGGCCTCCGGATTTTTGACATAAAAATTCGCTGTAAAGATGAAATACAGAATACGTCCCAAGACACTACCCTGCGAAACCCCCGCTAAGACTGGCAGAGCGGTTGACATACACGATCGCAATTCAACTGATTGTAACGCCCTTCTATGAAAGAACGCAGCATTAAGTAATAGGGAGATAAAAGTCCAGTGGACCTCACAAGCACTAAATATGTGGTTGACTACACGTTGAAGCTGTACGGGAGTGCCATTTCTAGCATGAAATCTAAGTTGGTGGTCTGTATTCATTCAAGAAACCATCAATTCGTGCGACGAACAGTCCCACACAAACCTGTGAAATGGCTAAGTGTCATTGTCCGGCTTGCCAAGCTTGTGTATAAAAAAAAATGCGAATTTCCAGTGTTAAAGGCAGGGCTGCAACTTTATTTTAGCATTAAAGATTAACGCTATAAAAAGGTGTGTTTGTTCCAGTAGTTTCGTTCAGCGTTTCAGTGCAAATTCCGTCATGAGCAGTAGCTTTATTTTTAGTAAGACTTACTTCAAGTAATGTAAATGAACTGTTGGGCAGATTTAAAGCGGTGAAGCTAAAATGCCTTCTCTTTCTCTTTATTATACTGTGTTCGCTAAACTGAAAGACTTGAAACGCTCGGCTTTATGCGCTGCAAAGGCGATGGCTTGTTCTTGTTTTTTTCGGACCGACACCATCTTCCTATGCATGCCGAATCAATTGTCTTTCGACTCTCCTAGTCGGCTTATATAGCGAAAGGAAGCATCCCAGCATATGGTCGAAAGGCTTTTAAAGGGTTTCTTACGTTTTTTACGAGAAGCTTGCCACTCAGATTTAAGCCAAGAATGTTTTGTTCAGTATATTCCTTTTTAAAAGTGTCACATAGAGATGGGAACTCGATATAGTGGAGCTGTGAGCCTCAACAGTGGCTCTATGAATTTTATGTCAAAATATATCCAAGGCAAAGTCAATATCTTCACCGGAGTTAACTTACAAATATATCTACTTTTTGAGGTCTCTCTGATGGACATTCAGACTTATATTTCCATAACAACTCAACGTTTGTTCTAGATTGAGAATTTTTATGCCTTCTACTGCCTACCGCTAGGTAAAAAGAAGAACTCGCTAACTGTTTCGCGCTCTTTGGAGGCTGTATGTATAAAGTGTATTGGAACAGCATACATCAAAAATCTTGAGTCGATCCAGCACTATAATATATTATGTCAAGCTGATGAAAATAAAAGTCGTTTATATATTTCTTAAAATACCAAATTTCTTTTTTGATTTTACTTAAGATTACATTTATCTAACACAATATTTAATTATCAAATCAAAAACATTAAAGAAAATACCTTAGAATTGCTTATCCATTCACATCTAAAATATGCTACTACAAAAAATTTAAGCATTTTATGTCATATATTAGAAACAATTTCATTATTCAATTTATAATATTCTCAATTGAATTCAATTCAATATAAATTATTACTTTACGCATAAATGCTTTGAATATTCTAAATGGATTCTATCAGCAAAATATTTGTGCCATTTATAGTAATTACCAACAAACTTTTCATCTTATCACATAAATATTTTAACAGCAAACAAATATTCTAATAAGCCAGTTCATAAAATATTTGCATTAATCAACTATGCAGGAATTTTCATTTCCGCTTAGCTGTCACTCTGGTTTCCCACAAATACAAAGACACACACACATACACATACAAACACGCACAATTTCACTTAAAGTATCTAATCTTCATTGAAACCCATTTCCTGTCAAAATCAGTTTTTGCCTTTAGTTTCTCATACCAGGACAAAGTAAACCCACACAAACACTCAAGCAGATATACGCCTATTTGAGAGTGTGTGTATGGAACCTACATGAATGTGTAGGATCTTCTAAAATATGTAAAAAAAAAAAAACAAATAAAATAACAGTTGAGGAAAGCTATTTATAAATTTCATGAAGTGCGTTTAGCCAATTGATTGCCGGTTTTTTTTTTTTTTATTTTATCTGAAATTAGATAATAAAAAAAATTAAGCTTTAGTTTGGCCAACCATTTGATATATGTTTGAAAGGTGTACGGGAGGACCGAATAGGCGGAGGAATAATATAATAAATAAATAAAATACACGTGAGCAAAGCAGCTTTCGTTGAGTGAAAGCTTTGGCGCACATTAAAAATATTCTGATAGGTGGGGAAAATAAATACAAGCGAAAAAATAAGACATATGTTGGAAGCGATGCTTTAATAATCTGCACAAAGATTTTTGATTCGGTTATATAGGCTTGAAAATTAATGCAGTATGCCTGTTACCGAGCTCCAACTCTCGCAAATTCGGAAAACTTTTTTTATGCTATAGAAAAAGTTACTTTGCAGTTTTGCAAAGCTTAATTTATTTAATTTTTCTTTTAATTTAATTAATTTTATTTAATTTTTTTTCTGCAGCATAACTCCCTTAAAGTGTTACAAAATTTGTCTAAATATTAACATACAATGCACAAAAATTATGCGTAGCATAAAATGCCTTTGCAGATGACATAAAACATCGCAGAAAGTGCTTTCCAACACTTTTATTTCACACACAGAGAGAAATGAAGCTTTTACTCAAAAGCTCGCCAGCAACAACAACGGCAGCAAATAGCTTTCACTCATTGTGGCGCGCACATTCCTTTACATATCCTGTGATATAAAAGTTTTTCGCGAGCGAATCAAAAAACGCTTGCCAACCGAACGAACCGACAACGAAACAAAAATTCAGTTTCCACAAAATTTTCGCGTTAAACGGAACGCTGAGCGGACGAAGCAACACGCAAACAAAATGGCGCGTGTTGCTGCTGCTTAGCTTAGTTTACTTTAATAGTAACGGTACTTTTTAGTCAGAGAGCAGTCAGCAAGCATATCAAACACAGCAAGTGTGAAAGAGAGAGCTACCTAAAGTGTGTGCGTGTGTAAAAAAATTAAAAAAATAAAATATAAGAAATAAAATAAAGAAAGAAGCAGAAGAAGAAATCTATTTGAATATTATATAAAAAAAATAAAAAAATAAGTGAAAAAGCAACAAAGAAATAATAGAAGACGAAAGTGAGCAGCGAAAGTAGTGCGTCGTCTCCCTGAAACGAACTGAAACGAATTGTACGAACTAGAGAAGAAGAAAAGGAAGATGTGTGGTGGATGTGAAGAGGAGCCGAGCCGAGCCTTATAAGTAGGGAGGCAGGCAATACGTGTGGCAGCCGCAGTGGGCGTGAAAATTTTATATATATATATTTTATATACATTTATATTTACATGTATATGTATATATGTATTATGTAAAATGCGTTACTTTTGTTTGTTGTTGTTCTTGTTGTTGTTGTGTGTGAATGAGTGTGTGAGAAAAATGTGTAAAGAAAAATCAACTCGTGGACAACTCGCGTCAAACTTTGTAGCCAATTTTTACATTATTTATTTTTTTATTTATTTATTTTATTATTATTTTAATATACCCTACACATGCTGGTTGTATAGAATTTTAGAATTTTGTTACTAAAGCTGCAACGCCTTAAAGTAAGCTGTGTAGTGCGTATAAAGTTTAAATATTTTTGTTTAATCGGCTTGACAAGGACACTCTTTTTCTGCCTTGTGCGTCTGTCTGCCAGTCGAGTTTATGTTTTTTTGCATTTTATATAATTTATAAGCGGAAATCTGCTATTTTTTTTAAAAGCTACAGTATTCAAATTGAAATTAAATTATCGTAGCATAGAACCTATCATCCTTCCGTGTAGACTTAGTATAAAAAACAGTTTAATTTGAAAAATGTTGGACTGCTTATTTAGGAAAGATATTTTTGTGTTACATATCTTCATAAAAGAAGTTTATACACCCTATTTCAGAACATCTTTTGTGGAGCATTTAATTGTATTTTAAAGTTGTTTTGTTATAGGCTACTTCTTTGCATTAAATTATTTTTCAATGGTTCAGAGAGGTGTTCTTTGTTGGCAACTTCTTTGCTATCCAAAGTAGAGACTCTAAGTTGGCTGTGATATGCGTTATGATCCGAATTAAGTCATTATAGTATATACAGAATATATACAAATCTAGGAACGATTTATTACATTAAATGTAAACTTGAAGCATCAAGGATAACTTTAAGAAAATAACATTAATTTGATTCTTAATAGAGTTAATAAAGATATACAAAATTAGCATTTCAGAGCAGAAGTGAGTCATATAAGTACTATAAGTCTTTGGTCAAACTCTTTTAAGGTAGTTTGATGTAAAGAATAGTGTTTAGAAGTTAAATTGGTCCAGACACTCGATAGCGCTGTTTGATCCTTTTGATGGTCTACTTTACAAAAAGTCCACAACGCTTACCAAGCTGATTGCAAATCGAAATCCTTTTACCAAAGAGTACATCAAGACTCTTACTTTGTTTCTATAAGATATCAATTCAAGGTTCAAGTTTCTCGAATAATGCTACGTGGATCTACTTTTCTGTGTCTTGAAATAGCAATGACATTTGCATTCTACTGGAATGAATGTGAGTAATAAAATGAGTGAGAGGGAAAGCCATAATTATTAAGAAAACTATTCAGAACTGCCTGCTACCTCTGTTGGCATAGTTATCACTTAACAGCCAGGAGGCCAAATTGCAATTTACTGTGGCTATTAAACGCGAGGACGAAAAGTTTATATTCGATATTTGACAACAACTACCGAAAATTATCTTGAATTTGAGTTTGTCATCGCGCAAACGTCTGGGGTAATGACTCTATCCAGCAGCTCACAATCACATCTCAACTAACAGTAGAAATCAAGGTTCCACAGCAGACATTTTTCTATCAAACTGTTCAGAGCTACTATGTAATGCAATTATTGACATATGTTCGAATCACCTCCCTGTGTAAATAACTCCACATACTAGTTCCAGTACAGTGAACTATTTTCGTTATGATCTCAAAGACGCACACTGTGCTAAGTTTGGAAACAAAATAATTTACTGTTGAACAGTATGTGTGATGAGTGATTTTCAAGCTATTATTTGTATAGCGAAACAAAATAGCATCCCATAAAAGCAATTCTCACTGCCCTTCCTCAAAACATAAAATGCATAATTTAACGCAGAAATCATTATAGTCGCAACTAAATGAAATACAGAAATAATGCTGACTTGCTTTTTGTTAGCTGGCTAAGCCAACTTATTACCAATAAAATTCTCGAAATTAGAAATGAATCATGAATTAATCTGTTATCATCCCTTTATTCGGATTCGTCACTCATTTGGAAACTAACCAAATTTGTAAAGAAGAAACAGGTTAACATACCGACTCCATGCTGGAAAAAAGCAGTTATACTAACATATTTAGCGTGAATCACTTATTTTCAAAGCATACTATTTTCCCTATTATAGTGCCAGTCCGGGAGCATCATACTAGACACATTTTCCAGTAAATTTATCGAACATCAGAGATGTGTGAATAATAAAATTTAACAGTTACAAAAAAAAAGTTACCGATATATTCTGTTAATTCACAGTTTTCTGTTAAATCACTGTCATTTTTCCTTAATGGCTGTTTTTTTCTATTAAGTCACTGTCTCTATTTTATCATTATCACAATTTACTGTTAAATCACTGTCATTCTGCTATTTTATATTTCATTACAGCTATTTTAACTTTGAAACTTCAGAATTGGTAATGGCTTAACAGTAAATACCAGTGATTTATGTACATTTTTTTTAAATCATTATTTTATATGAACTGCTATGATTAAAGTAAGAAATTTTGTTTAAGACTACTAGCCATCAATGTAAATCATCTTTCGAATATGACAAAGCAAAGTTTTCATCTCAGATTGGTTTTTATATATTCAATTGATCGTGTAGAAAGTGGATGCACAGACAGCCAAGTCTCTTCTACTTAAGGGCACATATGGTACTAAAGAGATAGCTTGTCCCTCTCTTTATAACAAAAATTTCTATTAAATTGTTGACATTCCGTATGCTTCATTCAAAACATCTTCATTTCGTGCTTCAATTTCATAACGATTCAAATTCTGGCGATGTGTTGAACCATCTAGAAAGAACTACGATTAATATTTAAACATTTTTTGAAGGTTGAAATATTTGGCAATGTGGTGTACCATTCACTCAACGCAACTAAAAAGAACTTTGCTTAACATTTTTGAAGAGCTAAAGTTGAGTCGGACAGCATAGCTCTCTATCCGGCAGATATATTTATTCAATTTCCAGTTCTATTATACTTTTTTTATGGATATATTTTTATGTTTGTAAAGAGATTAAGATGGTTAAAAAATTTTCCAACCTACCCCGACCTATCCTTGATGTTATTTCCTTATGAAAAAAAAAGTCAATCCAGTGATATACAAATTCGGGTGTATTCTATAAGAATACTTACCCAACATTAAAAAATGTGCGGTAGTCCTAAATAGTTTCAAGAAGTGTCCTCAAAACTTTGTGTTTATGTTGGTTGTCGGAGTATATTTGGAGGAACTTCTCTATAGCTGCACATCTGCTTTGGCAAACCATGTTGTTCTAGATGAGGTATTGATCAGATAGTCTGTAGTTGTGTTGGCTATAAGTTTAAAGTAGAAGTTTATATAAAAAGACTTTTATAATATTTTATTATATTATGTTTGCCTTGCTAGTCGACAAGAGCTAGTCGAAAGGTAATAAGCAAAACACTGCTAATAAACAATTCCACTCTTTTTTTTTTAACTCTTCCTAAATGTATTCTGTTGTGTCCTTTGTCCTGTATTAGCCAAATTAGCAATTGGAAAATACTATTAGCAGGTTTTTGATCGCCAAGATCTATTGGAGGTTTAAGAGGACACTAGCTTAAAGTGTAGCTCTTATGAAACTGCTAACTAGAAAAAAATTCACGGTGTATCTTAAAATTAACTGTTTTCAGTTAAACTCTCCAAATTTTAATTATATTTTGGCCATTTTTAGTTTAACAATACATCGTTAAAACTTTGCTAAAAAAATTAATTTTTTTTAACCAACCTTTCAATGCTTTACGGACATTTTTTTCTTTTTTCTAAGTTTCGAATCTTAATTTTAAATCTAAAAAAATATTCCACATAAATCTAAATTAGAATACGTTTTCCCTACAAAGCTAAGCTACAAGGCATTACAGTGTATTTCGAAGTCGCGCATATACAACAGTAATTTTTTTTTTATTTTTTTTTTTATTTCAAACATAGCCTGTTCACTTATTTTTGTTACAAAATTGCTTTTGCTAACCTTTGACTGAGGCGCAAAACGATTTTTTTCTTTCTGCTGTTTGTAGTGGATTTACCATTTTTTCCTTTTTTGTTAAATTTTTGGTTCGATAAAGAAGGTTTTTCGCCATTTTTATTTTTTGTTTTCACCATTTATACTTTGACTTCGGCTTTTGTTTGGCGTTGTCCTGCCATTGCGGCCTGCTGCCGCCTGCCATTTTTGCGTTTCTCGTTAGCTCTGATTCTCGTTATCACGATATATTAAATGTATCTGTGTATGTTTATTTGTTTGTGTATTTTGTGAAGTGCAAAATAAGTAGGAAATTCAAAAAGGAAGCACACCAACAGCAACAACAAGAACAACAGCAACGGTGTATAAATACAATAAACCACAACGCTGTGCCTGACCTCACGCTCTTGGCAAATGTATCTGTATAACTGAATAAACTTCGTTTAAACATTGGCCTACTGCTGAACAGCAGCAGCAACAGCAGCATAGTGCATAATAATGATGTGTTGGTGTTCTGTTCTGACTGAAAACATCAGCCTTCACATATTACGCCTTCATATTGATGTGCCTTTGTGCTTGGCATTATCCTGCTGTTGCTGTTGCGCAAGGTGCGCACTTTTAACGCAATTTATTATATACGAACTCAACTCGCAAACAGCAGCGTATAATTTGCTATAATCAACATACATGTGTGCATTAAAATAATGAATAACTTATTTACTACAAGTGTACATGAACATGCAAATGTTATGCATGACTAAGATTTAGAATGCGTAAAAAAATTAATGCTCTAAAAAATATATATATAAATCTGTAGCTAAAAATTAAATATTAAAATTCAAACGCACAAATTATATACAAAAAATATACGCGGTTTATAATTAATCCAGAAATTAATCATACGCCAGGTTGCACACATCAGATTCATGCAGCAATTTTCTCAAGCATAAATATGCGACTAAGTACTACTCTGTATATATTTATTTAAATTAACCACTAAATATTAATTAATTTGAAAAGCAAAAGCTATTTAATTATTCGTTATTTCAATTTAACTTTAGCTGGGTGGGAGACGCAAAAATGAAAATCCAAAATCGTTAAAATACTTGCGCCATGCGACAAAGTTTTCAGCATTTAAATTAAACTCGCAGCTAATTGAGTTAGTTTGGCCTAAAAGCTGAAGATTTAATGTTTAAAACGTAGGCGAAGGCTTTTCACGAGAAAATCTATACTGTATGCATTCAAAATGCTAATTAAAATTGTTAAGTGCTATTTTGAGCAGACAGTCTAATATATACAATGACTATATACCATATATGATATACTATTTACATGTTGTATGCAAATGTTGATGAATAGCTCTAGGCTTGATTACTTTAAACCGCACGGATTGTTATACCGCATTAATTAATTGATATTATGTGGTTTAGTCTATTGTAGATTTGTATAAATAGATTTACTTATGCAAGACACAGTGCGTATGCGTAATTTTATATTGCACGTGCCTAGACATGTGTTAGGCGAAAAACAAATTGTTCACTGAACTTGTTTAGAAATTCTATCGTTGGGTTTTCTTTTTTGTAATAGTTTATATAATAGTACAGCCTATTATTAAGTATATATTGCTCAAGAATTACATGTGTCATCGATCAAAATAGTTTATATTTAATGGGTTATATACTGCATATAATATTTTGTATAATACGACATTCATTTTGCTATTTGATGACTTTGAAGCATCTCAAACACAGCATGGTTTCTACTATGATGCAGTATAAATTTGTATTGAATGTAGATTGTAAGATTTTAATTAGTGCTTCCACAGTACTTCTCCTTATCAGCCTGAAGAAGAGATTCATTATTGAAATTCAGTGCTGGTGTGTTGCTTTTTCTTAGTTTAAAATACTCGTTTTGCATTTAGCACTGCTCATGCGAATGTTCCACCTTCTAGATTATTTTTCTAGTGCGTGGTGGTTCTCTTGTATATCTTATACCGCTTCTTGCTCGCACTCTGATCTATGTAAGTCACAGATGGCATCTGTGTGGGTTGCTATTATGAGGGATTATTTTCTGAACTTGATAGGGATAGGATAGGAAGGTTACCTGTGTGCAAGTTGTCAAGAAAAGAACCAAGCACGCTGCTTTGGTGCATAGCAGTCTGCACTTGCTAAGGTAAAGAGCTGCTTGAGCATACCTTTACGTTAAATTGCCTTCTGTCTATATAGCAGCGCAGAAGGACAAGCTATGGAGCTGGTAGTACACGTTTGATTTAAGCCAGCAACCCAGCAAGGCACACTCGGTCGAAGGCTTGCTGTACATCGATTAATATTGCAATGTAGTACTTGCACTGTGAAGTATTTATTTTCGTCATATGCTTTAAGAATGTTGTTTACCACTCTGTGTATCTGCTTTGAAATCCAAATTATTAAACCGAAAATAGTCTCTTGGATGTCAGCGAGCCGCGCAATGTTCAGTCGGTTTAAAACTTTAGATAAGGAGGATACTGATACTGATCGACGGGAATGGGTCTGGCTCACTGTCCAGCTTACCAGGTTTGTGGATCTTAATAAACTTCTAAGAAAAGAACACTAAAAAGAGATTTCGTAGGTAATGCTTTGAACGTGCTTTAACACACCCTGTCATGGGCTGTTAGGTTTTTATTTTTTCTGACCGAGGTGAGCTGCGCCAAAGTTAATGCTTCAATGGGCATTTCCATCTGCAGTGGTGAGTCTAAAAATGTCTCCGTGCCACTTATATCTACTGCAGCTGTCAAGTTATGCAGCTTAAAACGCGCTAGAAGGTGTTAAGGGAAGAGATTTTCCTGCTAAGAGCACTGAAGGGCATTATTTACTGTTTTGGTCACACAAGCGAGTCGTATTGGCTTTCTTTTAATACCTTTTATTGCCTTCCAGAGTGAAAATGTTCCATTCTTGCTGGTATCCGTATTTTCAAGCATATCGTTAAAAAGCTGACAACGTTGCCTTCTCGCTTCTCAGCTTTTTCTTCCTTATGGAGGGTCCGAATGTACATTTTTCGGAGGTTTTTTCGAAAGACTTATTGAGTTTGTATGTACATACCACCATCGTGTCTAGGGGGACGGATAGTGCAGTGCCTTGATTGAAGTGCAACTTTCTGAAGTTGGCTGATGAATAGATCTAGCATGAAGTTAATATCATAAGCCGATCGCATTGTCTACTTGCCTTCTGAAGTCGTCGATATAACCATTAATTATCAGTTCTCTATAACTATGTACGTAGAAGCCACAGCGTTGAGTGTGATAAATAATGGTAGATGATTAGAGCTCCAATCTAGCCGGTCTGATATGGTCAGCTTCCATTGAGGGATACTTCCATATATCTATAGCAAAATCCAAGCAACTGGTCGGACTATTTGCCCAATATGGATATCTAGTGGGGCAACAGTGACTAAAACACTGGCACAAGACGACATACTCTGCTATTAATGGCTCCTCTTCCTTATGTCAAAAAGCGAAGTGAAGTTCATTGGTTCTCCAATTTAATTTTGACTGTGGCCTTTCAAACCTTATTTAGTTGTATTGGATGAGTGAAGAAATATTACAATATGTACTGCTCTTTATTATTAGTTGATGTAGAATGGTTAGCTGCATATCTATAATATCCACGCTTTTTTAAAGTTATATCTCCAGTCCAGTTAGTGTTGAGGCAGAACACATTCTAGACACACCGTTGGGTTTCCATCATAGAATTTTAACAGTTCTCATAGTTTATAAATCTATCGATGTAAGCAAAGTAAAGATCTACTTTGCGCTGCCATCTGTTCTGTTATGAAGACTTTTTTATCTGCCATGAATTCTTTTATTGTATTGTATTTTGAAGGAAAAAATTTACTAGAAACTTTTTCAAATATTTATAATTGAGTATTGAATGCTCAAACCTAAAAGTTGTATATTTCCACAGTAAATAACATTTTTCTTGTTCCCAACTATTACAAAATTATAAGTAAATAAAAATACCAGTTTTGAAATGCATTTCATTAAATGAATATTTAGTTTGAACACTAAAAGGCTTCCAAGTAAATGGCACAAACCGCAAACGGCAGCAGCACTAAGCAATTAAAAAGTTTCTGTGCAGCACTGAAGTAGAAGACATCTTTGAGCGAAGCAATGGCGACCGTAATTGCTTGCAACGCATCAGTACATTGTAATTACAACAGTCATTATAACGCCAAAATGGCATCAAAGTCAAAGAAATGCTAGAAGATGTATTGCAAAATGTAGAAGCTGCAAGTACTGCATTGCACAGAAATGGCGGCATTTCCGGGATTCGCATGGCACAAGAGATAAGCATATGAAAATGGCGGAAGTATAAAACGACATAAAATGCAAAGAAATACAATTCATTGAAAGTATTCTATTTTCTTTTTTTATTTTTTCATTTTTCACATAGCACTTAATGCAGTTTTCAAACTTAAAGCTAGAACTGTGCAAGTTCTGCACCGCAAACACCAGCATACATACACAGAGGGAGTTAAAGCTAGCAAAAACTACTTTGAAATATAAATGAAAACAAGCAGTAAAATAAAAACAAAAAATAAACACATGACATCCGGTTAAGAGCAGTTTTGCAAAAGAAAAGGATAAAATATTACTTGAAAGTTTTAAGGAAAATACGCACAGACGTAAACGCACACACACAACCGGAAGTTGAGTGTGCTGCTGTTGTGTAGTAAGGCAAGGTAGCTAAAGAAAGTAAGCCGTAGAGTTTTTTTTTTTTTTTTTTTTGTGTACTTGTGTATGTTTTTATTGCTTTTATGTTTTGTTATTTCGAGTTTTGTTGTTATTGCTGCTGTTACTGCTGCTGTCTGTTGTTCTTGCTGATGAGTTTTCTCCGGTTTAGCCGAAAAACTAATAAAGCAAAAAGTTTACGTTTTTGTGCTACAAACTCTTTCCATGCCAAACGAAAAAAAAAAAAAAGCAAGAAGGCACATTTTGCTTCCGATAAAACAAAAGTTGCTGGCAAAAACATTCGAACTGAAAGCGTTTGCTGTCAAAGAAATATGAAATGCAAAAAATTTAAAACCTCGAAGCTGCTTTAGACCATTTAAAGTAGAAAGTTGCAAATGTAATAATCCGCTGTCAAACTGTCGCATGCATTATTTTATTTGGCAAAAAAAAGTTAATACCTTCAAATAACATTAAATTAATGCAAATGTGTATTATAAGCACTTATGCAGACAGGAGTATTAGGTATTTGCGTATTACACGGAGTATTACTAAAGCTGCTGTTTGTTAACTCAAATTTGGAATAATGCTTCAAAGTTAATCGTCGCGGAAGCAGAATTTCTTTTTATATTTTAAAGGATATGCTAGGAATTGTTATACAATACATTTTTTGAGTTGTGCAAATATTTATGAATGTGTTTGTGAGATTAAGTATATGAAATTGTATTATAAGCAACCAAGTATGTTGATTGGAGTGTTATACATAATGTGGAAATTTGGATGCCCATACGCAGATGGAGTTTATGAACTCTTGTAGGTGCCAGACTACGTTCATCATATTCTAAGACTGCCCAGTCGGAATAAGTTTATTTTCATTCGATTTTTTAACTTTATTTACTCTGCTCAAACATATTTTTGTAGCAGGATATAAAATGTCAAGAATTCCTTCTGAGTAATTTTTAAATAGAATTTATATATTTTCTAAAACTTTTATTTTAAGCCAAATTTTTTTACATCAAAAGTTTAAATAGATTTTTAACAAAATGTGACATTATAATTTTTTTTTTTTCTTAATAGCTTTTAAACAAAGTAGATTTCCTCCCATTTTAAATGTGTCTTTAAACAAAATGGGAAAACTTTTATTTCCGAAGTTACAAGGCAGTAAAACGCGCCTGGCTTTACATTTATTCATATTTCATTCATTGCCGAGCAATAATGTTATAATTGACACGACATTGTGTTATATTTTCCATGCGATAGTGTTATAATTCTCATTTAAGAGGTTTGGCGCACTGTATTGCCTCCATATATGAAGTTACGTTCTTTAAATTTTGGAGTATAGCTACAAGTTCGAATCTTAAATGGTTCCATACTCTCCAGAATAGAACTTTGCGTTTAATGACTGGTTGTGAGAGGTTTCGTTCGCATTTCCACCTTCTTCAATGACCTCAATTTGGCTACCGTTGTGTAGCAAACGTTTATTTTTACTCTATTAGTTAATACTATCAGTTGCTGGTCCAATTTTATCAGCTGGCTAGATTCTTGGGTACTACAGTTCCTATAAGGACCTCATAAGTTCTCATTTTAGGCAATTTATTGATACTACACCAGCCTTGGGTAATTTGTAAAATGTTGGCGAAGGAGAAAGTAAAGAAAGTAAATCGAAGCATCAGAAAAAAACGCAATCTCTACATAAGCTAGCAAAAATTCACCCGCGCGTTCCATTCTCTTTTCCTCTCTCTCTCTCTCTCTTGCTCTCTCTCTCTCTCTTTGTCTGTGTCCCTCCATATTTTAAATTTTTTACGCCAATACAGAGCTGAAAGAAATGTCAAGCGACAGACAGCAACACTTTTAGTTTTATTTTACATTTTTCTTTCTCTGTATTTGTTGTTGGTTGTTTTTTTCTCAAGTGGCTTCGATCAAGTCATATATAAAATTTAATAATAGTATATACCTATGTATGTATGTCCTTTGTAGCCATTTAAGCTGCCTTTGGGGAAAACTGGCAGCAGGCTTATCGGCATATAGGACCTAATAAGGTCATCAGGTTCTCAAGATTTTGGTATCATTACAATCTCATCACACTTCCATTGTGAAGAGAAGTGGAAGATGTGAATTATTGCATTAAAAATCGTTATTAGGAAAAATATCCCCCTTTGGCAACAGTTTAACTACTTTGCCAGCAATACCATCGAAGCTATGACGTTTTGTCATATTAAAAGATTCGATTTGCTTTAGAACCTCTTCAATGACATTTGGCACGTTGCTCATAGGAAGACCTTCAGATTATATATTTCAGCAGTTGTTGCAGTATCAAAATGTTAAATGCTAAGCAAAGGCTTGGCTCTATCGGGACTGCACTATACATTCTTTCCATCTTTAGTTAGAACTTGTCTTTGTGTAGGTCATTTCATGGCTTATGTAGCTCTTCGTAAACTAAACTTCTTACTTTTTCGAGCAATACCGTAAAATCTCCACATGCTAACCTATGTCTAGCAGATTTCTCCTAACCTTCAAGTTCAAACAAAGTCTTCATGTAAGCAGCACAGTATTGCTCACTTCAACATAAAGAGGTTGATTTCGTTGTATTGATGAATTGTTCCCGTTTGTAGGTGTTGGTGTGGCGAGAAGAGCAGCCTCATGTAAAGTATTATTCTTCTAAAAATCTGAACCGCATCATCGAGGTCTCTACTAGGAAGTGTTAATGTTTGCATTGTACTGTAGAAGCTTTGGCTATACTGGCAACCATGTTCGCTTAAGAATCGGGACTCTCATAAATAAAGATTAGAGAAACAAACTAGCATGACTATAAGCGAAGTCCAGAAGGACAGAAATTCTAGCTGGATCTGTTGATAATACCTTATATAGATCACGGACTCGTTGATTAATAAGCCTAGAGCCCCGCTAGGGAACTCTTTAAATCAATGAATTTAAAAGTTGTGCACTCTATACTACAGCACTTTTGCTGGTGTATTTTATTTAATATACATAGGTAGCACACCTTGTCAAAGGTTTGTCCAGGTGCAACGCTATGCAATTTTTGGTTTATATTGCGCACATCTTCTTCAGGTGTTCGTTGCACTCTTTAAAACACAAACTGGTATTGCGGTATAATATGTTCGCCATAAATAAAACATAGGAAAGTGTTATTTACAAACCGATCGGCCGATTTAAGAACAGATTGTAATGCTTTATTTGACAAGTGGATAGATTTTTCAGCTCCTTTATTTTCAATTAAACCTCGGATTGTCAAGCTTCATTGACATCAAAGTTCAAGAAAATTTTACACTTATTTTGCAACAATTTTATCTCCAACATTATTAGCCGAAAATATTAAATTTAAGAGATCTTCAGAAGCTACAGCTTTGACTTTAAATGTCTTCCATTGAATACCACTTTTGTCTTCAACAGTAAAATTTATTTTTTCCGTGTTTTTAAGATATTTCCTAGTTCTTTCAAACCTAAACGTGCACCCAGGTTCCACAGTAAGTGTATTTCCTAATTCAAACAGTCTCTTCTTAAGAACGTTAGCTGCTTTATTAAGCTGTCTCTTAAGGTTGTGCTTTGCATTTTTTAAATAATGAAGCGCTTTATACAAAGTAATAGCCTAACGACAACGAACTCTACTCTACACTCAAATATAAGGAAATAATTTCCAACCATAAAAAAGAAGCCAAGAAAAATTATGCTATACGTAAAAAAGAAATGCTAATACACGTACGCGTATTAGTTGAGCTGCGAAAAGTTGCAAAATTAAAATTCAAAATGTTATGAAAGCTCGAAAAAATGTGCACACGGCAAAGGAGCAAGCAAACTCAGGACGGACTCATTCTAATGCATAAACGCCCATGGCAGACAAACATGAAGCTATGCTTAGCTGTCATTCACGCTGCATACTAATTTAAATATGTCTCTCAACACTTTGTATTGCGATACAATGTCAGCAGAAGATACTCGTACTACACACGTGGCAAACAAAGTTGCCACATGCCATATACACTAATACAAACAGTCAAGTCAAGCGTATGGCATATATATGTATATATATGTATTTTAGAAAACACAACAAAGCGCTGCCGCAGGCAATGCGCATATACACAAAAACAAATTCAAATACAATACATATATATATATGTATGTCACATAGCGCTGCTAAAGTAGCAAAAACAAAATGGTTTCTCAATATTAATACTACTTGCAAAAGTTTTTGCAAAAATTGACTCCCTTTGGAGCGCACAATCTTTGCTGCTTTATCGATTTGTCTTTAGATTTTGCTGCTGCTGCATACCAAAATAAATAAATAAAAGTTTGTGTTATGCACATAAATATGTACTATATATGTATACTTATTTATATATACTATTTGTTATGCTAGTTTTGTATGTAAATACTGCGCTCTGTATGCATATTGCTTTTCTACATTTAGTATTTATGTTCGACCATTGGGTATTGAATGATTTTCCATGGCATCGAAATCGAAATCGAAATTTTGCGTACAAATGCAAATTGATATTGATTTCTTTCGCCTGCCAGCCTCTGTGTGTATATACAATTTATTTTCAATTTTGCGACGCTACAATATATCAAATGCTGAAATTAGATATTTTAATAATTTATAAATATTTATGCATACAAAAGCCACAATATATATAATCGTGGCGCTTTAAATGCATTATTCTATTTAATTGTGCAGACAACATTGCGTATACGTAATATTTTAAAGTTGCAGCAAAATATGTCTACGCAGTGTTGCATTAAAATTGCCAACGGCTGAAAGACATGCAAAATTAAATTTTATTTAAAAATAAAAATAAAAAATACACGTAAATTTGGTTTTATCCGCTGCCGCTGCCGGTGCCGCCGTCGTCATCATCATCATCGTCAGCGGCATGTTTAACTTGGTCGACGGCATTTTCGTATTAACAAGCCCCCAAACAATCCAGACGTACTGCATTCCAGCGCCTGCTGACATTATGCGATATAGGCGAGTGCGGTTTGATAAGAAACTGTGCTTGGGGAAAATTAATGCCAGCAAATTAATTGATTAATAAAAAGTTCATTCAAAATCGCAATCATTCAGTCACACAAATCTTTTAGGTTGTGATTTAATGTTGCTAGTCATTTCAGCAATGAAATCCTGCTGTTTAGTGAGACACCAACTCAATAATAGCTTCGAAATGTTAAACCTCTTAGATAGCTGAGTTAAATGTATAATATTTGAGTTGCTTGTCATCCCTTCGAAACGTTTAAAGCGTCTCATATCAACTAAAGACTATTCTGAGATATAAATTACATATTAATACATTTTCTACCCCTGCTGCTTACTACTCAAACCACTCTCGTAGCAAACATTATAACAACGACGACGACGAGTTTTGCAAACTGCACTTTAAATTTCTGTGCCTTAGACCAGCAGTAGCAGCACATGAGAACCAGTATAAACATGTAAATGCCGGCGACGTTGCTATTGCTGCTGCCGCTGCTCATTGCGACATTTTTAACTCACTTCTGCATATACACGTATATGTTTATTTTTTTTCACTTAAGGCAACTGCATAGAAAAAAAAATTTGCAGCCATTTATTTTGTGCGCCAACGACCTAACTAGTTGCCACTGGCAACTCTCAGACAGGTGCACCAAAGGAAAACTACATAAAGCGCGATATTTTTCATTTTCTCATAGCAATGGCGGTGCTGTAGTTGATGGAGGGACGTAGTAAATGGCGGTGTTCACAGGTGCAAATATTTTCTGCGCGTTTTTTTGCTTCTATTTTTTTTTTTTTTCCTTACATAATGTGCGATTTTTGTCGCATTACTCGCGTATTTTATTAGCTTTTTACGCGGCTACTTTGTGCAATAAATTCCAGAGCAGAACAAGTTGTCCGTATATGTTCGTGTTTCAGTTAAGTTTTATTGAAATAATATTGTAAATAAATTTTTCATATTTTGCTGCTTGTATAAGGAAAAATGTTGTCGGCGACAATAAAATATGTAACTGCTACCAGTTTCGATGAGGAAATGTTGTCTGCAATGCGGTCAACTTGCTGATTAGGCTGCGTAATACAAGTTTTTGAAGAATTAAGTAAGATAAATATTTTGTTATAAAACTATAAAAAAAAACAGAAGTTATACACTTTGAATGAGTGCCGCATAAACTATTTAGAAACTCTAAAAAATTAACTGAAATGTAAAATATTTGTAGCAATTGCTGCTCTATAAATTGAAAACATTTACAAAGCTGCAGTTTGATGAGCAAAAAACATTTATTTATTTTTTGTTAAACAAAATTAAATAATTGATTAATTTATATGCATCAATAAAAAATAACATCACATCGATTTTTTGCAGAAGCGTAAAGATTTAATTGATTTTAAATGTCAATCGAATAGTTTTTGTATAGAATGCAGCATTGCATGTTTTTTTTTTTTTTTTTTTTTGTGTGTGGAGTGGAAAATCGAAAATGCAAAACTTTATAAAAACCAAAAAAAATATTTTATTTTATTGTATTTTTTTGAAAACTGCTAGCTGTAAAGTCTTCAGCAAACGTCATAAACTATGCAAAAAAAAAAAAAAAAACAAATCTGCATTTCCTGTGCAAATGAAACGTGTTTTCTTGTTTTTCTTTTCAAGCCGGAAGCTATCTTATTTTTCTTTTCTAATACAAGTACACTTTAGCAATTTAACCGCAAAGTGTAAATCCTTATGATTAGCTTAAAAGCTTTTTAAGATAGAAACAAATCCGGCTTATTTTAAAATGCTAAATCAAAAGCTGCAAATGCTTAAAGCCAAAAACTGAGCAATCGATTCATATTTTATAATAAAATTATCAAAGCACTTAGACAGAGCAGTGTGTATGAGTGTTAGAGTAGGGAAAAGTAGATACAACATCAATAAAAAAAAAAAAAAAAACACAACAACATCAGCAGCAGCAGTAATAACAAGAACAATTCGAATAGCAGCAACAAACACTTCATTTGCATACAAGTGTACTTGAAAACTGTACTCAACTCATATGTTTGACTGACAGTAACGGTAAGGGTATGGCTAGTAGCTTGTGCATGTGTAGTAGTACATACAACAGTTGCAAGCATAAATAGTCATAGACAGTAGCGGGCAACTTCCGCCCACAATGACACTTGATAAAGATTTTTTTTGCTTTTACTTTTCGCATGATTGGCGGAAGTGCATACAGAGATAGACGGACGTGCCTGCCGTGTGTGTCAGTTTTTACTAACTCTGTTGCATACTTTTGTGCGTGTATTGGTTGACAAACAGTAGAAATAGTAGTTGTTGCCACACACTAGCTTGTCATCAGCAGTTAGAGTAACATGCTATTCTTCAGTTTTATTTTTTATTGTTGCCCGCGTTGCTGCTTGTCACTTTCACATTGCAATTTCTGCTGCGGGTTTCCTTTTACCTTTGCACTAGTTACTCTCTCGCATTTGTACGGGCATCAGATAGAATCTACGCTTGTGTCACGTAAATGCAATCACGTTGCTATGCGTTGTTTTGCCGTTTGTGTGTGTGTGTGTTTTTTTTTTTTTTTTTTGTTCAGTACGTTTTACTAACACTTAATCATTGTTTTTCCTTTCGTTTTATTTTTCTTTATCTACGCAGTCCTTTTTCAAAGGCAAGCTTACAAAAAGCCAACCGTAAGAGTGACAGCCGTGATGAGTGTGCATATTACAGTCAGTCAAGTCAGTTTACTTTTTGGCGTTGTAACTTTTTATTTTTTTGTGTGTTTTTGGGAAGTATTTTAATTTTTCATAAAAGTTTGCGCTTCATTAGAGTCGGTTGGCATGCTACACGCATATATGTACTAATATACACACACATACGTATGCAAACAGACACACGTGCAAGTCATTTGATTAACATATTCACGCTGAAATTGTGTAATCTTCAAATGAAAAAAAAGAAGTAATTTCCTGCAAATATGAAGTGGTAGAGTTATATATACAAGTATATACATTCTGCTTTAAAATTAAATGGAATTTGAAATTGAGTTGAACCTAGCTTGGCATACTTTTTAATTAAATTTTTTCTTGAGATTAGTTCTACTGATTCTGTCAGTTAGTTCGTGCGCATGAACTTTTTTATTAAATTACAATACTAACCACACTCTGTATAAAGACTACAACACCAACTTGTTCGTACAAAAACTCAAAAAACTCAAAAGCCTAGAGGCTACTCTTTATAGTGCTACATTTTTCGAAAAAACAAAAAGGAGAATCAAAGCAACCAAATTGGAAAGCTTTATCTCATATGATCGAGTCTTTTTGTAAGGTATTGCACATTTTTCAGTACTTTCACATGAAAAAGCCAGTAGACTATCTCCGATATGGCATACGAAACTTTGAAATTTTGCTAAAATATCCACCATCCGATTGACATTATTGCGTTCTACAAAATCTCTGTGGTGTCTTCAGAGGAAATATCTTCGTAAATTCAGAACACAACAAGAAAAAAATTTTAAAAAACTTACGAGCATATCTTAGCTGATCGTTCTCAATACAAAGTCCACGGTAATACAGATTTCATAGTCATTATCTGCGCTAATTTTATAACATAAACGAGATCAGACTTCAACGTTGTGGTCGGTTCTTCATGTTAAAGGTTCTTCATGTTGATGTACGTTTTGGACGGCGATCATTCTCAAAATTGTATTTCGATAGTCACCCAGCGCAAGCACTTGACATTCCAGCCAACACAAATGAGGAAACTTTCTTCAAATTGGTTTGAAAGAGCTGCTGCTTAGTCAGTATTGGACCAATCGTACCTTGGTATGCAGGAGATTAAGCCGAACTCAATATTGCAATGGGATGTAGTGGCACATGCTGACGCAATTTGTGCATCAACGGAGCAGACAGGACAGGTAGACTAGTGCAGAACCGCAACGCATTACACCATAAGTTGCAGTTGGGTGATTAACAGGATATGAGCTATATCTGTAAAGTGGCGGGGTCAAGTTTAATAGTAGCCGGATTCCGCAGAATTATGTCAATGTTGTTGTGTTGTGCGTGCGTGGAGCAAATCCTAAATTCTGGTATGAATGCCTTACATTTGTTTCTGCATTTCTATGAGACCTCTAATAGAGTCATTCAGTGTATTAATGAAGGCACAGAGGGCATACTGCGCATAGTCCTTAGTGGAGTTATCCTGCCATCGGCTATTAAGGTTGCTAATGCTGGGACCTGCTCATTTTGGCGGTTTCGTGATTGATCTGTTGAATGGGCTGCTTATGTTAATTTTGGAATACTCTAACCACTTTGGCATATGAAAAGATGCCTTTAAGTGGTTTCGTTCAAGGTTGCATATGGACCAGCTTCCGTGCATGGCTAACGTACCTTACCTTGTCCTTACCCTTGACAAATTTTTGGTAGACTCTCAGCCCTTGTATTTGGCCAGGTGCTCGAGCCCGCAGTTGGCGCATGTAGCTTAAATAGTAGACGGTCTAACACAGTCCTCACAGTCCTGGAGAAATCTTTGTTAACTTAGTTCTGATATAAAGTTCTGATTATAAATTTAGTAGAGTGGTGAAGACGCTTTATAAACGCTTTGTGCGGGTTGTGAGCTGATATATAAGAAATTCAAAGCAATTCTGGTCAAGCAGCCGCTGAATGATGCTAAAGGTATCACTGCCTTTAGCATAAAGAGGCAATCTAGGGGAAATTAATGATAAGTTACACAAAAAATGTTCTGGCTTTATAAAAAATTGTGTTATTTGTTGAGAGCAAACACAGAGTCGTGCGGGCAGCAAAAATCCTTTGAAAAAAATAATGGACTTATGTCAATAAAAACTTGTTGAAGTGAAACTTCTTTTTTTAAGCTCTGTAACCATGTGTTAAAAGGGTATTAAAAGTTTGTACGAAAAGCAGTAAATTTTACAATTCAAAAAAGGAAAAGCAAAGACGGAAATGGCTAGATCGATGCAACACATTTTACAAATTCAACACAATTAAAAGAAATTTTTAATTCATTTTGAAATTTCTCGAAATTTTGTGCCAAAGCATATGAACCCGCAAGCATATCCTATGCGGCTAAGCTAATTTCCGCCTGGAATGCTACCCAATTACATATATAAAAATAAACACCAAACATTTGAGACCCAAACGGCAACAATTTCGACTAACGCCTGCAATTCGAAGGCGTTTGCGTGCAATTAATAAAGTTTTATGACTCCTGCGAGGGGTGTGCTAAAAGCAAAGCACTACATATATAGAGACACAACGATGCTGTCTGTCGGTCTGCGTGTATCTGCGCAATGCCTCATACATTTATGATTTATAGTAAAATTCATATAGCACAAATTTGAAAGCAACTGTTTCCGCTGCAGCCTCAAATGTTCGTTATACTATATACTCGGAGGATATTTAACAAAGCAGTTGACGCCCATTATAAATGATAAATATGTATATGCGGCATGTCCATCTGTTTTGGCATTGATTAATGCAAATTTAATCGTTTTCGAAATGAGCAAGTAGTAACCCAACTAATAACATAGAATATGCATGAAACATTATATAGCTGCCGCTGCATAAATTGTGCTAATGTCAATTTTTGGCTTTTAATTGCAATCTGTGCAAATTTGCAATTTTATGCTTGATTACAGTTTTTGGTAAAATACAAATGTATTAACAACGTAGATATATATTGTATATATATAATAGATAAATCAGAATGCCTAACGTTCAAACGTAAATTAGTTAAATGAAGTATGCGGTAAGAGACACACAGAGAGATAGAGATATGTATTGATTTTGTAATAATTGTGGCATTTGATTAATTAAAATTTATCAGTTGATGTATAGACATGCTAAATGATTGAAGTTATTACTACAAAGTGCATATTAATTAGTATAAATCAAGTGACTTTAGGGAAATATATGTGTGTAAATTAAGTTTTGTATTAAATGAGACACGATTTATGCAAATATATTGCAGTTTGGTTTGCTTGACATATTTGCTTGACTGTTTATAACATTGAAGATGTATATATGCTTGCTGCAGATGTATAACATTATTTTTTCTTTAAAAAAAAAAACTTGTCTAAAACTTTAAGACACTTTTAATAATGCTCTTCTATACATTTTTTATGCGCACACAAAAGGACACTGTAAGCATATAAGGACATACATTACACTTATGCCTTGAGCAACGAGCACAAAGCTATATTGTGCACACAGGCGACCTAAGGTTGATAAACAATTTTCAAGGATACTAAGCAGTGACAATTGAGTGTAAAACAATCCGGACAACTATTGTTTAGCGCAGCTTTATACAAAGGCATTTTCACAAACACATAAACATACTTGTGAGAAAAGTGAAAAATGATATAAAAAAAATGTATAAAAGCAGATGGCAAAAAAAAAAAAAATAAAAGAAAATGAGCGCAAAGAAAATGGTCATAAAGCAAAAAAAATATCGTAATAAATTACGAGCCCATGAAAATATTTGCCCCAAAAAGTAGGCAACAACCTTTTTGTTTGCTGCTGCTGCTGCTGCTTGTGCTACTGGCATTCATGCCTCTGCTTCCGTTTCCGTTTGTACTCCATCTTTTGCTTGATGAAAGCCAAGTTGTTGACATATAATGAAGAGTGACAACACAAGGTCATTCTACGCTAACATTTAACTCTCTTTCTCACTCTCGCTCGTTCCATGTTTCATATACAATGCGCCGCAGTATATTGACATATATACATTTATTTATACATATGCAGAGCGTCAGAGCAGCAAACATCCGCTTCCGCTTAAAGCCGCTTAACACTTTCGCTGCCGCATGCAAGCAAACAATTATACAAATACAAATATTCGTATATGTAGAGTGCTACACGTTTACAGATATTTATAGTCACAAAAATAAATATTTATGTACAAAAGTCGCCTAGTCAAATAATTAAACAACACATTTTTTCGTGACTATAAAGTGTTTGAGAATAAAATTATTATTGATTTTTGCCGTGGCATTTTTTTTGTAGAATTTTTCTGTATGGTTACCAGCCATTTGTAGCTGAAGTTATCATGCATGTAAAGAAATACTTTATTAAACAAATTGACCAAGAATGTTGATTTAGACTGTGACTGTATATTCAAGCTAAACTAGATGAACTAGAAGTTGACACTTGGAAATATTTTTATTGTACGCATATCAACTGCACCGAGTAGAAGAATTAAAAAAATAAAGATTAAAGCAAATAAGTGGAACCAATTTCCCCACAAAGCTTATTGTGTAGGAAAATGACAGAAAACTTTGACAGAGCTGAAGGATCGATAACTTTCCATCGATGCACATATGAATAGAGTTGTATTATGATACGATCTTAGTGTGTAAGAGTTATCAAATTCTTTAGACCAAAACATTTTAAACCCAAAACAAAAACACTTTTTTGCTTCATTAACTGGTCACAGATTAGAGCTTCTGTATTAATAATATTGCTGTGAAGTGTTTTTAAAAACTTTGAAAAAATAACAAAATTTGCATTTTTTCAAGACTCACTTTGCATTTGTTTGATTTTGAGCAACTGATTGTGGCACTTTAAATCCTACTTCAATTGTATTTATAATTGCACTTGACGTATTTTTTCTTCTATTTTTGTTTGAGTGAAAAAAACACGCGAGTGCGCATTAAGTGCTGGGGTGCTTCGCCCCAAACGTTGTTGTTATTGTTGTCAGTTAAGCGCATTATATTCATCAGTCCGTCTGTCCGTCCGTCTGTCTGTCTGTCTGTCTGTCAGTTTGTCAGATAGTGCGTTAATATTAATTAAGTTTACCAACTATGGGCTACTTTTGCGGGTTTTGGTGCTTAAGCGCTTGAGTAGCTTTCAAAAGTGACCACTTGTCGTGGCCAATGACGTCACCGGCTGTGTGGCATTTGAAATACAACAAAAACAAAATTGAAGTCGAAATAAGGACAAATTAAATGGATTTTTCGTGCTTATGCGAAATTTATATAATAAGCAGCGAATTTAGTTTTACTTTCTTTTCAGCAATCTATTTTTATTGCCAACATTTAGCTAAGCACTTGAATAAAGTGCAATTCACATGCATTACGTATACGCGCTGTGAAGCGCCGAAAAGCAGGCTTTGCAAAAAAGGGGTGAAAATATAAAAAAAAATTAAAAAAAAAAAAATCCAAAGCTATATATGTAAAGGGTGCGCTAAGGATTGGTTTATTTTTTTTTAATTTAAGAATCCTACTTTGCTCCAATGGTTCGCTTATACTTTAAACCCAATTTTAGCACACCCTTTACTTTACTTTACTTATACACACATTTAGCTAACTGCATAAAACCGTTAATTAAAATAACAGGCAGGCCAATGTACAAAATCCGTATTTGAAACTCCGTGCCGCAGGTTAGTTGACGCATTTTGTTGTTAGCGGGGTCAGAGTGCAAGCGTTAGAGCAAGTATGCGAGCGAGCTAGAATTTAACATGATAAGCCCTTTAGCGAAATGCGTGTGTCTGCATATAACTTTGTGAATATCTAAAACGCAGAGCACTCTAACTGCAGCCAAGCAGCAACGACAACGACAGCGCCATGCCATATAGGAGCTACTGTTTGCTCTGTGGATTAATATTTTCCCCTAAACAATTCCGGGATAAGCGGGAATGCTTTGTATTTGATGTGTTATACATATGTACGAGTATGTTTGTATACAGTAGCAAGTGAGCAGCACAGCGGGTAGCAGATACTCTCTCTCTATCTCTATTGGGATAACAACTAACAAAAATTTTGGTACGCATAAACTCACACAAAACGCGGTTAGAATTGTTAGCAGTGATAGGCGACAGTAAACTGAGTGAGTGTGTGTGTGTGTGTGTGTATGTGTGTTTGGCAGACAGGCAGCTTACAACTGAAATGCATTTTAGCAACAAACACAAGTAGCTACTTATATGTAGCTATATATATATATAAGTGTATATATGTAGTTAGACATGGTGTACGTGCAGTAGTATGTACTAACATGCAAAATATTTTTGCTGCTGTTACAGAACGGAAATTATGTTGTAACTCATTTTGGCAAGCGGAAAAACTTTGCGCCACATAGTCTATTTTGATTTGTGTAGCTATAAACTAATAAAAACTAACTAATTGCAAAACAGGTTAATGTCTAAAAATAAATATTTTGCATTTTTTGTGATTTAAATGCAAAAATAAAACTGCGTACTTTAATATTTTAAAATGTTGCTGAACAGCAAACTTAAACAATTTTTAGATATGAGCAGCAATCAGAATAGATTACTGTCAAAGGTGCCACGAAAATATTGGCTTCAAGAAATAATTTTTAGGATGAACTTATAAACTCGCGCATTTTTGGTTGCCCAAGCAGTTGTCAGCACTGAAAAATAATTTTGTTAGTAGCCCAATTATGTATAACTTTTATATAAACAACATATAAAACTGTTCTTCGAAATAAGTTCCATCTGTGTATTTTTTATACATCATCCACATAAACTATTAGTTAGTTAGTTGCTCAATACATTTGTTTAAATTTCATAAGTAAATTTTTGTTTACTTACACATGCATGAAGCTGCCAGCATAAATTCAATGTACGTCATTTCATTTCACATTTAATGCATTTAATATCACATCACTTGCTGCGGCTTGACTGGCTGCTGTCAAAGAGTAATTGCCACAAATGATATTCTGCTGCATATTTGATAATGATGCTGACGTTGATAAGCGTACAATCGGGCTGTTCATAAGCATCAACATCATCGTAATCATCCGCCGCAACGTTGTATACAATAAATATGTACATATAAACTTTGATTGGCATTTGTGTTATACATGAAAATTCATAGAAATTAGAACAAAATGAGCAGCTAAAACTTTGCCACTGGACTGTCTGCTGACGCACTATAGTTCGCGTAGTCATAGCAATATGCATTATATATAATATATATATATATATATATATAGCATTTGAATACTTTTCTGTGTGTGTTTGTGTATTTGAAGCAACGTTCATAAATTTAGACAGCTGGTTAAAAATAGTAGGACACAAAAGGTTAATTTGTGACTGACTATAACAAAAATAAATTTAATTGTGACTGTGCTGTCAGTTGCAGCCATCATCAAGTTTAGTGCTTAGTTTAGTTTGTCTGACTATTTACTCGCAAACAATTAGATATGTATATGTGTGTGTGTGTGTGAACAATTAAAATGAAATTTTGTTTGCTTAGCATAATATTTATTGCTCTGAACAGCAGGTTATGACATATTTAAGTTAAACGTTTTACAAGCAAATTAAATTCTGTGTAATTGGAAAAACTGACACATACACGTACAGTAGTGATGTGCAAGAGTTGTGCAATTGTATGAGTGTTACTTTTTTCAAATTGTTTCAAATGAGCAATGAAACAGTGAAAACTAATGAAACAATGAAACGGAACACGACTGTGAAAAGTAGCAGTGACATCTAGCAGGTCTCTGCTTATTAACATAGAAGTAAATGCCGAAGTTGATGAAATGTTTGAAGCAGAATTGTTGGTAGTTCAATTCATAGCAATCACTACTCGACTTCAAATTCTATAAAAAAAAACATTTTTTGCGCTGATTGCATAGATTGTACAAATGGATTGCAGGAAATTATTTTTCTCTATAATATTGGGACCCTGAATAATGATCGTTTTATACAAGCAGCCGCCACTAGTATATGAATCAGTTTTGTGATTTAGCATATATTGTGAATGAGTCTTTGGCAGCGTGTGTACTTTGGTTGAAACATGTCGAATTTCGTATCAGTAAAATATTTTTACGGACAGATCTTCTCATTACTTTAATACAAAGAGCATTGCTGCCGAGAGCCATCAAATCAAAAGGACAAGGAATGGGCGGTTCAGTCCAAAAAGTTTAAAGGCGAAGTATTAGAATAATTGATCTATCTGGATCAAATCCACTTGTCAAAATCATTAAGAGTGTATGAGTCTATAATCAGCAAACTCCTAAAAGTCATTGGATTTATTCAAAAGCAAGGAAATTGGCTGCCATACGAGTTGAAGTCGTGCGATGTCGAAAAGCGATTATTCGCTTGTGAACTAAAGGAAGGGTTTTTTGCATAGCATTGTGACTGGCGATAAAAAGCAAATCCATTACGACAACCCCAAGCGCAATCAATCATAAGTTTTGTCCGGTCAACAATCAATATTCTTCGCAAGTCGGAATGATCGTGTCATGAAGCTAACCCTCTATTAATTATTATGTATTTGGTGCGACCAAGGCATCGTGATCTACAACGAGTAGCTCAAACCGAAATTTCTACTCCACGGGAGGAAAAGGCTACACAAAGATTTATTCATACACACATCAATGCCTATTCAAAGCAGCTGATTTCTGAGCGGTAGAATTCGTTAATGGTGAAAATACACACTAAGTCTAGGTTTGGAAAAATTTCACGCACCCTAAGCGACTAAGTAGAGATAGCTTGTATGGGTGAAATTCTAAAATACACATTTGGCTCATTTTAGATAAGCTCTTTTCCAAGAGGGAAAAAGGGAGGGTAAATGTCGCAGAACATTAATTTTCATTTTATTGTTTTTCAATCTGGCTTGTTTGCTCTAAAGAAAATACATTTATAAAAAGTATTTAGACGAAAGGTAGAAGAAGTAGTCAAAGTTATTATGAGTCTACGTTTATTGTTTCATACTAACTAGTGCCTTCACACTCGTTCTCTATACTCTACACAACAAATACCAAAATAATTTGGTAAGAATTAACCTTTTTTTCCTTTTTTTTTCCATTCGAACATATTCAAACTTACTTACTTAAATGGCCGTCAACCGTCTACCGGTCATGGCCGCGTCCAGGAAAGCGCGCCAGCCTCCATAATCCTGTGCGCGCTGGCGCCAGTCGTTCTGAATGCCAAGTACGGAGAGATCTCTCCATACCTGGTCATTCCATCGAGTGCCCGGTCGTCCTCTATGTCGGCGTCCACCAATCAATTTTGGGCCCCCCATGTAAACTATGTGTGCTGGAGCTCCTTCGTCCATTCGAATGAGGTGCCCAGCCCAGTGCAGCCGCTGGAATTTTATGCGCTGGACTATGTCAACCTCATTGAATAGCTCGTACAGCTCGCGGTTCATGCGGGACCTAAACTCGTCGCCGACTCTAAGAGGACCAAAGATCCTGCGAAGAATCGTCCTCTCGAAGACTTCCACGCTGTCTCATCCGACTCAATCACGGTCCTTGCCTCTGCGCCATACAGTAGGACCGGGAGTATCAGCATCTTATATATCTTTATTTTCGTCCGTCGAGAGAGGGCTTTACTTCTCATTTGCTTGCTCAGCCCAAAAAAACATCTGTTTGCAAGCGTGATTCTTCGCCTGATCTCCAGGCTAACGTTGTTGTTGCTGGTGATCTCTGTTCCGAGATAGACGAAGTTTTCTACAACACTGAAGTTAAAATTCTCCATCGTCACTGACCGTCCAAGACGCATTGACGGAGTGCGAGAAGACACCAAGTACTTCGTCTTGTCCTCGTTCACCGCTAGACCCATGAGCCGAGACTGTTTTTCAATCTCCGAGAACGCCTTGCTGACTCGCCTTTCCTGCGTACCGATGATATCGATGTCATCGGCGTAAGCGAGCAGCATCACTTCCTTTTGGAAGATCGAGCCCGACATACTCTGTATGTACGGGCATTGGCGTAGGATGTATTCCATCAGGAGATATGAAAAAATCGCACGATAGAGCATCGCCCTGCCTGAAACCTCTCTTGGTATCAAAGGGGTCGGAGAGGTTTTTCCCCACCCTGACAACGCTTTGTGTGTTAGATAGCGTCGCCATGCAAAGACGGACAATCTTTGCCGGGATACCTAGTGCAGACAGGGCGTCGAAGAACTTCGCTCTTATCGGCGTGTCGAAAGCGGCTTTGTAATCGACAAATAGGTGGTGAGTGTCTTTGTTGAACTCACGGGTCTTTTCCAAGATTTGGCGTAATGTGAATATTTGGTCACTGGTCGACCTTTTTGGTCTGAAGCCACACTGATATCGTCCTATCAGTGAGTCGGTATATGGCTTCAGCCTATTACACAATACGCCCGACAAAGTCTTATATCCAATGGAAAGGAGACTTATTCCGCGGTAGTTGGCGCAGACAGCGGGGTCTCCTTTCTTAAAGATAGGACAGAGAACACTGAGATTCCAGTCATTGGGTATGCATTCATCGGACCATATCTTGCGTAAAAGTTGGTGCATACTCCTAACCAACTCTTCGCCGCCGGTCTTAAATAACTCAGCTGGCAGCCCATCATAGCCTGCCGCTTTGTTAATTTTCAGCTTTTTAATAACTGAATCGACCTCGTAATAGTCCGGTGGCTCTACAATAGTGCCATCATTAACTGGTGGTTCCGGTGTCATTTCTCTTTCGGCGGTATTGTGCGCTTCATCGCCGAGTAGGTTGGAGAAATGACTCCTCCATAATCTCAGTGATTCCTGTTCATCCGTTACCAGACTTCCATTCTCATCCTTACAGAAAGTTACTCCGGGCTTAAAACCTTCAGTCAGACGCTTGACCTTTTGGTAGAATTTTCGAGCTTCATTTCTGTTACGGAACATCTCAACATCCTCAAACTCCCGCCTTTCTTGCTCCTTTTTCTTGCGTCTGAAAAGGCGTTTCTCCTCTCTCCGTTTCTCTCGATATCGCTCTCTAACAGCTCGCGTTGCTCCCGACTGCAGAGTTCGCTGATAGGAAGCGTTCTTCTCTGCAGTAGCATTGCGACACTCCTCGTCGTACCAAGAATTCTTCACAGGTTTTATATAACCAATGACATCCTTGGCAGCCCTATCTATGGAGCGGGTAATATGTGTCCACTGCTCACATATATCTCGAGAAATCGGAGAGGTTTCCCGGAGCATTCGGGAGAGTGTGTTTGAGAAGGCTGTGGCGGTCTGCTCTGATTGCAGCTTGCCGACGTCTAGCCTTCGTTGCATGTTGGAACGTGCGGCATGCACTACGCTGAGCCTAGTGCGTACCTTGGCTGCGACAAGATAGTGGTCCGAGTCAATGTTGGGACCACGTAACGTTCGCACGTCCAACACGCTCGATGCGTGCCTTCCGTCAATCAGAACATGATCAATTTGGTTGCGTGTTTTTTGATCAGGACTCAGCCATGTAGCCTTGTGGATGTTAAGATGTTGAAATCTGGTACTACTAACTACCATGTTCCGACCTGCGGCGAAATCGATTAGCCTCCTCTCCATTATTGGAGGTAGTGTCGTGAAGGCTAAATTTTCCGACAGTTGGGCCAAAGATTCCTTCCTTCCTAATCTTGGCGTTGAAATCGCCAAGCACGATTTTGACATCGTGTTTGGGACAGCGCTCGTACAGGCGTTCCAAGCGCTCATAGAATTCATCTTTAGCATCGTCGTCTTTCTCTTCCGTCGGGGCGTGCGCACAAATCAGGCTAATATAAAAATATTTAGCCTTGATGCGTATCGCGGCTAGACGCTCGTCAACAGGTGTGAACCTAGAGACGAGGCCACGTAGTTTCCTACTCACCACGAAACCACATCCAAATTCGTGCTTACTCGCATGGCAGCTGTAGTAGATGTCACAGGATGCTTTTTTAGAGCAACCCTGCCCTATCCATCGGATTTCTTGGATTGCGGTGATGTCAGCCTTGCATTTTTCGAGGACATCAGCCAGCTGGATACTTGCACCATCCCAATTAAGGGTGCGGACTCCAGGTGCATATCCGTATATCGTGATCCTTATAGCGTTTGCGGGGGTCGTCATCAAAGGGTCCGTTCCGAGGCTTTTTTTTCGTTTTCATTGGGGGGTTTTTTTTTAAAGTGGCGGGTCCCAAGCCCAGCGCACCAACCCCTTTTTAAAGGAGAGGGGACCCCTTCCGCCTTCTCACGTTAGCTCACCCCAGGAGATACGTGTCCTAACGGACGTGTGAGTTGCTTGGATCGTTTGACACAAGAATCATTGTTGGCCATTCCCAGGTGTATGGCAGTCAACAACTTTCCACACAATGTGCACTTGAGCAAACGAATCCCAATCTCCCAAATATAAACCCATAAAAGGGGTGACAATTTGTATGGGGTTACCCCTACTAGTGGTTCAATGTGTACCTATATGAAATATTTCAATAGTTTATATTCATCAAAGTTCTCTTTTACCACCTTCACTTTTGCCTCTACTTCATTTCTAAATCAGAATGTAATTCCTAACTTCAAGAAGTTCTATCCGTTGCTTTGAAATGACTGAAGAAACTATTTTTACTCAAAAAGATTTTTAGAAAGATCACTTCCACATCGTATTCAGACTCAAAATAATTTGGAAGGCTTGAGAAACTGTTACCAAGAGAACTCTCGAATCTTCCTAGAAGAAGCTTAAGTTCGACCGCTTTAACCAATGCGCATTAGAACGGCTCCACGCAGTGTTCACGGAGCCAGTAGCCAACGAAATTATAATTTTGTCTAACCATATAGAGCTAGAGATGGATAACAATTATATCGATGAGCATGTAACAGAGCAGAGTGAGGATCAGACTACCGAAGAGCTTATGAGTTTATGAGAGGATGAACAAGCATTTAGTGCAATTAGGAAAATGCTGAAAACATGGAAGTTTAAGGCAACATACAATACAAAGCATGCAAGTTACACCAAATTTGGTGTTTCTAAACAAGAACTATAAAAATTTTTCTTATAAAAACTCAGAAAGGAGGTGTAGGATTGTATGGGGACTAACTCTTAGAAAGGGATCAATATGTACATTGAATATTAGTTATCTAAACAGGGTATAGGAAAGTCTGAATAATCATACTTGAAGGTTATATCTCATATAGTCGACAAATTGTTCCTACAGATAGACAGACAGACGGACATGTATGCATCGACGTGATGTCTTGATGCTGATCAATAATATACATAATATAAATATATACTTTATGAAGTCGACTCCGCTTTCTCTTTAAGTTTTTGTCAAAATTGTTGATGCAACCTTAAAAAAAAAAAAAAAATAAAACTCTACCTTCTTAGTATATAGATTATATACTCTTTAGCAGAATAATTTAAATTTCTTTTAACCTTTTACGAATAAATTGAGATAAAAAAATTATGTTCAAAAATTTATAAAAATTATTCAGCGCGATTATTATTGACTTATTACAACGAGTTCTTCTGCACTAGTTAATAATTTTTATTTACATTTTTCTGCCAATAACATTTTTTATTGACATAGTTTTGTAAAAAAAATTATGCTGGCGCCCACTAATTCGTTGTAATACTGCCCAACAAATTCAAACTCAATTTTTTTTTATTTTTATTTTGTGCTATATTTAAATATGTATAAGCAGCGGGTTAGGGCAAAACATCGACGCCATTGAACAAAAAAAAAAAATAAAAAAATAAAAAAACATGTATGAAAAAGAAAAAACAGCTCATCCGAAATGCATTGAAGCTGCTGTCACAATAGCAAAAAAAAGCAAATAGCAGCCACTTTTTGTTCATTTTTTGGATTTACGCCAAATAACATGCTGTCATTATTTTTTTTTTTTTTTTTTTTTGCTGTTGTTGTTGGTACTATTGTTGTTCATATTTTGGCACATTTACATATTTTCTAGGGCAATCTTTGTGTGTGCAGCAAGTTATGACATGGTTCCGTATGCCTTACCCTTTACCGTTTGCCTGAGCTTGCAGCAAGATACAAATGTATCTACATATGTAACTATAACTGAAGCTGTTGCGCTTGTACTCGTATCTCTTGTTCGTTGCATGAAATATTCTTGTAGTAATTTATCATTTTTAATGATATGCAAGTGTGAAGTATACAAAAAGAGAGTGAAAAGAAGAAAAAGAAAAATAGTTTTTTTTTTTTCAATTAAAATAAAATGCAAGCATATAAGAAAAAATGTTAATAGTTTTCTTTAAATGCATGCAAGCGCATTAAATTTAACCAATGACAATTAAATTTCACTTTAATGCAGCGACACACACACACATATACTGCAAGGCCTGTTCGCAAGGATTACAACGAATGAAATGGTAAAATGCTGCACACAGCACGCGCTGTCCACAGGCCAGGCTCAGACTTAATCGCTATTGATTTTATTACATTGCGCAGTGGCTGCTGCCAACTTCAACCCAACTGCATACGCTACGCCATATAAGCATGTCTATATATCGCTGTCATGTGCATTTAATAGACTTTATTTTGCTTTTGCTGCAACATTTTCGTTCGTTACGACTTCAATTTTCTTAATGAACTTTTATAAAAGAAAAAAAAAGAAAATTATTTTCGAAATTACAATACGCCATTAGAGAGTCTGTCATGGGAAATATATTTTAAAAGCGAAAATAAAATGTCAGATTGTTATTTTTTTGTTTGTTGTTGGCGCCGTTGTTGATGCTTTTCACTTAATTTAAAAACTGTGCACAAAAAAATGTAGCGAAGGAATAAATAGAAATAAATAGATTCAGCGTAAAGTCGCTAAAATAAATGATGCAACTGCCTTCTTCCTGTTCGCATTTCATAAGATCCCTGCCATGCCATGCCAAGCATATTTTACCATGACAGCACGACAGCGTGACATGTTGCAAACTATGCTGACCTGTGCCATCATGCTCAAAGCAAAAGAAAAATTTATAAAAATCTAAAAACTATTTACTATGTCAGCAGCGATCTGGCAAATGTTATATGCAACAAAATATTAAAAAAAAAAAAAAATGTATATTGTAGGAAAAGTATATTAGATATAGTACGAAAATAGTTTTTATAGAACCCAAGCGCTTATATATATATTATAAGCGAGGTGGACACTACATTTGCATAAAATGTTAATGCATACAGTAATTCCATATATATTCCAGTATTCCATATAAAAAATTGTTCTTAGCTAAAGCCAATAGAAACGTTAAATGAGCCTGTATATTGCAAATAGTAATGAGGCATTGTCATACGTACATGTAATCCTTAAATCTGTAGCTTTCATTTATATAAATTCACAATATCCAAAGGCCATTTCACTTCAAACATTTTACAGTTTGTATGCTCTTCTATGCCTCCTTTTTTTCTTATATAGATACATTACACATTTTTTTATAATTTATATTTTTCGCGCCCATTCTTTCACAAAAACTTATTTCTTCATATACCCTTTATATCATATTTCTAACACAAAAAAATTTTAATATACGACTATATTACTTTAGGGGTATGAACAACCCATTCTTTTCTATATTTGACTGTTGTTCTTATTTCTTCCGTTGCCCTTTACATGAAAAAAAAACTTTGAACAAAATATTTACTGAGATATAACTACTTTAGTTTCATATTCAGTACGTGGCAGTGCCGCTGAAGATTTTTTCTTCATATTCCCTTTATATACTTATATGAGGGTCGTGGCCCTCCCATGTTTTCACTAAAGCCTTTTTCTTCATATACCCTTTATATATGTACGTAATCTCATTTTCTTAACGAAAAAAAAAATTTCAAATATAGGACGACGTTAGTTTCAAGGTGTTATACAACCGCTCCCACTTTATTATTGATTGTTTTTCTTATATATACCGTTGTCCTTTACATATGTAAAAACTCTGATCCAAAGATTTGCTGAATTTTTTGGCAGTAATCCCTTATCAATCATCTATCTGCAACAAGTTGTAGCTGGGATATAAAGAATATTCTTTGATGTGCTGCAGCACCATCTAGTTTTGAGTTACAGCAAAAAACTTCTTCATGGAAAATAAATTTATTTGCCTTATTTAATGGTGATCGGTCTAACGATGTTAATGTATTAGATATATAGACATTCTTCTTTGTATACACATATATTATAGATATGAAGTAAAGCGTGGAAATTCGACAATACCTCGAAAGTGGCTCGGAAGGATAGACAAAATAGAGTTTTGCGTCAAATTGAGTTAGGCGCGAGGTAGGTAGTACAGCTGGAGCTTCTGAAGTCCACCATGTTTCAAATTGGATTCCAAAAGTGATATTAATTTAAGCCATCATTCTCAAGTTCCTTATATATGCATACTGATTTTTAGAAGAGAGAACTGTCCGCATTTGAAAACAACACGATAAGCTAGAAATTGAATTTAGCCGATTATATCATCTTCAGACCAAATACTGTTTGGCTAATGTTTTGTTTGTTGCTTTTATCTTCTTATGTTTCTGTACAATTTTTTATATTCAGTATTTTTTTTTGGACGAAATATCAATGTCCTTTAGAGCTATTCACTGTGTTCTTTTCCTGTGGAAACGGAACTTAAAAATGTTGGGCTTTCTAAACATGTTTGGCATTTGACAATTCGTGTTTCCCGCACTAACAAGTCAACTTCAATTCGAGTTCTGAATGTTAAAAAAATTAAATAAAAATAAAATAAATCGTCTATACCAAAGGAGCTAGTATAAAGTTGGAATGTTCATTGAAGGAAGTATGATAAGCATCAACGATCATATAAACAGACGTCTGAGCCTTCTTAAGTGCTTCTATGCTGAAAGACTTTGCATCGTCATTCCTTATCTATGAAGTTCATATGCTCAGTAATATATTTAGCTAACATGATTTAAAGTTACAAATGCTACAACTTTTATTTAATTTATTTTAAGTCAGATATATATTATCTAGTATTTAAAGCAAAGCTTAGTTCTACAATTCACTGAACATGTAACTTATGTAGTGGTATCTGCCAACTAAAAGCTATTATAATTTCTGCTAGTTTGTATGCATTTCGAGGAACTGTAAGACTACAAAGCCTAAATTTTTCCGGAAAACTGCTAGTTCGCTTTTACAAACTAGAAAATGTTTTATTATTACTTTATACACAGGACGAACACAAAGTAGCATAAACACTACAAAAAATAATTTCACTTGAAATGAGCTTAAAATTGCATTTGCCATAAAAAAGAAAATGCTTGAGAAAAAAAAAAAAATAAAATACTACAAACTACTATTTTCTTTTCTACTGTGCTTCCTTTACTTATTCTTCTATGATTTTCATTACTTTATACTGATTCGTAAGTTCTTTTTCAGTTCTATGCTAACAAGCATCGCACTTTAGTCGCCATTTTGTAAATAAAGCAAGTAAATTGTGTTGCATTCTTCAAGGCGCTAGAGCTGCTAGCGGCTGTTGGCACTGTTGATAGCTACGACTGCTTGTCGATGTGTGCATGTGTTCGTGTGTGTGTGTTTGTAATAATTTCATTTCAACGCTGTTAAGTATGCAACAAAATAGTAAAGCAAAATGTCAAGCAACCAACAAATATTATATGCATACATATATACAGAAGCAATGCACATAAATATAAAAGCATACTTTAAGGCATACAAACGTGGTGTATGTAACTGCTTCAATCGTTTATTTATTGCGCAACATTTTCAACAGGATTTTGCTTTTAACGCACACTCAGAGACTCCTAAAAATACGCATACACCAAGTTTGTCAAGTTTTATACGAGTATATAAATACACATGCACATATGCTTTTGTCGCTCCATTGTGTCATATTACAGACATATAAATACAATAACACATATGAATTATATATTTGCGCTTCATGCGTGCCAAGGGCTTTCGTTTTATACTATGTTGTGTAAATTTTTAAATGTGCATATTTATTTTGGATTTATATCAATATTGTCACACAGCAGAGCACTGGTGTTCTCCAACTTAATAGACTTTCGCATAGCTACATCTGCTGTTCGGTTCGTGCTTGCGCGACAAATAAGATAAAAAATAAAATGTATAAAATAGGTCAGTATACTATGTATATGCGTAACGAATATTTATAGCGATATACACCTGGAGCAAAGCATTTTGTAATAAATCATAAAAAGAAAAATTCTAAATAAATCACAATAAAAAAATATGAGAAATTTTAAATACTTTTCTCTAAATAACTTTGAAATTGCCAGTTCAATGGCGTATATATAAATTAGATACAGAAGTTTATAATATAAAATAAAAAAAAAAAGGAATAATTAAACAAAACTCGTTTTAATACGTAATTCATATCTTAGGAATTATAGGCGTTCTCAAGTTGAACAATATAAACATTTACTACAATGTTTGCAAGCTTTGTCACATAAACTACAATTGTAATCTGCTATGTAAATTAATTAATGGCCCCACGTTGGGCGCCAAATTAATTAACTCATTGAATAATCGTGCCTGCTTGTGGTAGTTGTCAGAACACGCTACAAGTCAATTAAGGTTTGTATGTCAAATATGTCATATGACATAATAGCTTTAAACTGAAAATGTGAATTGTTTATTAGACACAATTGGTAAAAAAATGTGGCAAAGATGACTGTGAAGCACAGAAAGCTCAACTGCTCTGAAAATTTTACACATGATTTCTCATATCTCACTTGATCCCGTGATGCAAACAGCTCTATACTTCATACCTCTTTCTCATTTTTTAAAATTTGTGATACTCAAGCACTTCTATACTTATTGTTAGCCAATATAGAAGCTACTATATTGTTCTATAAATAATGCTTTACATACTTAATTAGCATCCTGCTGATATATATAAAATAAAAAAAACTAAAATCTAGTCTTGTCAAAATTAGCAACTCTCAATTAGCAACGCTTGATTTTTAAAATGCGCAAAAATATATTTATTTTCAGTTTATTTTATTTCATTTTTGCGCTTGGCACACTTTTATTGTTTGAGGCCGTCGTCTGCACTATGCAAATTTAATTTTCTATTTTTAAAAATAAATTCTATTTTATGTTTTATTTTATTTTCTATGCTATGTGTAACTGTGTGTGTGTGTGTGTGTGTATTTGTCTGCGTATTTGCATATTGTACGAGTTTGCATAATGCAAATAAAATTTGCGTTAATTGAATTCAGCAATTCGGCTGCATTTGCTGTCAGTTAGATTGGCTATTTGTTGTATACGGAATAAACAAATCGAAATAAATAAAACAAAAAAAAAAAAATATATATGTATAATAAAGCCAATTAAATACCTTAAAAAAAATAATTTAATAATTGTGTGAGGGCAAAAAAATAATAGTAATGTAAATATAAATAAATAAATGCAATTAAGCAAATCAAATAAGTCAAAAACATTTTATTCATAACAGTTGAAATACTCTGAAGTGATGCAACATATCAACTACTACATTAAGTACTAAAAGTAGTGAATCAAATATGAAACAAAAACACAACAACAAAAATGTTATAAAAATATCACAAAAATGCAATTAAATCATTATACAAAAATTAAACAACAATCAACACCACAAAAATCCAATTAAAATTAATTTTTCGCAAAAATTACAAACGCACAAATTGCATTGTAAATAAAAACGCTAAAAGCAACAATAACAACAACAACAACATAATAAAAACAAGCTTACAAAATGTTTGGCTGTATTTATCAATTATGGGATTGGTAAGTATTATAATGAAATATTGGTTGATACTAAGTATTTATTTAGAAAACATGCTATATATTATATTTATATAAAAAAAAAACAACATTTTTTTTGTACAATATTTGCTGTTGGTAAAATAAATATATAAAAGGGAAATGCCTAAATTTAATATTGGTGAAACCGAAGTTCGAATACACTTCAATGGCAAATAAATTTTGACTAATGTGTTCCAATGCTGTATTATTGATTTTAAGTTAATTTCGCTATGTTAATTTGAGTTAATTTGAGCTATGAATGTGTTATACAAAAAAAAAAAAAAAAGAAAGGGAAACTTATTAAAGAAAACATTATTCGGTTTGCTAACATACATTTTTTTAATTATTAAAATACAAATTGATATGTTTTCGTTATTATTATTATTATTATTATTATTGATCGCGCTTGATCTCTTCTATCTAATGCGTATCAATCTATTGAAATCTCGTCTTCGCTCACATCGAACTATTATCGAAGTCGCTCTTTCGATCATATTCTAGACCGATATGCGAAATAATAGTTGGCTGTTATAGCTGCCACAGCTTCTCCCTGATCTTTTTTAGACCGCTCAAATCTCTTTAAATGTTGCTTGATGGCAGGTTGGGAGTCATCAACCTAGTCATATCTGTTGAAGAAAAGATATTGCAGTCACTCTGTAGAGATCATCTTTGTCATTTATTATTTACCATTCCGCCACCTCATAGCGTCCAGTGTCGGGCGGCCCCAATGGATATACCATGGCATCGATTCTTAATAGTACATGTATGCAAATGTTTATGGTTGAACATGCTCTTCTCTATGTGATGCGCTGCTGGAACTATGACACACTAAGCATGTGATAGCGGAGTTAATGAGTAAAGTCCTGTGGATTACTGGGTTTATTTAAGTTGTCGTAAAAATCATTGGCAAACGCAAGTCCTCCTTAAAATGTATTCTTAGTCAAACTTATACAGTTGGTAGCAGCTATGTTCACTACGAATTTGAACTGCATATTAGAGCTGCTTTTAACGAGCGATGTTAACGTTCGATCATGCTAATGGATTTGGGACGATATGCCGTAGCGCAGACACAAATTGAGAACCGGTTGTCGGTTGTTATTGTCTTAGAGCAACCAAATGAAGCTACCCAATGTCCTTGATTGGTACCGCCTCTGGCTAATGTGAAAACCATGTGATCATGGTCAGGCAAAAGCCATATCCCAGACCACAATGTCCAAATGAGTGTTGTCAAAGCGGTTGACCGTCAGTACTGACGCTGAATCTTATTTCGTTGGTAAGATAAGCAATTTCGTGCCCTACTTTCGAAACATTTGGAATGAATCGTCCGAAATAGTTAATAACGCCCAGGATCTGTCCGAGCTCACAAAATGTGTCGATACCTCTGATGATGCTGTCAATTGAAACAATGAAACGTGTGAATAGCATTCTTAAGGTTAAGAGGCGTGTATAGAAATTCTATCAGCGCGAATTGTATGCCGCCGGAATTTTGGGTATATCCTGTTTAGCCATAGAAAAGTATGCTCTTACCAAATCAATTGTAGAAAAAATTTATTTTTCCTAAAGCTTCTCGGCAAAATCATGTATATACGCTATCAGGCACAGTAAGAAAATTAATTCTACCTTAATCTCCACATGCTCGCCAACTACCTGTTTTCTTGGGTACCATGTGAAGCGTACTTGACCAGCGCTGTTCGAAGGTCTGCAGATTTCTTGGTTTAAAAGAAAATTAATTTCAGCTTTTGCTGTAACGAATTTATGTCCGGCCAAACGCCGTGGACGATCTGCAACTGGGTACGCTGTAGTTTGGATATGGTGGACCACAGAATGCAATGTGTTAATTGCTGCTGGCGTCATCTAGAGCGAGCACCCATAAGCGATAATAAAAATAAGCTAGGAGAAAGACGTTGAGAGAACTCATTCTCGCTCACATACTGCAGTAGACTTGTTATAATTGTTTCCGAATGGCTCACCTTATGTTATTATACAATGGTGCTAATGAACCAACAAAATTTTTGGATTGATCAATTTTTGGCGTTTCTCGTGGAAAACTTGCTTCAATAGCCGTTTGCTTGATTGGCAGGAACTCATAGTAAAGAACTTAATTTTTTTCTCATTAAATGGATGACATTACCAGCTATGGGTGCAGTCCGTCTTTCGACGTTAGTGCTGGTGGTTCAAACAGAAACATTTGCTTTTGTATGCCGGTCTGGACAAAATCTGTGTTTTTAGCTTAAGTAATCAAAGGTGTTCCATAAGTTTTGAATGGAGGTTACCCAATTCAGTAGTATTCCTATATTTGATATATATGGAAAGGCATCACGAAGAACTAAATTTTTAAATTGTTGTTTCTATCAATTATACCCTACAACTTAACATCGCACGTACAAATAAACACATATACAGACGGATACGATTCTACTTACTTGACTTTAATTACTGAACAAGCATATATATGTATGTTTAGCACGCT
The DNA here is from genome assembly GCA_035044805.1 of Leucophenga maculata. Classification (NCBI taxonomy): domain Eukaryota; kingdom Metazoa; phylum Arthropoda; class Insecta; order Diptera; family Drosophilidae; genus Leucophenga; species Leucophenga maculata. The sequence goes on from JAWNNP010001197.1 coordinate 3,101,926, forward strand.
GTCACGAAACCTTTTAGCTGTTACATACAACATCACAGAATTAATATACTTTTTCGCAGCCACATTGTTGCAATGTATACGTTTAAAAACAATCTATAAAGTCTCATTTAAACGTTTGTCTGTACTGCGGCATGCCATTCAAGCGCAGCCAGTGTGGTTCCGTTGGTCGTTGCACGTTTGTGTATTGCATGTTGCAGCCGCGGGCGTATTTAATCAATTAGAGGCAATTACGCGTAGTACGACACGTCGCGTACGATGTACTACATCTGGGCATGGGAGCACAACGTTGACATACATACATGACAGACGGACGGACGGACGTACAGAAAAAAAAGCAAATCTACTACAAAGGCACGGATTTGCACAATAAATTCCTCTATGTATAGCCGGCGGGCAATGCCACACAGTTGGCTGTGTTGATTATCAAACGCTACGAGCAAGCTTACGCGCGCACAATTGAATTAACTTTTGACCTTTACTAATTAATGCGATTCAAGTGAACTAATTCAATACTAATTTGATTTCATTTTGCATTGCAGGTTGGAGTCACCACCACTCTTCACCGGTGGCACCATGGACGCGAAAAAACTGCAACAATTACAGGCGGCGCAGCAGCTGCAACAACAACAGCAACATCAGTTGCATCCGCATCACAAAAAGCTGCCGCTTGCCTATCAAACGAACATTGCTGACTATCGCACGGCAACACATTCGCCAGTCTTCCAACAACAGCAGGCAGCAGCTGCAGCCGCATATCATCAGTCGCTGTATCAACAGTCACCGACGGCAACATCATCCAGCGGTGGTGGTCCGCTGTCACCCATTGATATGCAACCACAGGCGAGCAAATTGCTGCTCAAACATAATATTGTAGGCGGCGGTGGCAATACTTCGAGCAGTTCACATAGTTCGCCATATCATCAATCAAGTTATACCAGCGGTGAGCAGTTATATCAATCGCCAACAGAGCGTACTTATCTTGCTGCGGCAGGTCGTTTACAAGCGAGCGGTGGCGGTAATCCTATCTCAGCACTGCAGCAACAATATCAACAATTGCAACAGGCTAAGATGCAGGCACAAATTCATACACAGAGTGAGGCACAGCAGCAACAACAGCGCACATTTGCTTTGCGGCAGGCTATGAATCCACCAGTGGTGCCGCAGGGACATTATCATATGAGTCAATCGTCGAGCATAATGTCGAGCATAACATTGCAACAGCAACAGCAGGCAGTGGCACAGCAGCAAGCTGCAGCAGCAGCGGCGGCGGCAGCAGCACAGCAACAACAACGTGCACCACCATCGACGCTCAATTTACCGAATCAATTTCAACCTGCTGCCGGACCACTCAAGGTGCATCAGCAACAACAACAGAAGTCGACACAACAACACTATCATCAGCAGCAGCAACAGGAGCAAATTTATGCGCAGCAGCAACAACAATTACAAATGCAACTGCAACATCAGCAACAATTACAACAGCAAAATCAGCAGCACCAACAACAGCAACAACAATTGCAGCGCCAAAAAAGCGATATGCAAACGCCCGGCAGCGAACATGGTCCTGTCTATATACAGCAAAATCATCCTGGGCATGTGGTAAATCAGGCATGTCAAACACAAATCTCTGCCGTAAAGCCAAGCGCTGCCAGTGCAGCGGCACCGAACAACATGAGCAAGTCCACGCCCAGCTCGGAGGAATCATCAACAAAAAGTCCTGTACATGCACAACTCGATCGCAAGAAGAGTATCGGCTCAATGCAAGCGCTTAAGTCGCCCATAACAAAGCGTCCACCTTCATCGCCTGTCACCATTTCCGGTTGGCTTTACAAACAAGGCTCCGATGGCCTCAAAGTCTGGCGCAAACGTTGGTTTGTGCTAGCCGAGTATTGTCTTTACTACTATAAAAGTCCGGAGGAAGAGAAGTTACTCGGCTCTGTGCTATTGCCATCTTATAAGGTGTCTGCTTGTCTGCCGGAAGATAAAATTTATCGCAAATTTGCATTCAAATGTGAGCATCAGAATATGCGCACTTATTGGCTGGCTGCCGAGACAACTGAGTCAATGATACAATGGGTACGCGCACTCAGCGCAGCAACCACAATGCAAGCGCACAGCAGCGGCGAATCGGATCAGAACTCACAGCCAAGTGTTTCCTCATCGTTGAATCACAGCGGGGAAAATTCCGATTCGGGCATACATACGCTGCAATCGCAACAGAGCAAAATGGGACAAGTGACGCCGGCTTCCGATAAAACAGCTGGCGCCGCTGGTGCAAATAATGCCAATTCCGCTTCGAGTAGTAATAGCGGTGGCGTACAAGGCGGCGGCGGTGGCGCTCAACCACTTTATGCTAATGCACCACCAAAGCCACGACGCATTAACGATGGCGGCTATTCATCGCCCAGTCCTGAACATTCCATAGACAACGAACGCAAGCATCAACATCAACAGAAGCAGCAACATACTAGTCGACGCAGCGGCATCATGTCACCAACATTGCAACAACAAATCTATCAGCAGCAACAACAGCATCTACACCAACATCAACGATCTCAACAGCAACCACAGCAACATCATGCCATCTATGACACACGCACTGGCAGCGTCTCTTCGGCATTGCGTTTGCAACAGGCGCAACAACAATACTCCGTTGATAATCTCGAGGCACAGTTCCAACAGCAATTGGCACTTGCCGGTGAAGCACACAATAATTACATGGATATGGAGGAGCAAATTGCACGTTTGCAACAGCAACAACAACAGCAGCAGCAACAACGAGGCGGCGATGATATCTATGGCGAGCGTGAATTGTATATGCAAAAGCTAATACAGCAACGCTATCCAGCGCATCTGGCAGGCGTGGTTAATGCGAACGTGGAACGTCGCACGCCCGATGCCTATGGGCGCTCGAAGAATCGTGTCTTTGCTGATTACGAGGATATTTACAATTTAACACAAGGCAGTGGTGTCGGTGGCGCTACAACAGCACAGGAAGCACTACTACAAGAGGCGGCCAGCTATAGACGTCCGCTCAGTCCACCGAGCTATGATGGTAGCAAGCATGTGCCAGCAATGCCAGCACGTTATACGCCCAATCACATGGAGGTAAGTGCATTGAAATAGTTTTTATATACATATTATATATAGTTACACACTGCGTATACGCATTCTTCAACTGACAAATTACTTTCGCAAGCGAAATAGTGCATTCAATGTTGACTTAGAAGTGCTTGCTCAAGCAACAATCCAATCAAAGTCAGTTATACAAAAGTATTGAAGTAATTGAAATTCCAAGCGCTGCTTTAGAGAAGCGTCAATAAATGGTATTAAGAGTAAACTCTATCAGAATCCCACATTGCCAACAGAATGTGCGGTAGCAGCAGCAATGAAACGAGCAAGAAAACTTGCAGCAACTGCATATGAATGTCCAGCAGATACCCTACAGCTAAATATTTATCGAATATTTATTTTTCTTTTAGTTAAGTTTCTTTGCATTTTGTATATTTGTTCATTCCTTAAGCGTCTATCAAACTAATTTCTAACTACCACACGATTTGAAAAAAAAACTGTAATAAACCTTTAAACACTCTTTATGTAAAGGGTATTAGAAACATACAACGTGTATAGTTGCGGATTACGGCAACAAGAATGTTGTTACGGTGTGTGTGTCGTGGGTGGGTGGATGCATGTATTACAACTAATGCACGTAGTTATACTCGTATTCTAAGCAAAGCATACGCCTTGTGATATAAACCAAGCAGTGCCGCATATGTACATATCTCTGCTCCTATGAAAAACGCATCAAGAAGTGAACATACTGGCGGCAAGCGAATAATGTAACCGAAAGCCACAACTACTATGCCACAACATTGCAAATAAGCAGCAACAAAACTGAAGCATCACATGCGTTCACTTCGTGTTTGAGGTGGTGCAGCAGAGGCAGCTGCAGCATTGAATCTTGTTTGCCATTTTATTTCTACTCTTGAGGAGAACCTCAAATCAAACTGCAAATGGAGCATAAATCCACAGAAAAACAAGCCAAGTAGCTGTCTACATTGATGTGCAGCAGCAGCAGTGACAGTAAAGCTTCGAAATAAAACGAAGGCCAACCCAACGAATCACAATCGCAAAAGCAAACAGAAGCTGCGCTCAATTGAGATACAATTTAATGTCAGTGCCTAGTGTGGTTGCATTTAAGGGGAGGTCCTTAAATCGACTATCTACGATTGTTATGCGTCGTTCATTGTAAGCTAATAAAGCATGAAACGCAGCAATGTGCAACGGAAAATAATGGCCAACAAAATGAAAGACATTGATGCAAGACTGAGGTACTAGATAGAGACAAGAGATAAAAGTTGAACTATAGTCAAAAAACGTGATTGCTAACCTATATCCTTTGGCTAACGGTATACTTATAACTGCAGCAGCGTTCTACAATAGTCCTTGTTCTGGCATGCACTTATTTTTGTAGCATTTAAAAAAGGAAAATGTTCAACAACATTTACAAGTAGCAGCCGCATTGAAGCAGCTTTAACTGCCACTCACACACACACGCGCATGGTGCATATAAAGACTTACTTACACACACAGACATACACATGCACTCTTATATAATGACAAGCATACTTTTGAGCAGCACTTGGCGAAAGCGTAAAAAGTTTTAGTGCAACAACAGAAATAGTTCGGTTAGCCACGAAGCAAGTTTGTGTTGCACCTGTGTTGTTACACTGCAAGAAATTTAATGGTGAAATACAATAATGAAGTGAAGAATTAGAGACCTTCTTGTACCAATTTGCCAAGTGTACTTCTTCGTTAGAACAATTCCTCATCGAAGCTTCGTGCGTGTTGACCACTAATGATGGATGCTGAAAGATTGACGAATACGATGTTTAATGGTCGGGATCGCAACAGATTCGAAATACCACTCGTTGTTCCGTCGAAACGGAGGTGGCATCCTTAAGTCGTATTCCATTAGGTCTTCGTAGAGATGACATCCGTAGCTATAACCAGCAATCTAAACGGTTTACTGAGTAAGCGAGTACTTTGGCATCCAATGCACATCGTTGAAGAATTTCGCAAAGCGATAGCAATCCATTTCACTATTCTCTCCGCATTTCTGTAAATGATTTTTCACCCTTTTTAATGTAATTTCTCACACCACCAGAGTGCAAGAAAACACTTACTTGCTGAGCCTGCCTCATGTATTGTTAGCTAAACAAGTACATCCAAAACATTGCTGGACACCCATTGATTATACAAATAACTCAGCTAATATTCTCGCAGTGTATTTTTGTGTACTATAATATATTGCTTAAGTTTTGATATAGCTTGCCACCACAACAGGCGTCTTGCGCACGACTTGCAACTTCGTTTTGGCAAAGTAAACTCTTTCCGACACGACTTGAACCCTAATTAGGCTTTATGTATGTCAGTGGGTTGCAAAATTGTTGGCTATGTGCGCGCAATGGTTTTTCGTTTTTCGTTTTTTTTTTATTTTTTAGTACGTGGTTCTTCGACTTTTACATCTTTGACTCCATGAAGAAAATGGAGAAGTTTTCCCGCTGCTTGCACAACAAATTCAACTTTTTCACTTTACAATTTCGCGGCTTTATAAGGCGATTGCTACGTTGTAGAGCGTCGCCGTTGCCATTGCTGTCATTTATAGTAGGTCAACTGAGGACGACGACTACGAGGATATTTGCGTGCTTCTGTCAGCGCCAGCTACAATGAGTCCGCCTGCTACACTCGTACTTCTTAGATTCATATGTATATGCATTCAATATGCAAGTCCAAATGTAGTCGCGTGCATGATTTATGAGCTCCACACAGTGCCACACAGTAGCAGCTGTTAGAAGTTTGAAAGAGCGACTCTTAGAATTTGAACTCGCAATTGTCAGAGCGATAGCGCACTGCATTCATTAGGACAAATTGCGCATTAATTATGCAAATGATTTTAATGTAAAAATTTTTTTTCCTTTCTATGCTTCATACACAGGCCACCGCAAATGCAGCCGCAGCAGCACATCTAATGTCCAACATGGATTTGCGTGCACGCGCCGCAACGGCAACTATTGTGCGTCCGCATTCCGCTGATTTTCTGGAGTATGAAGCACGTGCCGAAGCCGCAGCCGTGGCAGCAGCAGCAGCAGCAGCAAATGTCAACGCAGCGCTTAAGCCAACGGCAGACGGCCGTGCACCGCGACCCAAGTCCAGTCTAGACATTAATCGTACACCGGATAGTTTCTACTACTCTGAAGCTAGCTATGCAGAGAAAATGCGCAAGAGTGCGCTTTATCTGCAGAACTCCGCACAACCGCAACAGGCAGGCAACTATCGCACGGCAACGGCGACCGGCACAGATTATCAGAGTGCGCATGGCGGCGGCGTAAACACCATCGGCTATGAGAACCCCTACGAACGTGCACACAAACGTCAAGAGCTGTTGAACGAGGCAAACGCCGCTGCAGGCGGCTCCTCAGCCAGCATACCACGTATGAGTCGTGCCAGCGCACAGACAGGCGGCGCACATGTACGCTCAGCCTCGACACATCCACAATCGCAGATGATGCAACAGCGCAGCGCAGAGGAATTGCCACCGCTGACAACACAAGCGGGTTCCATTTATCCAGCCACAATGACTACACAGGAAATCATTAAACAAAACGAGCAATTCTTACGTTCGGCGAGCGCTCGTCTGCCCAAACGTAGCAGCACCTTCGATGAAGAACTGAATATGGCTGCTACGTCTGCCACATCGCCGCCAACGGCATCAGGTAACGCTGTAACACAGCAGGATGGTGAACGCAAACGTGAGGAATCGATGAAACGTTTGCTCGAGTGGAAGCAACGTATGCTGCAGTCACCGTTGACGCGCAAGGGCGTACAGCAGGCCAGCCAGCCAGGCGGCAGCAATATGTCGGCCATGTCCAAGTTGGGCAGCAATCCGAACATACTGTTGTCCTCGACCGCAGTTGCAAGTGGCGCACACTATGCACCGCAGGCGGGCAAGACTGGTGTGGTTGGTGTTGCTGGCGCAACAACTGCTAGCGTTGTTGGTGGCAGCAGTAGCAACAGCGGTGGGGGTTTAACTGTTGCGGTCGGCATACAACGTTCACGTTCGGAGACACATGCCAATGCTGGGCCGGTCACAGCTGGCTACAATAGCTATTCGTCGGATGATGAAGGTGCGTATTAAACAACAGCTACATTGATAATTTTGCATATACTTTTCTTTCTATAACTATGTATCCTTGCCACACTGTATCCTTGCCATAAACTGTCTATCCGTGCTACTATTTCTATCTTTATCTATCTATCTATATCTTTCGGTACTATGCTGACCACTTGCGTGCCTGCGTACAGCTTGCGGTGGTGCAGCCTGCGTTTACTATCCTGTCATCCTGCTATGAACTGTCTCTTTACCACTCTCTTTTCTAACCAAGCGCTGTGTAGCTTTTCTATACTTTTATTTGGTTTTACTCTTTTTTCGTTTGCCTAGTAGAAATGTTTTTAATTTTTTTTCTCTTTGTATTTTCCATTTTTTGCGGTTTTCTATTTAACTTTAATTTAGTAGGTACTTTTTTTTATATTCTCCCTTTTTTTTTGCCTTTGCTTAAGCTTTTTTTATGTTTTTTTTTTCTTCTTGCCACTAAAATCTCTCTGTTTTTATTTCTGAAAGCTGTTGCCTTCAGTGTGCAGTGACGCTTTAGCTTTAGTCTTAACTATTTTAGATGAGCATATAATTACTATCATACCTCGGTGTCTCCCTTGACAACCTTTCGCTAAAGTACGCTTTACCGAGAACTATCTCACTCAGCTTGTGCCTGTGCAAGCAAAAAAGCGGTTTAGGTGTATTTACTTATATTTTTTGCTATTTACTTTCATATCGGTTTGTGCTATTATCCTGATTATTTTCTTCTGAGATTTTATACGACAAGTGCATGAATTACTGTAAACAATTATAGCCAGGAAAGACGAAGAAGAGAAAAATAGTGTAATTATTTGGTTGAGTTACTAGTAAAAAATGGGACACTACTAAGCTTACATACGAATATTTTTAAATTAGAGGAAAGAAAACAATAATCGTTTCAAAAAACTAAATGTTGAATTACTTAAAAAGTTAAGCCAAGGATTTTCCTAGAGCCACATTTCGATTATCAAAAGCTTGTAAAATCCGAATAAAAAATCAGAGTCCATATAAAGTGCATATATTATTGTTTAACTCTCAACGAAAAGAGTCAATTTAGACAAAAAAACGTAGCCATTAACATAAATGAAGGCAACTTCCGTTTTCATGTGCCCCTTGTATATCCGATAGACTTAAATAATTCAACTACATCAATTAAATTCAAGCAAGAAATATAGCTTAAAAATACTTAAACCATTTGTCAGCATAATCTACAAAAAATGAAGAGAAAGCTCCTTTGTATAACATAAAATATTACAGCAATCAATTAGTTTAGCGTCGATACTTAAATATTCCACTTAACAAACGTTCTGCACCTAAAATATATGTTTGACATCATTAAACAATATACAATATTAATACTGCTACTCGCTTTTTGATATAATTTTAACTGCTTCAGCTTCATAAGTAATTGCTAATTAATAACATACATAAATATTTTCATCATATGTATTTGTTTAAATGCATAACAATAATTGGCTGTAGTCGTATTTAAATTAAAACATTATACATTTTTTATGTTTTAATTATAATAATATTAATAAAAAAATAACAAAAAAAATATGACAATATATTATAAAACAATATTAATCAAGCAAATTGAACTGAAACCTTCCTGCCGTGCGTGCTCAAACAACGAATCAACAAACGATCAAAATAAGTGCATATTGATTTAAATCTATATAATTTTTTTTAATACTTTTTAAATACAATACTTTTTGTTAACGTATTAAATTGTTAAACTGAGCGCAATTTGCATAAACGCGATATTAAAAATGAAAAATATGCTGCAGCAGTTTACAAAATAGAAGAACACAAAACTATTTTATTTAGTTCGAAAAAATTAAACAAAAAAACATAAATTGATGGTCAGCTTTTGCTTGTGGGTGTCGTGCAGCACTGCTGACCAAAACCAAGTCATTGCACTTTAGTTATTATTTTTCTGGGGTACTCTACATAACACCAACAGCAACAACAACAACAACAATAATAAGAAGAACAACAACCAAAAAACCTAAGCAGTTTGTACAGCAAAATTGCATGAATAAACAGACTTGATAGACTCAAAAAAACTAAAAACTAAAAGAATACCAAAAAGAGCCAAAAACTATTTATTACAACCCTTTAGACGCAGGCAGTTGTATAAAGCGTGTAGTAAATTTCCTGATATTCGTACACACACACAGTTGCAGGCGGAACAGAACAACAACAAACGGATTTTCTTTGAGTAAAATTGGTTTAGTAATAACGACATTTTGTACACTTTACATGTATTTAAAAGAGTTTAGTCAAACTTAAAATCTACAATAAAAGGAGGAAGAAAACAAAAGGTTGGTTACGTAAAAGTATTTTAACCACACATTGAGAAACTTTCTCCATAAAAGCAACATATCCGTTGCAATACAGTTGTTACAATGTTATTTTACTACCCCCGACCAAAAACTGTCACTTCAAAGCAGATCGAAAAGATTTAATGCATATGTAAAAGACATCAAAAGATTAAAGTTGAAGTAGAAAATGAACCATAGTGGTCATAGATCAAAGTTTATAACTTTGAAATCTTTATGATAGATTATAACATATATCAAATACATATGATTTAGAAGTATGCGTCCCGCTACATATACAAAGGGCATCAGATGAAATATAAACCACGAAGGGGTATTCCAGTTAAGCAGGTATTGAGCATTCGTTCCCTTTCGAGTCAAATCAACTATCAAGTTATTTTCGGACATCTTCGGAAGGGCCAGGTCTCGTAAATAAGAGTCATGGTGTAGCACCAGCTAGTTGTGTGCCTCCAAGTAGTTTTCAACCAAGCTCGATATGAGCATTGATGGTTTGTCACGGAGAAAAATCAGTTTGTCATGTCTTTGTTGCTGGGTCAATATTTTTTCACGTATAGCACGGTGCAATTTCAACAGTTGTTGTTGTTTGCGGTGGCCATTAATAGTTTCACTAGGTTTCAATACCTCAAAGTAGACTATAACCTGCTGATCCCAGCAAACGCAAAGTGTCGTCTTTCGTCCGCAGCGATTTAGTCTTACGCACGAAGGTTAAAGGTTGTTGAGATCAATCTACAATTTCTTGCAATTAGAATTCTTAAAATATATAAATTTTTATCGCCAGTCATAATCCGGTCTATCAAGCGTGATTTCTCATGTGTTTTGTCGTCGCTCGATCGTTCAATTTATGAGGCAACCATTTTCAGACACTTTGAACCTTTTTCCGTATAGGCATGTGGAAATGGTTGGTTGACTAACATAAAAATACTCACAATTGATGATCTTCAACCTTCTTAGGCTGATTTTTACATTCCTTGTTGCTCTGCTCCGTCTTTGAGCAGATTAAACCAATCTGTGCACAAATTTTCCGATATATTGAAGTCACAATAGGCCCTCACAAGCATTCTATGCGAACGAGCAGCTCTTTTTGGTGATGATGCATTGATTATATTGTTGACAGATATCTGACTCATAAAAAAGAATCGAATGGCGTATCCATAGTAGCTTAATACGCCAAGTAATGCCATCTCTAAGCAAACAGCGGATTTATGCTTACATGATGACTGAAAGTAAATATTCAAGCGCAAAGATTGCTTAACACCCACGTTTAATTGAATGTAGAATGAAGTCAATTGCGTGAACCCCCCTATACCCCAAAAATTAACCACTCCAGACTACTTACACAATATTTTTTGCAATAAGCTAGATTATCTTCTCAACCTTCAGCTTCGACAGACTTTTTTTGAAGATTTTTAGCAATGGTTCCGATTTTCTCCAGGCTAGCTTACCATACTCCAGGCTAGCTTACCATACTTTATAATATTTCCATTTAACTATATATTAAGCACTCCGTCGAACTAATAATACCGAATTTTGCATTATATGTGTAGAGTGTTTAAAAAAAAAAATGGAATCACTTCAATGCAGACAAGTGAGCCAAGTGAAAGTTTGCTACAGGAAATTAAGTTCCTTTTTACACCAAACATACAAAACTTTTCACTACGTTGTATGTATTTGTACTTCGCAGTAGTAGTAGTAGTCGTGCTAAAAAGTACAAATATTTTAAGCATGTAGTTGTTGCTGTTGTTGTTGTTGTTTAAAAATATAAAATTTGGGTCAACGTAAAGCAAAAATTGTTGTTAGTCGTTGTTTTATTTGCTGTTTAATTTATTTACACTTAAATGTCTAAAACATTTGAGACAGCAGCAAATGGCAAAATACTTCATACACAGACATGCATATCACACATGCATATACACACATATCATACAGTAGGGTACTTGCTGTACTACTTAAAATTATTTAAAGTTTAAAGAAAATCTTTTTTAAAGGCTGTGGGCTATTTCAATTTATGTAGTAATAAATTTTCAAAATCAATTTAAAATATTTCATAAAATGCAATTTTTGTTTTTATTTAATTTTCGTAGTTTATTTTCTTTAAATACATTTCTGGGGTTTTTGGTGCTTTACATTACTAAAAAAAAATAAAAATAAAAAAAAACTTTTATAAAAGTAAAATTTTCAACTGAACAATTTCGCACTAAAATTCATCGGTGGAAAAATATTTTCAAAACCATTTAATATTACATGAAAAAAAAAAACAAAAAAAAAAAAAATACTACTACATATACCTACAATATTTACAATGTTTTCTTTTTTCATATAAACTTTTTGGGTATCCTTTGAAAATATTGTACGAATATAAAAAAAAAAATTAAAAACAAAAATAAAACATATAAAAATCTGTGTGTAATATTTAAAACAAACAGCTGTGATGGACAAACTAAATGCGCCGGCAGGAAGGTCAACAACACCAACAATTGCAACAACAACAACTAGAAAACGAACAACAACAATTAATAGCAATATTGTTGTAACAGCAACAACAACAGCAACAACCACAGCAGTAACAAATACAAAAATTGTAAATGTAGCAACAAATCCAACGACGACAACAGAGCAGGGCATAGTGTGTGCACCGGTTACAAAGCAATTGAAACCCATACTCAAAGTGCATGAGGCCAGCAAGTCGCCCATTTTGCAAGTCCAACCAAAGGGCACAAGTACGCTGCTTGAAGGAATTGTTGATAGAAAATTAAAAATAAATATTTTGGCAGCACAAAAATATAAAGAACCAGCAGATGAATTACTCAGCGAAGTACCAATACTGCCAAAGAAACCAGCACCGAAATCGCCACAGAATACAAATTATGTGCCAGTTTATAGCACAAAATCACTAACGTCGTCGACAGCTAAAAATTATGAAAATATTGATTTTGAGACGAACATTGAGCAAAATGAGGAACAGCAAGTTGAAACCGCAGCAATTAATGATGCCGAAGAGACACCGTTGCTGATGCAATTGAAGCTTTACAAGGAAACCCAAGAGGCTAAGGAACAGCAGCAGCAGCAGCAGCAGCAGAAATTGAGTTTGACAGCGCCAAGTAGTGAAATGGCAACAATTTCCGAACAAATAGCAATTAAACCAGAACATGAAAATGAGCATGAAAATGTTGATAGAAATGAGGATGTTGCTGATTGCAACGACAATGTTACAGATGATGATGATGATGAGGGTGCAGATGAAGATGAAGATACTGCATGTGAGGAATATACTGATGATGACCTCGATGAGGCTCTAGCCGAACAGGCAGATATTGATGTAGGCAGCACAGTTGAACAGACAATTTTAAGTACACCCACCAGCCAACAACTACAGCAGCAGCAGCAACAACTTGACGAGAGCCATTACTTGCCAATGACACCGAAAAAAATGGAATTGGGCCAGCCAGGCATACTGACGCTAGTCGATGCAACAATGCAGGACACACAAAATGAGGAGGAAAATCATTATGTCGAAATGACAAAAGGCTTACAGGAAGAGGACAGTAAAAGTAACTATGAGATCATGTGTATTAGCAGCAGCACAATGACAATGGCGACGCGCCTAAGTGGCGCAACGACAAGCCAAAAAACGAAAGTCAATTTGGAGCCAGTCTATATGGAGCTGTCAGCGGGTAGAGCAACATTAATTAATACAGCTGATGAGCCGCATTGTACATCGTCGGGTAAATCGACGCTGAAAAAGAACAAAAAGTCCAGTGAGACATTAAAGAAGAAATCGAAAAAGTCGAATAATGAACGCGCCATGCAATGCAAGCGTAAAGATATGCCAGACATATTGAAACCAACGCAGCATACAATGTCCATGCTGGTCAGCGATAGCAGTGATGCAGATGATGAATCCACTAAACAGTTGGATGCAAAGAAATTACGCTCACGTACACGTTTCAGTCTATCGGATACATTTCGGCCCGCCTCATACTACTTGGGTGCAACAGCACCGCTGGCCAATTATGCTGAGAGCTCAGACAGTGAAATTGTGCCACCGCCGCCCATACCCGATTCACCACCACCCATGGAGGAGCTAAAAACTGAAGAGTTCTTTTCGGCAGAGAATTATGATACAGTCAAGCGTAGGGACAGCAGCAGCAGTAAGATGCATCTATCGTATGAACAACTGCCCAAGATGCATGCCAGCAATACCTCTTTGAATATGCCCAAAACAGCAGACTTAACGCTAAAGAGTAGTCGTCTTTCCTTGCCAGATCAGTTTGCTAAAATACGCGGCACAAATGCAGCACATTTGCGAGGTACAACACTTACTACTGCTGCAGCAGCTGCAGCAGCAACAACAAACACAGCAAGAACTGCGCTACTCAAACAACACGAACGCACGCTCTCCGATTCGAATTACAGCTTTCAGACGGACAACAGCTCAAATAACTCTTCTGATTTTGATCTATATAATAAACTGAAACAGCAATCGCCCTCATTTGTTGCAAGAACTGCCATGCGCTATCAATCGAACAGCTCGCTGCCGCAGAAATATAATATTGGCGATAGCAGCGAAAATGATTCATCTGTCGAGTTTCGTCAACGTTCCGATTCGGAACTAGAACGTCAACGTTCGCGTCGTCCACTCTCAGAGGAATCGATAAGCGAAATTGAATCCCTAAGTGAAAAATTCGAGGAGACGTTTAGCAGCCATGAATTGGATAGTTATCTCAGTCAATTGCAGAGCAACGATTTGCTGCCATATCAACAACATCAAACACCAACGCAGCAGCACCAGCACCACCACCAACAGCAGACAACACGTGAACTCTTGAATGATGCGACGGCAGCAGCTGGTGCTGGTATACTGACGAATCTCATAAAGCCACCGAAGATATTTCGCAATGCTGATGACAGTAATGAACATTACTATGGCAATATACATTTTCTCTCGTCCACCGATTCCATACAACAACTGAGCACCGAGCAATTGAACATGCTGGGCGCCGCAGTTTGTGTCACGCCTACGGCACAACAACAGCATCAACAGACGCCCATACACAGTCGCAATAATAGCAATATTTCAACACAATCAGCGCCCTATTATTACTCGGAATTGACGAGTAGCCGTGAGGCAATGACGCCATTGAATAATCAACGGGATATACATGCGCATGGCTTAAATATAGCACATATACACAATCCCATTGAGCGGCATCAGTTCAATATGGATGCGTTGGCCGATAAGGATCAGGGTATCGACAGTAAAAATCTTTATACTATGAAAATGAGCAATGAGAAACTAAATTATAGTACTACCAAACAACTTAAAACAGGCGCAGGAGCAGTTGGCGTGGTTGAACAATTGCAAAAATTAAAACTAAGTAATGTAGCTACTTCAGCAACAGCATCAACTTCATTAATAAAAACTAACACACCATCACATGTAGCAGCGGCAGCGGCCAAGGTGGCTGTCATAGTGGGCAGCGAATATTTGGATACACAGCCTAGTACAAGTCATAAATATGCATATCCCCACAACAACAACAACCATCAAAATTCCAACAACAACGATACTAAAAATACCAATTTACAATTGGAGCAAAATCAAAATCTGGTGACTGGTGACCTAACTACATTTGGCGATGAGAGCGCGGTTAGTGGTGAAAGTGTTGCACAAAAAAATACACAACCAAATGCAAACAATACAAATAACAGCTCCACTACACTCTCAGTTCTAGGTGGAGAACTACTTTGGGAGGAGGACACATTGTGGCGTGAAAGTTTGCGTCGCGTTTCACAGCGGCATGCACGTTCCTTGGACGATTTGGATCGTATTGTGGTAGCACGGGCAGCCACACCAAGTGCAAACACCTCGTTGCTGCAACGTGCTGATGAGGCCAGCAATGTGCGACAGAGCAAAACGAAGCTAACACGTGATGTGACCTATGTCAATGATAATGTCTCGCAGCAAGTGCGCGCCAGCTATAAGCCACGTTTGAGTGAGCCAACACAAATCGATTTGATGGCGGATCGTCTTAACGACAACGATGTCTATGTGCAGTTAATGTCAACTTCTGTGGCTCCAACTGCAGAAGGCATTGACGATGCCGACGGCGATTGTTCGGATGTTTATGAAGTACTGCGTGCAGAAACTGCATCGAATCTATCGCATAAATCGAACGAACTGGATCGTGAAACATTACGGCAATGGGATTTCATGTCAAGCGGTTTAATGAAAAATAATCATAATATGGAAATGGCTATGGAAACATCTAGCACAGGAGGCGCTGCATTGAGTACGGATGCAACGACGACAGTACAATCGAGTACAGTCAGATCCATCATACAACAATTGAATGCAAGTAACAGTGATGCCGCAAATAGTAATCAAATGACAGCAAATACGGCAGACGCAGCGGTGGCACCGTTGACAGCTTTGCAAAAATCCAGAAAATCATAAATTGAAATTTGGTTGGCAGCAACAACAACCAACACCAGCAAGGCAGTCAGGCGTTACTCTAGCTAGTCAAAATAGCAAACAAAATGCGCTATTTTTAATTATTGCATACCTTCAGGCGGCGGAGTTAGATAAAATTAAAAGGCAGGGAGAAAGAGCGGAAGAAGCGCGCTTGGCACATAGCTTTGTTTTGCCTTGCAATTTAATTTATTGAGTGCAAAAATATTTCAATTGCACAAAAGTATCTGTTTAGTAAAAATTCACCAGCACAAACACACACACACACACACACAAGTACATGGAGATGATAATCTATATACATATATAACACATATACAAAAAAAAAGTTCATGTTTAGTTTGACTTTTATCCACGAATACACAACTGCAGAGAAATATTTCGCAATTTTTTTTTTGGTTTTAGTTCGTTTCACTAGAGATTTGCAATTATTGTTTTTGTTGTCTGTTGTTGTTGTTATTGTTCTATCAATACATATATACATATTGTTTTCGTTGTTGTTGCTATGCATATATAAAATCTATTTAACTAAATAAAAAAACAAAAAATCAAACACACACAAATATAAATGGTAAGCAAATTTTCGTTTTCAAATTCATTTCATTTTATACAAATCGAAATTTGGTTTTCATTTTCCATTCTATACTGTTTCTATGCTTTTTTTTTTGTTTTTTAATAATATTTTTTTAACTTTGTATATTTGTTTTGCATATTTTTATTTTTCTTTGCTTATTGTAAATATTTTGTAAAATATTAAAAGAAGAAAATCATTTTTGAGCTGTCAGAGTATATTAAAATGTATTGAAAGAAATTGGAATACATTGCTTTGAGTCTGGTGTGAACTTATTGAAAGAAGAAAGTATAAGGGAGGAAATTAAAAAAGAATAAAGTGTGAGGGAGAAAATTAAAAAATATGAAAAAGTTTTTTTTTGAATTTAAAGAGTTGCGAAACGACACATTTTAACACTTTGTGGTTGCAAAACAAATGAAAATAAATAAAAAAATTTGATTTTTTTTTTTGTATTCTATTTGGAGCTTGACATTATGTATGAATGTACATGTAATGAATGAACGTATTCGAATTTATTGCTATTGTGGGACTTGTGATTGCAGTGATTTTCAAATACTTTTTCGCAAATTTTAGACAGGTACTCGAGCATAAAGACTAAAAGACTATCCACTTAATCAGTTAAGAGTTTTGGTGCCATCTAGTTCAGATTGTACAGTCCGATGATTTCCAAATCTTCAGCTCACAAGAATGCTATAGTCGTATTATTTTTTACCTGCCCTTTCCTCCACTCAATAACGAAATATCCTATAAAGGGATCTGCTCATTATTTATCAGCTTGAAAAGACGATTCGATCCAGGTTGAAAACCAGGAAGCATACTTATTTTGTTCGTATCGAAATCCACTTGCCCACTTTTAGGGATACCCCCCATACAAATCCAGCATCTTTTAAGACTATTTAATCATTGATTGGAATCATTTTTTTTTTTATTGTTCATATAAAGTGAACTTCTGCTGAGACAAGGCATGTTTCATCGAGCGTATGAAGTAGTCGTAAGAAGCGATGCCTGGAGAATACGGCGGGTTAGGTAGAACTTCCCATTTAGCGTTTGCAAATAGGTTTCGACCGATTTTGCAATATGGGGCCATGGTACAACAAACTCCCTTTGTCCTCATATTTCGGTCGTTCAAACGCAAAAGTCGGACAGCGTTCCCCGCTGATCGTTTCGTGCGTTTTAAGCAGCTCAAAGTTCCTCACGCCACACTGGTCCCACCAAAAACAAAGTTTATACTGAATGCTAATGGTTAATGCAACGGAGGTTAATGGTTGAGTGGACTTTTTGCATTTGGGATTATCATAATGGATTGATCATTCCTTCTTTGGCATTTGAAGAGCTGTTCACAAGCAAAATCTCCATTCGAAAACGTACGGCATCAACTCGTATGACACCAAGTTCCCAGCTTTTCAATCAATTCCATGGCTTTTAGACGGTTGCCGACTGTCGACTCATCCACTCCCAATGATTCTGATTCACAACTCCTAAAGCATTTAGCATTGGTCCACATAGAACCATTCTAATTGTTCGTCTTCAAACAATTTGAGTTGACCCAAACGTTCGTTGTCTTCGAGTACAAAATGACCACTTTTAAAGCGACCAAACTTCCGGTACGATAGAGCATGCTTGCCGTAAACTTCCACTCATATTCTATGGCCCTCGGGGGCACTTTTGTTCATATTAAAGTAATGAAGAAGAACTCCCCGCAAAAACATTTTATGTGGTACGAAATTCAACACGTTTGAGGTAATATTTAGAATAGTTGATTACGTTTTTATTAAGAAAACAAGCTGGCAAAGATGCTCATTCACAATAGTCTTATTTACAACTGACGCTCATTCACAATATTGGTTCTTATACTAGTGCTGACTTTTTGTACAAAACGTTTATTATTAACTAGCTGAACCCTGCCCGTTTCGCCGCGCCCAGTAAAACCAAACTGTTCATACTTGTCCAAAGAATCTTACTCTCCCAATCCCATTACCATGTATTGAGGCAAAGATATGACCAGTGGTGTTCATCGTTTGTATTTGTGTGCGGAGCATCATCCCCTCCGATTCAGAGCAAAATTATTAGGGTTACTTCTCTCGATTCCAGTAATTCAATTGAATCCAATGAGTGGTTTTTACGTGATGCGCGCACAAACAAAAATTTGTCTAGAGGCAACATCCCAATATATATCAATTTATATAAAATTTTCAATATTAGAACTAACCATTTCTTTCATATTCTTTCAAAAAAAGTAGCTCAACATTCGTTTGAAATGTATCTTATTTCTATTCTTAACTAATATTTCTAGTTATATTTCGCTGCTACAATCATCCCTTTTTAAAGCGCAGCCTTTGTATTTCGTTCATTGCCGAGTTTAGTTTATGAAATATTTCTTACCAACCTTGTTAAATAAAAACAAATTTATTTCAAACTATACACGATGATGAAGATATATAGAATTGTTTATATAATGGTTATATACAATTTAAAAAAAAAATATATAAATCAGCAATAAAGTTCTCAATGCCAGCTCAAAGCAGTGCAGACTGCTTCAACTAAAAATAAAACCTCTGAAAACTCACAGCTTAACTTTCCAAAGAAAACTGCACACTCAAAACTATAATAAAAAAAAGATATAAACAAAAAAAGTAGTTGCTAAACTAATTTTTCAAAATTGCGCGCTGCATTATTTCGTTTCCACGCCTCAACTGCACTTTCAAAACTATATCCTTTAAGCACCGCACTCTATGCACACTCTGCTGCAGTAGTACAAGACCAAATATTTACGCCATTTTAACATTTGTCTGCGTCAAAAAAGAACGCCAAACTAAATAAATATAAAATACAAACAAAAAAAAAAAATTTAATTTAATTTAATTACGTATTTATTTTTCATATTTTTCCGTATTTTGTTCTCTTTTCTTCACACCACTCTGTGCGCGTTTCAATTGCAGCTTCAATTTCGGTGCGGAATGTGCGCAATTTGCCCAAAGGCAATCTCACTGTGAAACCGGATCCAGCGGATCCGCAACAACAGCTACTGCAGAAGCATCAGCAGCAATTGCTGGAGCAGGAGCAAACATTTGCCAATTACGATCAAATGAACAAACTAACAAATTCGTACTACGGCACCGCGCATGATACGAAATACGCAAAGACGACAACGCTTACGGATCGTAATGGCGCAGTAGCAGGAGTGGGAGGTGCAGCAGGCATGTCAGCTTATGGTTATGGTGCAAATGGCAGTATGCTGGCAACATCTACGCCAATGCATCCGAGTAGCAATGGTGGCGGTGGTGTTGATTACTATGGTGGCAATGGCGGTGGCAACGTTGCTGTTGGTAGTGGTGGCATGTACGACATGCAACAAAACGGATACTCGCAACAACAACAACAGCAGCAAGGATTTGCTATGCGACGTGTCGGCAGCCGCGCTGAAATCGATATGTTAGAACGTGAGACCAGCACACAGATACGGGTGAGTAAAGTACCTATCCTATATAGACAGCGAGGAAAGTGTTTTTGCCGTGCAGCAGTTTTTTTTTTTTTGTTTTTTTTTTTCGGTGGGGCAGCAGTATTGCCTTTTTGTGCATTGTGTTTGGTATACACCATTGTATGCACGCTGAAAGCAATTGAATTATTATGAGCGCGAATTAATGCATACAGAATGGTTGAAGGTGAAAAGAAAAAAAATATATATTGTATATATATACACGATAGCCTTCGATGTCGGTTCAATTGCGCAATTTATAGCTGCATGCAACTCATGCCATTGCATTTAAAACGCTTTTGTGTTAAAACGTTTATTTGGCCTTTGTTTAAACGTACATTTTCGATAATCTTCAAACAGAATCTGGAAGTATCTGCCGGCGATTTGCTGAGTCGTACGCACGAGGAACTGGTGTTATTGTTGA
Organism: Leucophenga maculata; assembly: GCA_035044805.1. Classification (NCBI taxonomy): domain Eukaryota; kingdom Metazoa; phylum Arthropoda; class Insecta; order Diptera; family Drosophilidae; genus Leucophenga; species Leucophenga maculata. The sequence continues at coordinate 3,122,402 of JAWNNP010001197.1, forward strand.
TACAGCTGCGTCGCCAGAATAGCAATACGGCACGTGCCATTGAGCAGTGCTGCACCGATATACATGCTGTGCAGGTTGTTATATATAAAAGTTTTCTACCTCTAAAAATTTGGTATATCAGGTGTCGGTTAACAAGCTTTCTCTGGTTTAGGTTTAAACTTTAATTGTGCTAACATTGCTCTGTGTGCTTAAAATCTTTTGAAATATTAATTTAAATAAATACTAACTATTTATTTTATTATGAAACAAGCAGAACCGCCTACGCACCGCTGAGGGTCTTACACGCGCTGAGAGCATACAACGCTTGGATTATCTTAAACAGCATCTGCTCGATCTGGAGCGTCAATACGAAAAGAGCAAACCACTGGTCAATCTTGTGGATAATATGGTCAAGCTGGGCTCACTGTATCGCAGCAATGATGTCAACGGACGCCAACAGCCAACAGCGGTGTCATCACGCAATGATGCTGCTACACTGGAACGCATTGAATTCAATCAGCGTCTACAGGAGCGTCAGCTGCTCCTCGATGAGCAAAAGCAATGGGATCGCTTGAATCCAGATCATACAGAGTTACAGGTAAATTTATTTATTTATTTATTTAATGCTGGGTTTCTGGAAGTAGTACCATTGGAATAGGGAACACGCATTAGACGCATTCGAATTTGAAAATAATATTAAAATCATCTTTTACCCACAGGCCAAGGTGCAACAGCTCTATCAACTCGATCAGTTACTGCAAGAGGAATCTGGTACACTGCAGGGTCTACAACGCGATAAAGAGGATTTGGAACGTGCACTTGGTGGTCTACGGGCACGCATACAGGACAGCAATGCCTCGCCATTGGCGTTGGATGCCGCCAAAAAGCAGCAACACATACTCGAGCGTGAGTTATCGCGTGTGCATCAGCTGCTGGCGGAGAACTCTAAGGTAGACGAGGTGCTGAGTAGAAGTTTATAACGTCTTCAATTTTGTATGTTGCGCTACAATAATAAATTTGTGAGCTATCAAACTTTGCATGTTGCTTTTGTAACTAATCTAAAAAAAATATTATAAAAATATTTTAACTAACTCAAAGAACAATTATCCAATTATCAGTTCATTACACTCGCTTTAAGCATTTAAGATTCTTTAATTTTAAACATGCTCCAACAAAATGTGACACAAAATGGAGACGACGTATAAACTTCTGCTGTGCTGTTGCATCGCTGCATAATCATTAAAAATCATTCATGTTTCGTGCATATAGAAAAGCATGTTGAGCATGTACCTACATATATCACACGATAAATAATATAACCGAAATTGACTATAAATCTTACTTTATCGCTTTATTCGTACAGAAACTGGAGCAAACGGTGGCCGGAAATGCGCGTCTGGAGCAGGAACTGCTGCTGTTGCGCCAAAAAGTGCAAGCCTCGCGTGCTGGTGCACGTGACAGCGTACACATGAATGGCGGTGTGGTGGATAGCTTTGCAAGCAACACCACCGCCATGCTCGAATCGGAACTGAAGCGCGTACAGACACTCGTCGGCGACATGCAACGCCAGCGCACCGAACTCAGCTCCGCGGTGCGACAGCTTACCGAGAACTCGACTCGTTTATATCAGGAAATTGGCAACAAGGAAATGGCTGCGAATGGCGGCGGCAGTCAGAATGGCAGCCTTAAGAAGCGTTCCAATTCGACATGTTGGCTTGAAACTGATTTGGACTCAATGATGAGCGTAAATCACACGCTAAGCGATTCCACAGTGAATCTCTCAACGCCGCTCTACGTCGACACTGGTTCGGCCAATTCGAGCGGTAATCTACTAAATTCATCGAATACATCGAGCAAACTGAGTGACTATAATACCGGCGATAGCCTGGCAACGCATGAGTCATCGATTAGACGTGGTGCTGGCGCCGCATATCGTTATAACAATGATTCCAGTGATAATCCCGAAACAAGTGGTGTTGATAGCGATGGTTTTCTGGAGTCAAATCCATTTGCAAATCTTTCAAGTCTCGAGAAGCAAGAAATTAAAACGGTGCGTATTGTCAAACGTGAGTCAGAGCGACGTCAGCGTGATCGTAGCGAACGTGGTGTTGGCTTGAGCAGCTCAATTCAGAATCTCGATCAAGTGCTGGAAGAGGAGCAGCAGTTGGCTGCCGCAGCAGCAGCACAAGCGGCTTATGCGCATATGAATGGTGCAGGCAGTGGCGTCGAAGATTATCAGCAGCTGAATGGACGCTCGAAGTCGTTGCCACGCAACTACAGTGAACCACCGCAAAAACAGCATCATCATCGTCATCATCATAAGCAACACAAGCAAAACGGGCATCATTATAATCCATTAGGAACAACAACAACGAACACTTTGGCTGGTTACTATGCCAATGGCTACGATCGCAACAGCAATTTCGAGAGTGAGCAGCAGCAGCACCACATGAGCAATGGTGGTGGCAGCAGTAGCAGTCAACGCGAGCATTTAAATCCCTTGGCCAATGCCTATTTTGCCAAGCAACTGCAACAGCAGCAACATCATCCAGCACGCGATTCAGCACGTGCAGCTTTACGCCAAAAAACCGACTCCATGCAAAGCTTGAATAAGAGTCTCACCGATCTCAGTCCCGATCCGATATTCCAGAGTGAAGCAGCACGTCAGATAATCAATGAAATGTCTGCTGGTTCTGCCTCAGAGGATACGGAGAAGATTGTCGAAAAGGTGCCGGCACAGCATAAACATCGACGTGCAGTGCCACGTGAGAAACGACGTCACTATACGGCGCCGAATAATGTCAATCAGAAAGCTATGGAGAAGGTGCAGGCGGAGAATGATATGAACCGTAATGTAAGTGGTGTGAAATTATGGTAGATAAATATAAACTATATAAAAAATTATGTGTTACAGAATACCAACTGGCGTGCACGTGATGATCTCGATATGGAAGTAGCGCTACGTCCGCGTATGAATGCACCCGATGTGGTACGCTCTGCGCTGGGTCATGGCGAGAAGATCTCTGAGAATACCATTGATAATTTGCTGCTGGCGCCGAATAAGATTGTTATACCGGAACGTTATATACCAGAAACAGTGAGTTGATGAGTTTTTTTAAAATTAAATTGTTTATAAATGATTAATGTTGATTTGCATTACAGACGCCCGAATTGTCGCCAGAGGAGAAGAAACGCCGTCAAGAAAAAGTGGAGTCTATTAAAAAGATGTTATCTGAGGCGCCCATAAGCACAGCTAATGTAAGTGTCGAATTTAGATAAGCACTGTCTGTATAAAATAAGAAATATTGCAAAACAAAAATATTGTAGGGCAGTACGAGGATTGCCGAAAATAGGCTTAAAAACTAACTTCGCCTATTGAAATTGAAAACCCTTCGAAATGTCTCATTTCAATTGTAAATTTGCTCATTTGCTATGAATCCCTCTGCTTCTTGCACAAAAGTGTTGGTGCCTACATTTCGGAAAATTGTAGTCGAACAAGGGAACTCCTAATATTGTTTGGTTGATTAAATGTTAAAAGAAGAGATCACGGTTAATCGATATACAAATAAAATGTTTTCTTTCCCGAAAAATTTATGTTTCCGGGTAATCAAATCACAGATAATAAAGTACGTGAATAACTATATCTGGGAGACCATCTAAATTATTTAGTTTAGAAAATGTGGATATTTATTTCTTATCACACTTTGCAATATAATTAAGTAGTTTTGTTATACAGAAGTTAATTTAATTTATGCCAATTTATTAAAATTTTAAACATCTCTATTTCAGGAAAACGAGAGCTTACCGCCTAGCAAACTCAACGCTGAGAAGAAACAACGTGAGCATCTGTTGCAGCTGAATCAGATACTTGCACAGCAAGTCATGCAAATGAGCAAAATCGTTGCCGGTGAGTAGCGTCCGTCCATGTAAGCATGCGCAAAATGAATGCACCCAAGCAACATATATATTTAAAAAAAATATATATATTTTAAGTTTTAAACATTATTTTGTTAACAATTTCTGTTTATTTATATATTTTTTTGTGCGTTCTGTTTAATCAAGTATCAATCTTATATATGTATTCTATGCAAGTTCAATTATGTTTTTTGTGTTTAACTTTTGTTTACTAATTTCTCATGCAAATCAAGAGAAAATGAGTTCAATAATTTATGTTTCATTGCAAAAAAAAAAAAAAAAAACATTAACTTTTATTTCTCAGTGTGTATTCCCAATACTAATTTATGATGTATTATACGTGATATATTTATTTAAAAAAATGTATATCTCTGTATACTGTTACTGTTTTCTTTGTGCTCTACTCGAAGAATCTAATCTATAAATATGTCTTTCAATTTTCTAACTTTCTAGATGAATAATTGAATCTAAACGTTTCGTCAATAATCAAAATTATCACTCACTTCATTCATCAACCAATCGTTCATCAATTGTCTCTAATTACACACACACACACAACTGCAATTTAAACAAACACAAAGATACACCTTTACACAGTATAATTCAATCAATCAATCAATCAAACAATCAGTCAAACAATCCACAATTAATCAGTTACACAATGCGCAAATTCCATTAAACAAAATGTTTCCATTTCCCCAAAAAAAATCATGTTCATTCATGTACTGCACTGAAATCATTTGAACATCTCAAAATTTCGGGGGGCATATTTTAAATTTAAATAATAATTAAGCGTTCGTATCTGTTAAAAGTTTAAAAAATTTAAGCGGCAATGCTTAAATGCGCGAGTTTTGTTATGTCTTGTTAAATGCTAAATTAACGATTGTAAAAAGCTTTGCTTAATCTACGTTAGACTGACATCCTTACCCACTACTTAAATAGTGATTGGATGATTCTGTAAAACAATTTTCCTTAATCAGCAGCATAAGCGACCGTTAAAATTGAACAAGTCATTCAAAAACCAACGCTAAAAGCATTGCCTATGGGCGGTTAAAACTTTCTATCTCTTTCTGTAATTTCGTATAACTTAAGTTTGAAGTTTTTTAATATTTAATATTTATGAATTTAATAAAAACTTTTACTATGCATATTTAATTGGCTTGCATATTATTTAAAAAAAAAAATATTTTTTTTGTCTAAACTATTCGAAATAATGTTTTATTCGAAATAATGTTTAAACTTTTCATATATGTTAAATTTTTTTTTTTTTTTATTTAATATTATTTGTTTTTATTTTTGTTTTATATATTTTTTTTTACATAATTTTAGGCAATCCAACTAGTCAAACTAATTTCAAGTAGTTGTTCTCGTTCATCGTTTATCAGTTGCAAAATATTTGCAAATATTACCCTCGATCATATTCCAAAAATTGTTTGTGTTTTTTTTCGCTTATGTTGTTGTGTTTTGTTTATATTTACTTTGGAAAAATAATACTTAAATATGTTTGTTTGTTTGTCAATTCAATGAATTTGTTATCGCAGCGCCTATAATTATGCAATCATATTTGAAATAAAAATAATATTCATGCGCGCTTTGAAACATGAAAATCAACATGCGTTCTTGATAATAATTACATTAACAAAACATGTGCAATATATACATACTACATACATACATATATATAGTATATATAGTTAATAGTATGCATTACAATAACAATAACAACAACAACAACAACAAAAACCGCAACAATAACACGTAAAACAGCAATTGCAAAAACAACAATTGCAATTTGACATGTGTATATGTTGAGTTAAAAGCATGTTGACTCACATATTCGTCTTAATTTTGAATACATATTACTACTATTAAAATAAATCAACAACAACAACAACAACTCCTACTACTACTACAACAACAACAACCAGTAAAACAAGTTTTAAACATCAACTACAACAACAACTAGTACAACAAGTTATTCAAGGTTTGTATCGCAAGAGTTTGATTTATATTTAATAAATATTTATTATAATTTATTTACTTCTAAAGCTAAATATTTGTAATTTTGCGCTAAAAACATTGTTTATCATTTTGTTTTGTCGAGTTTATATATGCTTTAATGTAGTCTTTGTAAGCTAAGCAAATTTTCAAACGCGCCTAAAACTAGACTATAATATTTTATTTTATTTTTTGATTAGTTTCATTTAATTTTTTTAATAAAATTTGTATTAAATCAGCAGAAAATGTATTATCACGCAATGCATAAACAACAATTGATTAACTTTTATATAAACTATTGATTATATTTGCATCTAAGCACCGCAAATAACAAACACTTACATGCCTACATATACGAATATAAAATACACTTCACATACTAATCTATACACAAGTATCTACTTAAGTCACTGTGCACCAGTAATAAGCACAAAATTGTGCACGGAAATTGGCTAATTAGAGAAAATGTATGGCACTAATGTGTCAATATTTATGTTAGTCTTATAAAAGGGATTATTTAGTAGGCCTGCGTCAAGCGTATAGTTTATCTGGTCACAAAAAGCTTTCCATTTCATTTATGAAAAATTTATTGTTAACTCCAATAAATAAAGAAATATTTAAGTAATCTGAAGAAGATATAGGAAAATCTTAATATTCAAACTGGTAGGCTCTATCTCTTATAGTTTCCAAGTTCTCGATATTCATACGCGCAGATGGAGAGATAGACGCACTGATATGTCTATATAGACTTGTCTTTTCAGGCCGATCAAGAATATACAAGAATGTTTATTCTTTATGGGGTCGAACAGCTGAATTTCCATTCCAGCCGATACATTGGCAGTCTTCTACACCAAAGAAACCGTTTGACCAATAGGCTAACTGTCATCCGCCCAAGAACACGGCTCAATAGGCGTCAGCCCTTAAGCCTCCTACAGCGAACTCCTCGAGCTCAGATAATTTAAATTAGTTAAGCCGCGCGCCCCTATTGGTGACTGAATTTTTAGATACTAAGGTTATAAAACGATTTAAGATAATTCGGTGTACCTTGTTAAAAAAAAAATGTATGGGGTATGTCGCACCTCCTTTTGCAATAGGCAAACCTATGGGTATATGGTTTAAAGCGTTGTAGAGTGTTGCATAGAGTGAAGCATATATGTATTTGAAATTGACCAATGTCAATTGATCTGCATATGAATAATAGGTCCATAAGTTGTCGTTTATGTTAGCATATAATTTCTACTTATCGTCTATTACGCCTCAACCCATGCGAACCAATTCGCCTGCATAAAGAACGTCCGAAAAAAGGCTCCCGTGAAATCATGTTTTCCTACTATGAATCGGGTAGTAGCATAGCCATCTCTTCGACACTACCAAAACTTCTGTAAGCGAGTTGAACCCTAGCCCTATAGCTTTTGTGGTTTTAAGTGCTCAAGTTACCCCGAGGTTCTGCTATGCGGTTCGAAAATTAATTGTGTTTTCTCTGGTCAACTTCACAAATCTATTAACAAATGATCAACTCTCTTGCTTTATAGACGCTATAGTGCTGAAGGAATGTGAAAGATAATCTGATATCCAAGTCCAAGCAGAAGATACCTCCAACGACACTCCCGTTGAGTATTGAACCATCAGTAAATATGCTATTGACCTTCGCCTCAAAGTGGGGAAGTTGACCCTATTCCGTGCTGATAGGGATTAAGTCTACAAATTTCTTGTCTAATGTTGTAGTTGGAATGCAATAATCTGTATTAAATGGAAGAGACTCTTGGAATTGAATGCACGACTCTGTCAAAATGCCAAAAATATGTTCTCTTATCCGTGAGCCTGTGGCATTAAGTCAAAAAGGATGTTTAATGTATCCGTTAGGTTTTCCTTTTTTTAAAATTTCTGCACGTGCTTAGGTATTTTGTAACTGTTGAAAAAATAAATTACATCACTCAGTATAAATTAAATACACAGTCCAACAGAACCAATCACTCAACAAATGAGTAAGTATCGGCTATAAAGAGTACAAGAAAACTCAAGGAAAACGAACAACAACAACAAGAACTAACAAATGAATCTGAATAATAACACAACAAAACAAATACAACAAGTGTATAAACAGAAAGAAAAAAAAACACTTCTCTAACTTACAGCACGCTTTATGGTCTCGGTTAAAAAAAAATAAAAAATTTAAAAATTGTTTAAAACATTTTACTAAATTGAACTATTTTCTCTACATTTCACCCCAACAACAGAAAAAGCCATGTCTAAGGCACAAAAATCACCAAACAGCGAAGAAACCGAACGAAAATCTGAATCACCAAGCGATCCACTGCCGATTTATCAACAACGTGACAACTTTTTTAGTTAAATCAACATTAAAACATAAAATATAAAACGAATAAAAAAAAAAGAAAACATAAAAAATCAAATAAATTTGGAACAACAGCAAACAAAATCAATTAAATGAAAACAAAACCAAAATGAACAGCTGCATTTATCTTAGCAAAACCGAAAGAAAATAAAATCAATTAGCTTAAAAAATCATTTTGTTTTTTATGCAAAATAAATTTAACAAAAAAAAAAATAGTTTTTAAAACTTCCAGCAAAAGAAAAAATTAAAAATTTTAATGACTGAAAAAAAATAAACGAAAGAAAAGTAACAGACTATTTAGCAAAATATCAGCAAAGAACTAAAAATAAAGCTAAAAGAAATTATGAACAAACGAATTTTGAACTAAAAAAAAAAATTAAATAAAAAATGTTATTGCATCATTAAAGCATAATTAATTAATTAAAATTGTTAAATTCAAATCAAATATGCCACATATCAATGTATAAAGAAAGTAAAAAACGAAAATATTTATAAAATATTTGAAAACTAAGCAAACTAAATGCGAAAAATGCTGTAACTAAAATTATTTCAATTAATTTATAATAATTTTGGTCGGATGATAAACTGTTCCTACATGCCAATGTTGCTCGAACTTTAAAATACGAAAATCAAACTAAATGCAGCACAAATTTCAAGTACTAAGAAATTTAGAAACAAAAACAAATGACAACAAATAACAACAAAACATAAAAATTTATGTAAATGAGAACTATAACAATAACTTGGAAGACTTATATCAGACTTTTTAGTAGCATTTATTTGTTTTTGATACAAAAACATTAAAAACCCAACAGCATTTCAATAAAATGAAAGTAGATGATGAACAACCATACAAAAAAGTTTAAAAAAAAAAACAAGCTACTATTTCTATGGGTAAAAAAAACCGAAATACAAAAAAGCAACTAAAATCACAAAAGCAAATTTTGATATGTGAAAAATTTTACAAGAACATCTACTAAGCGCATACATCAATAGTCTAACAACAATAATTGACTGAAGCCATATGGAAATATAAACCTACCAAATTTGGAGATATGTATAGCGCTTCAAAAAAAAAAAAAAAACACAGCAATTTCAAGCATACTAAATAGTTGCACAAACTGAAGATTGATTGCAGCATACTACACTAAACAAATATATATATAGCAGCGCAATTTATGTGCGATAACTTCAATTAGATATATTGATGAACATTCCAATATTTAAATACAATTATTGATAACGAAACACCCTGTAGTGCACCATTCATATATGAACCATTCAGCAATTTAACATGTACCTACTACACTGCAAAAAATATATATATATATATAAATTAAAATATTAATACATATATAAAGCAGTTTGAATTTTAACTATAAATTATAAACTTCTACAAAAAGAAAAGTCATATTAAATATTCGAAATAAAGCATAAACAATAATAACAAAAAAAAAAACAATACAGTTTATAAGTAAAAAAAAGTTTTAGTTTATATTTTAAGTTCTTTGCATAGATTTATGAGTTTAAATGTCAAAACAATTAATAAACAATTATTTATAATTTAGGTCAATTAGCCAGGCAATTATAAATAAAAATAATAATAATATAGCGCAAAAATTATGTAAAGCTAAATATATAAAAAAAAAAACAAATATAAAATTAAAGAAAAAAAAAACTAAAGCAGTCAATAAAATGTGTCAGTTGCAATTATAACTTATAAAGTTATTAAGAAAAGAATATATAAATAAAAAATAAATAAATTAAAATTAAAAAAAAAAAAAAAACAACGAGTTGTTAATATTTAGGCATAGTAAACAGCTAAAACAAAATGTTGTTATAGACAAAAAATATTAAATTTACAATTTTTTTTTAAACAAAATATAAACTTAAGCAGGCTGTTTAGCTTAACAAAATAATAGCTAAACAGTCTACTTAAGTTGTTTAAATTTATTTTAGTTAAATTAATTTTATATAATTTAACAACAAAAAATTGCTATGCTTTATTGTTATATTTTAATATAACAAAATTTCATTTTAGCTGCTTACTAAGCTTAAATAAAATTATTAAATATAAATGTTATGCAAATTGTACAAAAAAAAAAAAGAAAAACTAAAAAAAAAAATATTTTAATTTTAATTTATATATAAAAATTTAATTTAATAGTTTTAAATTTATTTTTTAATAGTTTTAAAGTTACTTTTAATTTGCCTTAAATTTATATTAATTAAAACATAAAAAATAAAATAAAAAAAATATATTAAAAATAAAAATTTATTAATTCGTTGGTGCTATATTTGTTTGATTGCACATAAACATAATTTAATTTTGATTTAAGCTTATTATTTTATTGAATAAAAATAATAATACACATAGACACACTTATAGCCTACATAGAAGTCGCATTAGTGTTGTTATTAGTCATGCAAATCGAATCATGTTTCAAATAAATATATATATATATATATTTTTTTTTTAAATTATTATTTTGTGCCCATTTTTATGCACATTGCAAGTAAAACATTTACATAAATACATATACTATATAATGTAATAGCAAACATTACGATTTATGTCAATGATGCGTAAATAAGTAAAATAATAAAAAAAGATATATTGAACATATAATAACAATACATATACGAGTACATATACATATAAACAAATATAACAAAAAAAAAATAAAAAATATTTATTGCATATTGTATATTAAATTAAATAATTATGAATTATGAATGCAAAGGAAATCATTGTAAGTTGAAAACTGAAATTATGCAGAGAAATGTTATCAATAAAGAATATAGTTGAAATTAAAATAATTGGAAATACACTTTTTTTATAAGCTAAGAACTGAAGGAATCTACAACTTATTATAGTGACCTTTCCTTTTTAGGCCCTGTACCGAAGGTTGTACCTTGTGCCTATTGGTTTTGTGCAAATGTATGTAACAGGTAGAAATAATAATCGGAGATCCCCCAAAGTTTACCCCTGGTAAGGAGCGATAGAGGAGTCGATATAGACATGTCCGTCTGTCCGTCCGTATGAACGAAAGGATCTCGGAAGTGGATATGGAGTGTGGAGGTTTACTAACAAGATCAAAGGGGAACCATTGCGTAACAGGCCTTTTCAAAAGGAGTATTAAAAGAAGTATAATATGGTTTCATTCTAATGAAGAGAAACCTGAAACTTTTGTTGAAAATCTGGCTAACCGATTTTAGCTTTTTGATTTGGCATCAAAATTCGATTTTAATTCCATATTGGATCAACTTTTCCTTGCTCACAATTGAAAGAATTCGAAGAGTTTAATCAGCGGCGGCATCGAGAGTCGCACTATCAAGGCAGTGTAACTGGTTTTGAGGCCTGGTATTGCATTCTTTGGCCCAACCATCGGAAAATTTTGCCTTCATGACACTGTCCCTAATAATGGGGAGAGGCCTAGCGATTTCGCCGCAGGTCAGAACATGGTAGTTAGCAGCACCAGATTTCAACACCTCAACATCCACAAGACATCTAGACGGCTGAGTCGAGATCAAATTAGGCGCAAACAAGTTGGTCATGTTGCGATTGACAGAAGGCACACAACGAACGTACTTTCCCAACATCGTCTCGAACCATACCTGTGAGCAAATCGTTTTATGCAAAATATGGGCCGATGAAAGCATTGTCAATGACTGGAATCACAGAGTTCTCTGTCCTATCTTTAAGACCAAGAAGGTCGACCAGTGACCAAATATTCACATTACGAGAGATCTTGGAGTTTAACAAAAGCACACCCGACCTATTTGTCCACAATAAAGCCACTTTCGACACGCCGATAAGAACGAAGTTTTTGACGTCCTGACCGCACTAGGTATCCCAGCAAAGGTCGTTCGGCTTTTTATGATGACGTTATCACACACTCAAGGCGTTATCAGGGTAGGAAATACCCTCTCCGAACCCTTTGATATTAAAACTGGTTTCAGGCAGGATGATGCGCTGTCCTATGATTTTTTCGAATTGCGGATGAGATACATCCTCCACCAATGCTTGTACATACAAAACAAGTCGGACTCGATCATCCAAAAGGAAGTGATATTCTTCGCGTCTAGCGGTGAATGAGGAAAAGACGAAGTACTTGGTGTATTCTCGCACGCCGTCATCGAGTCTGGGACGATGGATAATTTCAACTTCAATGTTGTAGAAAACTTCGTCTATCTTGGATCCAAAATGACTAGCATCAACAACGTCAGCCTGGAGAACAGACGAAGAATCGCGCTTGCAAATTTGTAATATTTTGGGCTGAACAAGCAAATTAAAGACCGAAAGGTTACTTCCTGTCCTACTGAATTGTGCAAAGGCATGAATTGAGATTGAGTCAGATGAAAGGGTGTTGGAAGTCTTTGAATGAAATAATCTTCGTAAGATTGTTGGGTATATTAGAGCTATTAGAGTTGTCGAAGAGTTTAGGGACCGTATGAACCGCGAGCTGTACGAACTATTCGCTGAGATTGACATAGTCCAGCGCATAATATTCCAGCGGCTGCACTGGGTTGGTCACCTTGAATAGACGAAAGAGCTGCAGCATGCATGGTTTACATGAGTGGTCCAAACATGAATGGTGGACGACGTAATAGAGTACGACCGGACACGCGTTGAAGGAATCTCTGCATAATTGGAAATCAGAATAACTAGCGCCAGCGCGCACAAGACGAAAACCGATGGTGCGTGTTCCAAAATGCGGATATTACCGAACAACGATTGACGGCCATTTAAGTATGTAATTGTGCCCAGGCTGATGATCCAAAAAGTGGTCCTGGAGGTCCGGCCACTTACCCCAGCACAAAAATTTAGTTTAAGTACATGGGTAGCATTTTAGACACACTTATTCCTGGCCAGGGTGGCTGTAACGTCAGCTAATAAAGAACTGAGTTCCTGCGGCCCGTATATTAGAATAGTGAGCTTTTGGGCATATTGCTAGTGAATATTGAGTAAAGGGTTGTCCCAATACGCATCATTGTAGCACACCAGCCATAATAACTCCTTCCGATGACGTTGCTTCATCTAGAAATAATAGTTCATCGGTGAAATAATAACAACTGAGCAGTACACGCTGGAGTTTAAACAGGAGGCCATCAAATGCATTTGTTATATCAAGATAAGAGGCCACCAAGAATTCATTGGCCTGATATTTGTCTAAAATATAGCTCAGCACCCTATTGAACTGTTCCATGGGAACGGAAACCATACTGAACGCGTGATATCTTTTTACTTTCGCGTTCGCAAATATTGTTGCTGGAAGGCATCTCAAATCTGGTACGGTGAACAGCAGAGAAATTGGTCTCTATAATTCTGATGATGATGTGCCTTACATTCGGTACTTATCAATTATAATTCAGCTTGTGAGTAGGCACATGAGCTTTAATGTATTGTAATAAAGGTGCTGTTTGGTGCTTAATTTTTTTTCTCCAACAAAATAAAGATGTAAATACGACAATCTACGTGCGTAATCTAATATAATCATCACAATTACTAAAAAAAAAACCGCGTAGAAATTTCCATAGTGTGAAGTACAAATATAATAACTTAATAGGAAGCATCAACTCAAGGTGTAATACACACTAAGTACAAATCAGGAACAGGAACCAACGAACTGAAAGCAGCACAATACGCAGTTTTTATAATTGCCAACACAATAAAAAAAATCATCGACAATTTCAAGATCAATGTTACTTTTTATATTAAATATTTTACAAAAGAAGCTGATTCACGCAATTTGTATACTAAATAATAATATAAAATGAAAACAAAAAAACGACTGCCGACAGGCAGTACAAGCCTGCCAAGACTCAAGACACGCTGCGCATTTCAACTAGAACACGTAGGAGTCAATGAGTTTAGTAAACATCAACCAAGAAATCGCCGAACAGCTGAACGCTGAACACAAACAAAGGAGAAATTGACTTGAGTGGTTGACATTTAGCTGCGAAAATCGATGCCAAAAAATTTTACAGCAGCAAGAAGTTAAGCTCGTTCTATATAAACCGTACTATATATATATTGATCCATAACTTTCTAACATTTAAGAAATTTAAAAAGCATTAGCATAATCGTGACTGGGTCTGGCCATGCGCTGCGTATTTGACGCCTAATAAGATTTTTACTTTTCTTTTCACCTACACTAATTTAATTTAAAAATGCCATAAATATGTCAGCAGCTAATTTGGCATAAAGTAGGTGAAACGATTTCAATTAAGATAAACAAAAAATAAAAACGAATTTTTTAGCATAAGGTAACGAAGGGAAACAGAAGATTTAGGCGACAAACTATACGCAGGAATGTATTTAAATTAGCAGCTGCAACTAGCGTAATAAATATTTATTATTTATTATTTAATTGAGTATTTATACGTTTATTAACTGACGTCACATATAAATGTACCAAATGAACTTGTTTTTTTCCATACAGACAATCAGCTACAGATACAAATTCAGCTGGCTACGAGGCGACGCTGTACAGTGTGTTGTCGTTGGTCATCTTTATGCAAATAATACAATATATAAAAAATATATACATTGTGTATGGTTTGTATATATGGAAAACACGAGCGAAATAAAATAAAAAATAAAGTTCAAAATAAAAAGAAACAGAAACTGGTAACAAAATAATATACATACTACACACAACAATGTTAAATTTAATTTCAGGTTTATTGCCTGATTATACATTGATATGAGATACAAAGATACACAATAGCAACAACAGCAGCAGCAATGAATGGATGCCCTGGTCCGGCTGCGTCTACAGCGAACCAAGTCAACGAGACGGCAACAAAAATTACTCAGAGCGAATAAAACGAAATATCACTCAACGTCCACTTATTTAATTTAATTGTTCGACAGTTTAGTCAGTTGTCGCTGCGCATATAAGACTCATCTTATTTAGTTAGCAAACTGCGGTTAAGGCGAGCAGATCATTTAAATATAGAAACAAAACAAAGAAAAAAAAGAAAAGCAATTTAAAAATAAGCAAAAAATTACCTCGAAATAAACCGAGAATAAAATGGCGTGCCACTGGAAATGGGTTTGTTTTGAAGCAACTTAAATTCTATTTAAAAATTCATGCAAATCTGTACACCTTCCTTTACAGCTGGCAGTCTGCGTAGTGCTGCTGCAGTTATATTTGAACAGTGCACGCCCAGCTATTGAAAATGCGTTAGTATAAAATATTTATGCTTAATTACATCACACACTACAGCCCATTGTTCTCATTTCAAGCGTCTACACCAATGACGATCTACTAGCTGAGGAGTCCATAAAATATTTGTCACACAGAACCGCGCCGAAACGTTTGCGCAGACATCACAACTTTGACTATGATGGCTCTTCGGAAGAACACCATCATCACAAACAGCACAGCAGCCATCATCACAGTCATCGTCAACAACATGAACACACGGCCAAACGTTCGCATCATTTTAGTGATGAAGATTATGGACAACATGGGCATCATAATTGTCGTCATGGCTTTCCAGCAGGTCCATATGGCTATCCGGGTGCACCAACACACAGCTTTCCGGGGCATCATCATGGCAATGGCGTTTTTCCGCATGGTGGTTTTCCGCATGGTGGCTTTCCACATGGTGGTTTTCCACATGGCGGCCTCCCAACTGGCGTTTATCCAACCAGCGGTTTTCCAAATAGCAATTTTCCCTCTAAAACACCATTGGCACCTTTTTCGCGTAAGTCGAACTGCGCATTTGCATGACAATAATATAATTAAGCGCTTTGTTTATTTAAATTGCAGCACCTCCGTCATCTGTGCCACCTACAGCTGCTGAACCAAGAACAGCACCAACAAAGCCCACGCCCATCGAGACAAGTCCTACCGCAGCGCCAATCATTACACCATCACAAGCACCCATTAGCACTGGCAGCAACGAGGATGATGGCCCTCTGGCCATAGATATACGCATTGGTAGCTAAACTAATTGCTAACAGCATAAGTCTTTATAGTATTAAGTCCCTTCTTATGTTTTATTTGATTTCGTATCTCGAAAATAAAGTTTTAAAAACAATTTAAAACGAGATATCTTGTATCTTATAGCCTTTTAAATGATTATGTGCTAATGAGCTACTTTTGCACGCAAAGTGCTTGTTTCTGCTGCGTGTATGCCGTCAATGCAAATATAAATCTCTGTCAGTAAACTAAGCCATGCATCGCAGCATGCATGTTGGGTCAAAGAACTTTGGTCAGATACATTTATTTCATGCCATTATAAATCGAGCAACGCTCGCTACACTTTTTTATATATTTACGTATCAGGATGCGCACAGCTGCACCACAATAAAACAAAGCCAGCATGTAACATAAAACTTTGCTTCGATTCCAGTTTACAGAACTACACAGAAAGGGAATGCAGCCTAAAAGAAAAAGATATGAAAATCTTACAAAAACCAGGTTAAAGGGGCGTGTGCGAAGTTCTGCTCACTGCTTGGTTAATTAAAAATAAAACAAGAAAAAAACATTTAATAAAAGTTATGGAATCGAAGCTTTAATACCCTACAAACAATGTTTAATATTGAAGAGAAAACAAATTATTTTTTAAGATCGAAGTATCTAGTCCAAAAGTGGATGTTGATTGAATATAAGTATTATCCATAACCAATTCAAGGTCTGTAGCAAAGATAATGAAAAAACTTGCACGGACCTGGACACCTATCAACTGGGTACCACTTTTTCCCATATTTCTGGCAATTTTCGGATACTACCTCCGAGGAACGACTTGTCTTTTGAGGCTATTCAATCATCGGCTCATTTTTTTCATTAGAAGTACACTTCTGCTAAGATAGGCCATGTGTCATCCACTGTTACAAGTAGTCGGAAAAAATTATGACGAATGAGATAACGGTGTATGAAGTAGAACTTAATATTTCAGCGTTTAAAAATACGTCTTGACCGATTTTGCTTTAATGCGCGGCTCAAACGCGTGAGTTGAGGCCGATAGCGATCCACGAGAACGCTTCATTCGGTTTGAGCAGCACGTAATAGATCAAGCCGCGCTGGCCCCACCAAATGCAGAGCATAAACTTTGAGTCATGGATATACGGCTTGAGTTTCTCACATGGGATTGTCGTGTTGAATCTTTCAACATCAGTCACAATGCGATGCAAAAGCTTTCCTTTTTTTGGTGTTCAAAGAGCTGTTCACAAGCGAAAAATCGATTTCCGACGTCGCGCGGCTTCAAATTTTCGGTGCATCGCTAAGCGACGAAGCGTATTCAATTAAAAAATGCATCACGCAATCCTTCGCTTATCGCACAGTGCATGGCAAAGGTCTTAAGCATTTAGCATTGGTCCACATAAAACAGAGCTTGGCACCGACCTATTTTAAGGGCTTTGGCAAAGTACCTACGGCTCTTGCTGTGTTGCTTTACAAGAAATCGCAAATTCCACATTGTGCCGAGCACTGGCATAAAGCAATGATTCCGATTCTTCGTGTTTACACTTTTTGGGTTGACTCGGCCGTTCCATGTCTTCAAGCTCAAAATCACCACTTTTAGAGCGTCCAAACCTCTTTCAACACACTTAACTTTCAGTAGGATTCGATGACCCACGGCCGCACTTTTCTTCATTTTAAAGTAATGAAGATGAACTCGGCGCAAAAACACTTTATCAGGTAGGAAATTTGACATGATCGAGGCAATATTTAGTATTATTGTTAACGTTTCAACCAAAGGACACAAGCTGCCAACAATGCAAAATTCGATGAATTTAATACTTGGAACATACTTTATAAAAATATCTCAAAATAGAATAGTATAGAATCAATCAGACGAAGAGCTGTACAGATAAAGGAACCTGATTTAATGGACACATCTGTATATATTGTAGTTTATATCGTCTTCGATACAAGCTTCAATGCGTTACAAGTTATCCAAGAAACTGCTAAAACGCGTTTCAAACTTTTAATGAAGAGTATAAACAAAAACAATACATAAAATATCAATAACTGTTAAAAAAAACAACAAAACGATTAAATTAAATTATAAGAAAACATTTTGCATACTTAAAAATTAACGAAAGCCATAAACTTTTAGCCGCTACTGACACATTCACCTTTTAGCCAATATACCCGCCATCTCCGCATGCAGAGCACAGAAATGCAAAAACATCATCGTAAAGAAAGTCAAATGTATATGCGAAATAAACGAGAAGCATAAAGAAACCACCAAGCAGAGTGCCGCTTCACAGTTAAAAGATAAAAGATCTCACGCACCTTACGCAGGAACAAAGACCCTCCTAAAGAATGAAATGGAATCTCTATGCGCAGAACATACGCCGATCGGCATATAAAAGCCCAACGCGCCGATAAGCGTTGTCATTTCACGCCAAACGCTCGTAGAAGTCAATTCGAGTTATGGGTAAGCAACCGCAGCAGCAGCAGAAGTGTTTCGCATACCAAATTTCTAGCGTATTACCATACAAACATAAAATCGCGTTTAAGTGGAGACACTAAAAAAAAAATTTCGTGCCACAAATCTAAGCGCAAAAAACCGAACGACGGTGAATGAACTCAACGAAAATTATAAACACTTTTCAAACCTTAACACGCCCAAAAAAGTGCATCCAAAACTATATAAAGCGACAATAACTAAGTGCTGTGCTCGAAATTACTTATGCAAGTGGCGTGCCTACCATGAACAATGCCACATTTTAGAAAAATATTAAAAAAGAAAAAAAAAATAAGAAATAATAATTGAATTGTGTTTCAACTTTCAAGTTTAACAAGATTTTAAAGAGGCGCGCAATTGTTGGATGGTGTATGAAATTATTTTTTTAAATAATACATTGATGCAGAATTAAACAATATAAACAAAATTGCTTAATAAATTATTAAGTGTTTAGAATAAAAGAAATTAATAGAGAAATATATAAAAAATTATAATACAAAATAATTTAAAATTGGAGAAAGTACTAGCTGCGCTGGTAGCACAGCTTAAATTCTCTTCGAACAGCGTTCGAAAGTAATACATTTCTGTTTGAAGATTTTTTTAAATGTTATCCAAAAGTTTAAAACCTAAACAAACCCTCTTAAAGAAAATTATTGGCAGCCAGCTATATAAATCGCGAGAACTGATATAGATTATTTATGACATATGGAAGTTTTAGTGTTAAACTATAGAAAAAGTTTCCCATCTATACTTTTTTTTTAATCTTTTGAAATTGAAGATTTTATGAAAAAAATGAATTTGTTGTGTCTCAAGTTAATATTAATAAAATGTATCAATTATGTTCAAATCAGAACACCTTTGTCCCATATAATCTCTGACAGAATGTCTTGAGGGTTGTCTGCAGGACCATCAACACAATTATTCGATAAACTCTTATCTGATCAATCTTCTCAAGAAGCCAATAATAAGTAATCCTCTATATAAACTGACCTCCAAAAGAACAAATTGGTTTAAATACAAAAAATATGAAAGAAAGTTTTTGCCCCATAATGATACAAAGAGTTCTGAAGTTGATATAGAATCACCTGTAGACTATTTCAACCTTTTGTTCATTGCCGCTGCTTAAAACTCAACCGCAATAATAAAATTGGCGCCCTTAAAATCCAGTGGAAAGAACGTTTAGACTCAAAAAAAAAAGACGCTTAAGGCGAGAATTTCAGATCTCCCAAATCCAAGCTACTCCTCGAAATAGCTAAACGTAATTAAAATAGAACTCTTAAGTTGCAAGAAAGTTTATCTCCAATTCGTGCAAAAGCCTGCCTATGGAAAAATAAGAAAAAGAATCAAACCCCCTATAGAAGCAGACTCACCAATAAGAGACACTTCTGAAAACAGGGCTCGTAGTGAATAAGCGTAAGCGAATGCCTTTGCAAATAGTCTACAAAAAGTGCTCAAGCCTAATGCATCCTCAAACGGATACCCTTCTACCACTGCTCTCAAAATAGACTTCAGAGTGCTTAAAAGTATTGTGTTGAATATTCTTAAACTAAATAAGTCGTAGGGCAAGATCTTATCACACCAATTGACCCAACACAATGGAAATTGTCATGGATCATAATGATATCTGGCTAGGACAACTGTCAGAGTCAAACAGTCCCATAAGCTTGCTCCCATGTTTATTAAAACTACATATTTGAAAAAGTACTCTCACACAAACACAAATCACATCTGGAATAATATTAATCCCACGCATCAGTATTGATTACAAGAAATGTGCATATTAGTACGGCTTTCGAACACCGTGAATATTGCTCAGCGGTATTCCTCGATGTTGTAGAAGCATTCGACCGAGTTTAGCATTCATATTTTACTAATTAATTCATATTTTACTAAAAGATGTTTCAAAGTAACACATAAAGACCATATCTCAAGTGCATTCTACATACACGCGGCAGTGTGCTTCACCTCGGATGTAATCTAAACCAATTACCATAATCGTTTGCCTACGACACTGTAATACTGTGTCGCTCCCAATCATCCAGCGATTTAGGTAGCCATTTTGAGATCATTAATAAGTGGTTAACAATCTGTCGGATAAAAGGGAATGAACAAAAGTCCAAACACGTAACTTTTACACTCAACAGTGCTACGTGCCCACCGGTCACCCTGAATAGCGCCATAGTTCCATAGTCTAACGATGTGACGTACTTAGGAGTTTATTTAGACTGATGCCTAATTTGCCAAAAACACATTGAAGCTAAAAATTTTAAATGAGATTAAAAAGTTTTAATATGGATTGACTCGTCAACTCTCGTACACACACCCTCCCCCCCCCCTCCTCTTCATCACGCTTCCTAACTTTGGGGTAATGCTAGCAAAAGCAATATTCAAATTAATCGAAGATAGAACCGTCCAGTTTTGATATTTAATTTTTTGTACTCCCACTTCATATAGGAAATGTTTAACGAACAAGCTAACCCGTCTCTAAGGCATAGTGCCCATAGAAACCTGCCCCTCATTTTTGAATGATAATATTTTTGTTTTTCTTGTTATTTTAGCTAAAAATAATAAACTTTTTGGATCTTACCGAAATTCTAATGAAATATTTTAAGTAGCTCTACATGGGACTAATAGAGGGCATAGCGCCCATACAAAACTTTTCGTTTTTTTATTTAAATTTACTTTAGCTTGAAATGACAAATTTTGTGTATCTTATACTAATACCAATAAAATAATCCACATGGACTAAGATCGGAATATATCTATGTCACATACAAATTTAATGTTCAATTGCTTACAGGGTGTCTCGAAATTGAGCACACTCGACTACACTGCTCTTTTTCAACATTTTTATTATTTTTAATAATTTTGTTATATATTTTAATATACATATTACCACAGGAGCATATTAGGTTATTAGAAGTCGTAAATTTACGAATCTGCATACGTGTTCTTTGTATTGTGTATATATAGTAAGCCTTGACTTGTTCCAAAAATTGTTTTGTCATATATTCTTAGCCTGCTTCAATACATAATTTATATGAGAACGAAACAACTTCCATTTGATAGAACTGATTATTGGTCAGAAATCCTAAACTAATTGCGAATCGCAACGAACGTTAACACATGAATCTGCATGGATTACAACACATTCATAGATCGTAGAAAAATTTGCACGCACAAAAGTTGAGCAACCTTAAATATTTTTGCAAATTGCGAATATTTTCTTTTCGTTTTTAATTACATAGTTTCAATTGCACACACTACATATCATACCAACAATGGCGCATTCAATTTTTTGACTCATTCTGTCATTTAATTTTGCTTAAAAAATTTATTTATTTCAATTTCATATTAGAAATATTAATTTTACGCAAAAATTCTTTTTCAGTGCAAAATACTTTTAGTTATTGGTGCATACTGCTGCTCGCAGGCATCTTGGTTGGTAACTCGCCAACCGGTACCGCCGCCGCAGAACAACCAGCACGCGTTGTCTGCTATTTCAGCAACTGGGCTGTTTATCGTCCAGGCATTGGACGCTATGGCCTTGAAGATGTACCCGCCGATTTATGTACACATTTGATCTACTCCTTTATTGGTGTCGATGACAAATCATGGGAAGTATTAGTCATTGATCCAGAATTGGATGTAGAAAAGAATGGCTTCCGCGCCTTTACACAACTGCGTAAGAAGTATCCACATTTGAAATTGCAAATCGCAGTGGGCGGTTGGGCTGAAGGTGGCGCCAAATACTCGCAGATGGTGGCAGTGCGCGAACGGCGTCTTAGCTTCATACGCAGTGTGGTGAACTTCATAAAGAAATATGATTTCGATGGTTTCGATTTGGATTGGGAATATCCAGGTGCAACAGATCGTGGTGGTACTTTTGGCGATAAGGATAAATTCCTCTATTTTGTGCAAGAACTGAGACGCGCTTTCGATCGTGTGGGACGTGGTTGGGAGATAACAATGGCTGTGCCAGTGGCTAAGTTCCGACTGCAGGAAGGTTATCATGTGCCTGAGTTGTGCGAGTGAGTGAAGTAAATGTGTAAAAAGTATAACAAGAAATTTTATATATATATTTATTTTTAAAGACTACTTGATGCCATACACGCTATGACCTATGATTTGCGCGGCAATTGGGCTGGTTTTGCTGATACGCACAGTCCGCTCTATAAGCGCAAGCACGATCAATATGCCTATGAAAAGTTGAATGTGGTAAGTACTAAGCTAAACTACAGCAAAAATCTTATTAAATGCTAAAAAAAATTTATTACAGAACGACGGTCTTGCACTCTGGGAGGATATGGGCTGCCCAGCCAATAAACTAGTTGTTGGTATACCCTTTTATGGACGCACCTTTACGCTTAGCAACTCAAATAAGAACTACAACATGGGTACCTATATAAACAAAGAAGCTGGCGGTGGCGCACCTGGGCCCTATACAAACGCCAGTGGCTTCTTGGCCTACTATGAAATCTGTACAGAGGTTATGGACAAATCAAAGGGTTGGACCGTCGAATGGGATGAAGCTGGCATGGTGCCATACACATACAAAGAGACACAGTGGGTTGGCTACGAGAATGAGGCATCCATACAAATCAAAATGGATTTCATCAAGCAGAAAGGCTATGCGGGCGCCATGACGTGGGCCATTGATATGGATGATTTTCACGGCTTATGCGGCAAGGAGAATGCATTGATGCATATACTATACGACAATATGCGCAACTATCGTGTGCCCGAGCCAACGCGCGAAACCACACCGCGGGTAGGTGTTACCAAGTGCCAAGTATTGTTATTTGCTTTTTTAATTAAGGCGAATGCAATTTTCTTGTATGCAAATTAATATAATTTAATTGTGTTTAATTTCTCGATTCTTTTGTACTCAGCCTGAGTGGGCGAAACCACCTGCAACACCGCCAAACACAGATGAGGAATCTTATGTGCAGACCGAGGCAGTGATGACAACGACAAAAAGGCCGAAACCGAAACCAAAACCAACACAGAGTGCAGTCACCGAAGCAGTAACAACTATTTCAACAACGAAGAAGCCTAAAGTGTGTAGCGTAGAATTATTTATATATAATTTAATTATATTTAATTATTTTTTTTTTAGAAGCCTACAAAGAAACCGAAGCGTACAACCACCAGCACTACTACTACAACAACAACAGCTGCACCAGAACTCATAACAGAGGAACCAGATGATACAGACGATACTGATGATTCAGAAGGCATGACACCAACTGGCGGCGATGGAGATGGCGAAGGCGAAGGCGAGGGAGTTAGTGGTGCTGTCGATCAATTCGATCCAAGCGATATTGATTGTACACATAGAGATTTTGTGCCGCATCCTGATTGCAGAAAGGTTCTTATTATTTAATGCAAACTATTTCAAGAAAAATTAACTTCTTTAAAATTAATTTTCAGTACTTCCGCTGCGTGCATGGCAAACCGGTTGAATTCGAGTGTAAGGAGGGCACTGCCTTCCACACGGTGCTCAATGTCTGCGATTGGATTGAAAATAGCGATCGCTATTATTGCACCAAAATGAAGAAACTGCAGCGCAACAATAAAGCGAACTGATGTGAAGATTATTTATTCTAATTTATATACAGTTATACACTATGAGTATCTTAACTTTAAGTCGAATTGTCAAATTGTAAGAAGAGTTTAAGACTAAATATAAATAAAATATATACACAAATTTATAAAAAATTTAAGAAGTGAGCTGGGTTGAGCAATTTGGATAGGAAAAATAATCACTATTTTTTTATATCTCGTCATTTGTTCGGGCAAGCATCCCTTCCGTAGAAAGCTGCAAAGACATTGTAAAAATAAACTCGAACATTGCTTTCAAGTCAGCTCGAGTTTGAGATAAGGCTCTTAAGGCTCTTAATTTGGACCAATCAATGGGGCTTTATTCTAAATGACATTCAGACTTAAATATTTTTATCGACCTGTCTGTCGACTGTTATCTGCAACGCCTACTTTTGTCTGTTACAAACATTTGCATATTGTCTGTTCAAATACCATATTATCCTATACCCTTTAGGGGTATAATGTGTTGCATTTTACTTCGATTTCACAGCCGTACAAAAAAAAGTGCCTTGGCCGAGATAATACACCAGTATATCCTTATGAAGTTTTTCACGCTGAGTCCGCATCCAAAGTGAGAAGTATCAGATGGGCTAAAGTTTTTGAGATAACCTCAAATCTAACTTAGATGTTAGTTTTTTCTGAACTCCAAGTACCTAGTGATCTCTCGATACTTGGTAGACGAAGTTTTCCACACTGAACCTACTGCGTACCTTGGTTGCGACAAGATCACTAACGATGTTAAGACCACGTAACGTTTCCAATCAAAACATGATTAATTTGGTTGCGTATTATAAAAAATTATTCAAACCACCCACGTATTTGTTTTATGTATATAAACCTACACATGCTTGATGATAGTTTTATTCAAGCGCAACGCCTGACCAATGTCGATGATGCTGATGATGCGAAGCTATTTTTTCATATATGAATTATTTTAATAAATTTATATAAGAATGAACCATAATTCTGTTCAGTACGAACTAAAAAAAAAACACAGACAGAAAACATAAAAATAAATTTCATTTTGTCATATGTATAATAAATTCAATTGCAATGAGGCGGAATGGAATGAGATTATTTGAGGATTAATTTTTTGTGAAGCTAAAGAAATACGGTTAAATTTAGCTATATTTCAAGCGAATTAATTTATACAAATGTGAAGTGTATTTGCAGTATAGACAGTATACTTGTAAATAAATCTGGCGCCGATCTCCAATCATGTAAAAAGCATTTTATAGTACCATTGACCTAATTTCTGAAGTTTTCATCATTGCAGTTGCTAGTGTGACTAATTCATATAGAAAATGATAAATAGGCGACTACATCTTTCCGAAACGATTTTTTTTTTAAATTCTAATTTTATATATATTACAACTTATGAAATAAATCTAAAATGCAACTTTGTGATCTATGGCCAAAAAAAAGAATGTCTCACATATAGCCATTATCTAAGCAAATAAGTTTTTGAGTAGTACTAATAAATTTAGTGATTTGAACAAATGTTTGCCTGGCATCACCTTGGAAACGCAAGAAAATTTAAAAAAAAAAAAAAAAAAAGCAAAGAAAGTCAAAAAGAAAATTCAGCAGCAACGCGGTAACAGCTGTTCGACTGCAATCAACAAAAGCGATGATAAATTTTTCTAATTTTTCGAAAATTCTACTCATTAGATCTACTTAATGTACACGTAGGTATATATTTCTATTTTTTGATTATTTTTTGCTATTTTTCCGAGCAAAATTGACGTGCACAGCATGAAATTAAATCATTTGTGGCATAAAACAAATCGCGCAGCTCAGCAGCGGCAGCAGCAGATATTCTTGCGCTCGTTTGGCGATCTCTTCGTTTTTCAATTTATTATAGGGTGCTTTCTTGTCTTCGCCTATAGTACAATATTTATTTATTTTAATTTATATTTTTTTGCTTTGCCTACGTAAAAAAAATATTATTCAACGCATTTGTTTTAATGAGCGAGAGAGAAATTTGTTGAGTGAGTTTTTGAGCGATTTCCATTCGGGCGCCGGGAAAATACGTAATCTAAGAATATACACAAATATTAAATTTGGTACGTTTGCATGTTTTGTACGGATTAGTTTGTCTTCAAAATAAATATTTATTTTTGTAGCTAAAATATTTAAGTAGCAATGTGTACATGTGCGACAAAATAAGTCTACGAGTACGATATGGAAGAATTAAAGTACGGAAAGGCATATAATGGCACTTGCAGGTTCTCAATTTTTATACTTTAAAACAATTTAAAAATTTAAGAAATATAATTGAAAAAAATTATAAAAATTTATGGAGATTAACAGGACTGAAAATAGATTTGAAAATTCCTCACCAGATATTGTATACAAGTATGTCTTTCATTTTTTTTTTTTTTTTTTGTTACCAAGCTACCAAAATTTCAAATTTTGTATGTAAAATTCTTAAATTATTTCAAATAAAAGATTCCACATTGCTCGAGATCTAATACATAAATGTAAAAACTTAAAGCAAGACAAAATGTAACTTTTTAGGATTCTGAAGATTTTTGCCCTTCATATGCTATTTTAAAATGTGTTAATTTGTTTAAAAAAGAAAATATTTATTTTCTGAGTGTGTTCGACATTGAGAAACCCTGTATCTACTTGAACCTTAGATTTGGACTGTGATATATTCCGTTCAAGATTCATGTTGGATATTTCATTCCGATTGATGTAAAATACACCAAATCTTAAGTCACTTATTAAATAAACAAAAAAACTAAAAATATTCATAAAATTATCATATATGAAGTGTTTTAATAGGAACATATATGTCATCATTTTGTTCTTGTTTAGGCGATCCATTACCGATTTTTCTAGCGGATTTTATTTCTCTCGGTACCATATGAATATGTGCCAGAATCTTCAAACTGCTTGATAAACACTGCCGCTCACTTGAATAGGAACACGAAGAATTTTATCATTTTTATGTTTTAGGCTGAAGCCATATACCGACTCACTGATAGGACGATATCAGTTTGGCTTCAGACCAAAACGGTCGACCAGTGACCAAATATTCACATTACGCCAAATCTTGGAAAAGACCCGTGAGTTCAACAAAGACACTCACCACCTATTTGTCGATTACAAAGCCGCTTTCGACACGCCGATAAGAGCGAAGTTCTTCGACGCCCTGTCTGCACTAGGTATCCCGGCAAAGATTGTCCGTCTTTGCATGGCGACGCTATCTAACACACAAAGCGTTGTCAGGGTGGGGAAAAACCTCTCCGACCCCTTTGATACCAAGAGAGGTTTCAGGCAGGGCGATGCTCTATCGTGCGATTTTTTTCAATCTCCTGATGGAATGCATCCTATGCCAATGCCCGTACATACAGAGTATGTCGGGCTCGATCTTCCAAAAGGAAGTGATGCTGCTCGCTTACGCCGATGACATCGATATCATCGGTACGCAGGAACGGCGAGTCAGCAAGGCGTTCTCGGAGATTGAAAAACAGTCTCGGCTCATGGGTCTAGCGGTGAACGAGGACAAGACGAAGTACTTGGTGTCTTCTCGCACTCCGTCAATGCGTCTTGGACGGTCAGTGACGATGAAGAATTTCAACTTCAGTGTTGTAGAAAACTTCGTCTATCTCGGAACAGAGATCACCAGCAACAACAACGTTAGCCTGGAGATCAGGCGAAGAATCACGCTTGCAAACAGATGTTTTTTTGGGCTGAGCAAGCAAATGAGAGGTAAAGCCCTCTCTCGACGGACGAAAATAAAGATATATATAAGACGCTGATACTCCCGGTCCTACTGTATGGCGCAGAGGCATGGACCGTGATTAAGTCAGATGAGACAGCGTTGGAAGTCTTCGAGAGGAAGATTCTTCGCAGGATCTTTGGTCCTATTATAGTCGGCGACGAGTTTAGGTCCCGTATGAACCGCGAGCTGTACGAGCTATTCAATGAGGTTGACATAGTCCAGCGCATAAAATTCCAGCGGCTGCACTGGGCTGGGCACCTCATTCGAATGGACGAAGGAGCTCCAGCACGCATGGTTTACATGGGGGGCCCAAACTTGATTGGTGGACGCCGACATAGAGGACGACCGGGCACTCGATGGAATGACCAGGTATGGAGAGATCTCTCCGTACTTGGCATTCAGAACGACTGGCGCCAGCGCGCACAGGATTCTGGAGGCTGGCGCGCTTTCCTGGACGCGGCCATGACCGGTAGACGGTTGACGGCCATTTAAGTAAGTAAGTAAGTATGTTTTAGAACATGTTATCTAAGTATTATCGGTAATATGTATCTCATATTGTCTTTTAAATTCCGTTTATCGTTTAGAAATAGATGATCCAAAGCGATTACCATAATATTTTACTTGTGGTTTTTTGTAAACTTCCACGAAAAATGTGAACATTTTTGACTGACTTGATTAAGAACATTAAAGTAAATAAAGCAAAATCAAGAAATTTATAAAAAATTATTTTCATAAAAGAAAGTACATACTCCTTTGTTTAAAATGACATCATATAGGCAGTCATAAAGTTTTTGTTGTACTTCAGCGAAATTTCGGACGAAGTAGATTTAATTGTATTTATCAGTGCGTTGTATATTATCAAATTGTCTGTCAGATTTATACTTTTGCCTGGTAAACTATTCTTAAGCATTCTCTACAATATTAAGATGT
This sequence comes from Leucophenga maculata, assembly GCA_035044805.1. Lineage (NCBI taxonomy): Eukaryota > Metazoa > Arthropoda > Insecta > Diptera > Drosophilidae > Leucophenga > Leucophenga maculata. The sequence goes on from JAWNNP010001197.1 coordinate 3,151,345, forward strand.
GGCGAATACGAAAGCCAATGTCGTAAGGCGACATCCTGGTCTTGGATTCAAGCTTCAACCTGTCGTGTAGTTTGATTCGTTATCGTATTGGTAACACCATTTCAAATATTCCAACACATTTTTTAACCCATTAATTCTAGGGATCGGAAATTGGAGTTCTAATGTAACATAATATGAAAACGGCTTTCAAACCATTATACCAACTTCTCGACTAGAATTTGGGCCTTCTACGTTTTTGCTAATCGTGAATCGGTAATTGTTCTTGTTTTACTTTAACTTCTATAAATAGCTTGACGAACTGATAAAAGTAAAAGTAAAGGAAAATTGATAAAAATATGAACAACATGAGTCGTGTTCTTATTCAAGTGAGCGAGTAATGAAATAAGTTACACCTTTTAACCAAATTGATGTTCAATTGTTAAAATTAGTTCAAGCGGAACAAAAATAAAAAAAAAGGTTAATAATGGTAATATCTTTACCAGGTATAGCATTTGATACTTTCCATAGTTTTGAAAAGTTTTCCATCTTAGACATTGAGTTGGCGAGTTGCCTTGTGTGGAACTGAGTATGGTGAGTTTTTAATGTCATTTTTCCTATAAGACTTTTTATTTCACTGTATGTTATTTGCTTTTGCCTTTTGCCTTTGCTTCATATTCCTGTGATTTTCGATAAGTCTGCTGTAAGGTGTTCGTACAAATACTTGAAGCATTCGAAAAAACATCTTCAAAGTATTCGGCTAGAATTGTAGCTTCATTAGAGTTAGTTTTGGTCCACGAGTCATGCTCTTTCTTTAGAAGAGGTCGGTGAACGCTTTTGTTGGACAATTTTCTTTTATTTTGGATTGCCTTCAGAAGGTTTTTACCTTACAGGTCCCTTCGTCGTGTGTTTGGCGTTGAAGTCTCCGGCACCAAAATTGACTCGGATCTATTGATCGGCCGATATTGTACGTTTAAGCGGGCTATACAGTCTTGATATCGTAAATTGTCCATATTTATCATTTAGTAGTGTTGATTGGATGTGATCTTCTTTGAAGTTCTTCAGCTCTGAGTATGCCATAATTAGCATTAGTCCCTCATTTTTGAACGAATCGTTCTATAGATTGATAAGAAGACTTTTTGTGACCTAATTTTTTTTTCAGAATTTTTAATTTTAGAAGTAAGCCTAAACCTATCTTCCACTTTTGTGGGTTTTGTGAAGAACTATTCAGTTATTCCTAAAGAAAATTTTAAGGTTTGTGTACAGGTTTATATGTGGAAACGAATTAAGTTTTGAGTTTACCACAAAAATCGCAGAATGAAAGCTGCAAATTTTCAGTTTAGCATTAACTCTAATAGAGAAATTTACCCGCGCAAAGACGGGTATATTTTGTTTGCCGTAAAAAATAAAATACTCAAATGCATTAATGCTGCAAATAATTGTATAAAATATTATAGAAAATTTGACGTAAATTTAAAGTCGTAACAATTTAAATAATAATAACTAAAAATGCAATTCTATAATCCAGATCTATTTTAACTTTTATTTTTATTTTTTCAGCTTATCGGCAGCATATTGATAAGCCCATTGATATGTGCAAAACTTGCTCAATACTAAAAAAAAAAACAAATATAATTCTATACTCTGTCTTGCTGTATGCCTCTCAATGAGCTATTTTTCTATACTTTATGCTCATATCAACTCAAAAATAAAGAAATTTCACTCAAAATTTTCTTTTCGTATGAAATTTTCGTCGTCGTTTGCGCGGCATGAAAATATCGAAAAATTTTCGCGGTCACAAGGTAAATTTGTGGGATATTCTAGTTGTGTTACGAATTGGTTTTGGACCGGGAGAGATCGACTCGTATACTCGTACTCGTACATTTATATTTATAAAATAAAATACAGATATATATTAACTAAATATATATATATATAAATATATATATAAATTTAGTGTTCCTCAGATCTTCTTGTGTGCCTTTTGTCAACTAATTATAATTTAGCAGATTTTATTAAGTTTGAAATACAGAATCGAAACACATATACAACGAAATACGACAAAACGAATGAAATAAAATCAATTTTATTTTAGCTGACAATCGTTGAAAGGGACACAAAGGATTACCCAGGAAACGATTGTCGGTCTAAATGCGACGCAACAAATAATTAAATAAAATTCAAAATAAATATATAAATAAAATTAAGAAACGAATAACGCGAAAGAAAAAAAAAAAACTAAAATAAAAAACGAGACGACGACAAGTTGCAAATGTGAAATGTGAAACTACTGATTTGTCCAGCATTAAATATTAAAGAAATAACGCAAAAACAAAATTGTGAAAATTAATATTAATTAAATTTTAAATAAAAAATAAAATATTTTATAGCTTTTTTACCAATTTTTCATTTAATTTTTTGTATATTTTCATGCAGTGCATTTAAGCGAAAATATTTGAATGCAGATTTAACGAGAGTGCAATTGTTTTCTCCAATAATTCAAAATACTAAACATAAATTAAATTTATGTCGTGGTTAACGTACTAACCGAAATTAACAAACAACACTGGGAAACTCAAGGAAAATTTGATCTGTTAGTATGGGGCGGTTAACAATATGGTTCCTGCTGGGACTAACGTTATTCGCCGTCTCCAGTAATGGTAAGTGTATGAAAAAATCTAATATTATATAAGCTAATTAGCTTAGATAAAAGGAATTAAAATATAAAATAAAATGAGGTTTCTCGATTTCTTAAGATCGCATAGAACGTACGCAAATCAACCAACAGCCAAAGCAGCAAAAATTATTATGCAATTTTTAAGCAAAAATATTTGAGCAGCAAAATAAAATTTAAAAAAAAAAGTTGAAAAAAAAACTAAATATTTAAAAATATTCTACTGTCGCTGTATGAGTGCGTGTATCTTCGATATTTGTGCCGAAGAAATGCGAAAAAAAAGTAGCTCGACTCTTGTCAGCCACTTTTCTCCTGGTGAAAATTCTCAAATGCGCGCAAAACTCTGCGCAAACGAATAGAAAACGTCAGCGCGACACTTTTCCCAATACGAAAAAAAAAAAAGAAAAATATACAAGAACAAGCATATTTCGTATTTAAAGATATAATATTTTTTTTTTACTTAGTATTTCACGAACACACAAAATTGTCTCTGAAAAAAAATCAGCAGAATTTGAGCTAAACAAGCTGCGACGACAAACGCTGAAGAAGATTTTCTTCTTCGATGCTGCCCTGTCTTCGTTGCCTTGCGCTTCATTGTCATCGTTTGTAATAATTTAAATTTAGAACTTTGAGTTATTTTATGTCTTAGGGAAATATATTGTTATGTTTGCACAAGCTTGCAAATAGATAGAAAATAAAAAAATAAAAAAAATTTCATAAAAACGCGGCAAATCAAAGAAAAACAGTAGCAGTAAAGATTTACGATTAATTTAAATAATTAAATTACATTTTGATTTTTATTAATAACTGCAAATAGGCATATTTAACTGTTGGTATTATGTAAAACCGATTTTGCAACACTTTACAGCACATTATTTCTATAAGGCTTAACAGTTTAGCTTGTAACTTATGAGAAAAGATATATAAGAATTAGTTGGCATAAACAGTACACTGACAGAACTCAATAATAACTTGAATTTCGTGGCTATGAATGACTGTGTTTACGGCCTAAACCGATTTGCAGAGTAGAAGCTGCGCAGACAAAAGTTATACAGCAAAGCGCAATTGGCTTTAACAGTCTCAAAGGTGCTAATACATCATAAGTTTGGTGCTATGCTCAGGACTAAATCTCTTATCTAAATCTAGGCACTACGCATAATTTGTAGCTCAATACACTTTAGCCAAGATTATTGCTAAACGGAGAAATTAATCAAAATTAGTCACTCAAGAACCATTGATTCATTAAATCCTATTGATTCACTAAATCAAATTAATAGATCGGAAAGAAATCTAACCGATTAAGACTGAAAACAAACTTTCAAATATAACTAAACGACTCTGTTAATCGAAATACTGATTTATTTGTGAAAAGGATGTTCGAAATTTTACCTAAATTTGCTAATTCACTTTGATCAGAACTCCGAATTTGTAGAGCTGGCAGAACAAAGCTTTATTTCATAAGAGAAAACAGAAAACAATTGTTTCTCCATAAGATTGCATAAGATTAACATATTAAAAATATACATTGCAAGGAATTATTTTCGCATAAGCGCAAAATTAAGGGTACTCACGACAGCTTAAAAAAGTAGAGAAATGGAACAAGTGAATATTTGAATATGTATTGCTATTCTATTACACAGATAAGGAATCATTTTATTACACTTAAACTCGAAAATGGTTTGTCTAGTGATTTGCAAATAGTCAAAGTCAGGCGAATAGCTGGCAAGACTGAATAGAATTAAATGACAAAGAAGCAACGCTACTACATTTTTATTAAACTTGGAGCATTTTAGAAATATAAACAACAATAAATGTTTAAAAATGTTGCCACTCAATTTAATATACAAACTTTTTCTGTCCTCACATGCGCCCCATGTTGGGCGCCAATTAATTATGCCATGTAAATGCAACGTTTCGTAAAACATGCTTAATATTAATTAGAAATTTTTTTTTAAGTTTTATCCTTTTGATAGCTTGTAAGACGTTCTACATCCTAGAGTCAATGAGTAAATAACTACGTTTTTATTTTTATTTATTCAGAAGAAAAATAATAACAATAAATATTTTTAAAAAGAAAACTTTTTAAAAGGCAAAAATAACATAAATCATGCATTTTAACTTAAAAATGAAAATTGAAGAAAGATAATAAAAATATATTAAACCATTTTTCTACAGAATTATTACAGAATATAATATAAAATAAAGTTAAGTGAACAGAAGTATAGTGATTCAATAACAAAATTGAATTAATATAATATTATATAGTTGGGGCTTCAATTCGAACACACTTTATAAAAGAATATAGAGACGCAAATTCTTGGGATCGTGAGCACCCTTATTTGTTATGTACTTTTTTACATGGTTGGCTTTGCTCTATATTCTATATAAGTACAAAAAAAAATGAAATATTTTTCACTTGAAGCCATATTCAACTGATAGGCTTTTTTGAGCAACATTGTACATAGTGAAAAAGAAACTTACTCGCTTGGGTGGCTGGTAGGTAATTGATAAGTGCTTGGTAGGTGCTAGGTGGCTTGTAGGTGCTTGGTAGATGCTAGGTGGCTTGTAGGTGGCTGATAGGTGACTTGTAGGTGTCTAGCTGGGTGGCTGGAAACTTTTATTTCCATCACTCCGTCCGAAGATCGTGAGCACCTTTGGTGGCTGGTATGGTCAGATGGGTGACTTGTAGGTGGCGGGGTAGCTGCAAACTTATATTTTCAACATTCTATCCTCAGTTCTTGAGTATTTTTGATATGAAATATTGTTGGGGATATATCATCTGGTGGCAAGTATGTCGCTGATGGGTGGCTGCAAACTCATATTTTCATCACTTTATCTTCGAAACATCAGTACGTTTGATTTGATATATTGTTAGGAATATATATCAAATAGTGGTATTTTAGGTGGCTGGTAGGTAGCTGGTATGTGGATAGCTGTGTGACTGCAAAATTCTATTTGCATCACTCCATTCAAGGATCGTGAGTACCTTTGATATAAAACATTGTTAGGGGTTTATCATTTGTACCGACGTTTTGGAATTTCTTCGAGATATTAGTAGCGTTAGAAGGCTGAAAGTTTATCCTTAATTATCATATCTTCTTAAGTTTCGATTACGTTTTTATTTAGTTTCAAAACCTCCAACTTCAAAACACACCAAATAGTTATTTTGTGTAGATGTATCTTCGGCGATTCCGATATTTAGCCAAAATTTTTGTAGTAGCTCTCTCTGTATAGTTTAAACATGTTCTTGAAACCTATAGATTTTCGAGTTTAAATACTGAACCTTGCTGAACATTTCTGTCGAAAAGGATGCCAAAAAATGGTTTAGGGTTGCCAGATGGCCACAATTAGAAACTGTTAAGTCGCAGCAAAAATATATTATGTTATACAATTTTCAATGCAATATTATAAAGTAGGCATACGCATTTTCAGTGAAAATAGCAAATAGCAGTTTAAACCAAAAACTGATATTTTATGTTAAATCACTGCTTTTTACTGTTTAATCACAGCACTTTCTGTTGAATGACTGTATTTTCTGTTGTAATAGTTATTTAACAGACACAAGCACTGATTTATCATAAAATATCAGTATTTTTGTTTAGACTGTTATACGCTATTTTTTACTGTGATTGAAAATAACCTAAAATATGCTCATGCCTAAAAAGTATTCGAAAATAAAGATACAACTGAAAAAAGTCATATACTATCCTACAAAAAAAAACCAGTATTACAATTATTATAGAGATATTCAAAAAGGAAAATAATATCTATACAGCCATAGACTTCAGCGAAACTCAAGCCGCAATAAAAAAAAAAAAATTTTAAATAATATAAAATAATAATAAACACTCTTCGGACTTTAATAAAATTTGCAGTGGTAAAAATTTACGAATTAGATAGAAAGTATCAGTATTGAGGAAAAAAAAAACTTTTAAAAGAGGACATTTTTAAATTATTCATTAATTTCCAAATTCAGTTAAAAAAGGTAGTGAGACATTGCATTGAGACTATTAACTATCAATAATCCATAGACTACTTTTACATTTCGAGCAAAATGTAACATTAATTTTGTGTTTGAAAACAAATATGAAAGGTACGACGTGTCACGTTGAATCAAACACAAAAAAAAACACACTTTTGACTGATGTTTGTCTATGGTTACTGGTTAAGGCTGTACTACACTAATTCAAAGTCAGAACACATAAACTGTTTGCCGTATTTCAATTAATTTTAAAAGATAATCAAATATAAATCTAATGATGTTGATGGCTTAAAACATTTTTATTTTTCCCTACACCTTTTCTCCTCCCCTTTGCACCTGCTTAGCATGCACTCGCACTCGTATTAAATTGAAACTGTATACATTTCAACACAACCCTTTATAATATTAAGCAATACTTTGCATAACAATAGACAAACGTTTACAAAATATCAACCCAATTAAATCGAAATATCTGACAGATAATATATTTATATATAAACCGATTCACAGTGCGTTTGTGTAACAAATTCAATATGACGCAATCTGAAGACAATTAAAAGCTGCTAAATGACCTTACAGAAAGCTGTCACTCATAAATTGGCGGCCTTAAGAAAATTACACACACGCTCGGAAAATACAATTCAAAAAAAAAATTAAGATGGTGCCAAGTGAAAGAATAAAATTTTGACAAAGAAAATATAGCAAATAACCGTCGAAAAATTAAAAAAAAAAATTCGTCTAAAAAATATATCAATGAAAAAGCTAACAAGCGTGAGTGTACGGGTCGAAAATTGGAGTGGGCGAATGGCCAAAAATATTAGAGAGAAAATTTAAAAAAAAAAGAAACTAAAAAATAAGCTAGAAAACGCAGCGTGAGCTGTACAAAAAGAAAAAAGTTTAAAAATAAAAATTAAGATTGCTGCGCGCACGTAAATTAATGTCAAGTTTGAAAGGATAAAATGACCTTAAAACTGGCACTGAACAAAATTTGAAGCAATGCAACAAATGTTTGAACAACGATACGCTATATGCTGAGTATATTAAAATTTAAAAGAAGCAGTAGGCGTTGGAGAACTAATGTCTATGTCCGTCTATTCAGCTTCAACAGCGCACTCTATTGGCTTTACAATACCATTAGAAAACATAACCAACAGCAAATAGCGCCATCTATTTTTTTAATAAAAATTTAAATACTAAAAAGAATATTGCTTGCAGGGTCTCCATATGTCTATATGATTTAGTCAAGAGGATATTTCTTAAAACAGGATAATTGTATAGTAACAATTTAGGGTAGATCTTAAAACACAGCTGTAGCTTTATTACATTCTTAAAAAACTAACTCAGTGTATAATAATTTTCTAATCCAAATTTTTCTTAAAATTCGCAGATATATTTGCCAGTGCCGAAGCCGGACCGAGCGAATCTGAATGTCGTCCCTATATTGAAAAGGCTATAAACAATTTGAAAACTGGTGAACCTAGTGATAAAGGTAAGTCGTAGCAAGTCCAGTGTGTGTGTCTGTACCGACGGCACATAGCATCTATTTTTTGTTTTCTATGGATCTCTAACGAATTTCAAATTCCAAAGAGCTGGCAATAGGCCAAAAGAACACTTAGACATGAGTTGTCGAAAAAGACATACGAAAACCATTTGGATATATCTATCTATCTATCTATCTATCGAAATATTTAAATAGTATACAAAGAAATGTAAAATATTGACAACGAACGAAAAACTGTCAATAGTTTCGTACAATTGGCCCCAAAATGACAACGTATGAAGAAAGAAATGCGAAACAGGTATCTGTATAGCGCCTAGATATGCTATATTCCCTCCACCACTTAGCTAATAGATTTTTCTCCCAGCACTGAATTATGTAGACCTGCTATTGTCAATCATATTAAACATATTTTTCTTCTTGTTGTTGTCTGCCAGCAGACAGTGTCCCTAGTCCTGATACGACTTCCGGTGAAGACACAACGAACAATGACTCCGACGAAATGCAATCCGATCAGCCAAAGAAACATAAACATGATGATGATTCTGATGAGAAAGAGACCATTGAAATTGCAGACGTAGATTCGACTGAAGACGAAAAATCGAATAAAGATGTTGATCTCGACGGCGATGGCATACCAAATGAAGAAGATAACGATATTGACGGTGATGCCAAGCCGAATGATGAGGACGATGACATCGACGGCGATGGCATCCCGAATGTAAGCGATGATGACATTGACGGCGATGTCATTCCAAATGAACGCGACTCCGACATCGATGGCGATGGTGTACTGAATGTGCATGATCGCGATATTGACGGAGATGGCGTTCTCAACGTAGTCGACACCGATATCGATGGCGACGGTGTACCAAACGCCGTCGACAAGGACATCGATGGTGATGGCGTTTCAAATGTGAATGACAATGACTTGGACGGTGATGGCATACCCAATGATGAGGATGACGATATGGATGGCGATGGCATACCGAATGACCAGGACGATGATATTGACGGCGATGGTATACCCAACGATAAGGACAATGATATTGACGGTGATGGCATACCCAATGATGAGGACGATGATATTGATGGCGATGGCATTCCTAATGATCAGGACGATGATGTTGACGGTGATGGCATACCTAATCACGATGATGATGACATTGATGGAGATGGCATTCCGAATGAAGATGACGATGACATTGATGGCGATGGCATACCCAATGATGAGGACACTGATATCGATGGTGATGGCATACCAAATCACAAGGATGACGACATTGATGGTGATGGCATACCGAATGATAAGGATAACGATATTGACGGCGATGGCGTACCAAACGAGGATGATCATGATCTTGATGGCGATGGTATTAAAAACGAGCACGACAACGATATAGATGGCGATGGTATACCCAATGAGAAGGACCATGACGTAGATGGCGATGGCCTACACAATGATGAGGAACCAAAGAGCTTGGATATCGATGGCGATGGTATACCCAATGACGATGATGAAGATATTGATGGTGATAGTCATCCCAATGAAAAGGACGAGGATATGGATGGCGATGGCATCTTAAATCAACATGATCGCGACATCGACGGAGATGGTGTACCAAATGTGCATGACGAAGATAGCCATGAGGCCGATGATGATGATGACAAGAAGGCCGACGTTGATGACGATGAAGAGGAGGAAGAAGTCAAGAAACGCTCTAAACGCGAAGTAGATGCTGCACCTGTTGCACAAACAACAGCAAGCCGACCAGGCGACTTGGATGGCGATGGCATACCAGATGAGGAAGATGATGATATAGATGGTGATGGTATACCGAATGAAAAGGATGACGATATGGATGGTGATGGCATACCAAATGAAGATGACGATGATATGGACGGCGATGGCATACCAAATGAAGATGATGACGACATGGATGGCGATGGCATACCAAATGAAGCTGACGACGACATGGATGGTGACGGCATACCCAATGAACAGGACGATGACAAGGATGGTGATGGTGTGCCAGATCACAAGGATGATGACATTGATGGTGATGGCATACCAAACGCAGTGGACAGCGATAAGGATGGCGACGGCATACTCAATGAACATGAGGAAGCTGAAGCTGCCGTTGAAGCAGCTGAAGCGCAAAAAGAGGACGCCATAGAAACTGAAGCAGAAGATGAAACAATGCCAGAAGATGACTTGCTTTGGGTAAGTGTACTAAAATATTTCATTTGCAATTCAGTTTTTACATTTTTTGGCCTTACAGGAAGGTGAAATACCACAGAATCGTCGCAGTCGCGATCATGTCACGGAATTGCTGCAATTGAATGAGGAATTCAATACACGTGAAAAGGCTACCGACAATGTGGCCGAGATCGTTTTGCGTGACATTAAGCGCATCTATGAGAACGCCATTAAGCCACTGGAGACACTCTACAAGTATCGCGATTTGAGTAATCGTCACTTCAGTGATCCGGAAATCTTCTCGAAACCTCTGGTGCTCTTCATGGGTCCATGGTCTGGTGGCAAATCTTCGATTTTGAACTATCTTACCAACAATGAGTACACTCCTAACTCGCTGAGAACTGGTAAGTTTTTCGTTAGGAATTTAAAAGTTTGCAAACTAAGTAGACAACTTGCAGGTGCCGAACCCTCGCCCGCCTATTTCAATATACTCATGTGGGGCAATGAGACCGAGGTGCTTGATGGCACACAGCTCGCTGCGGATTACACTTTCTCCGGACTGCAGAAGTTTGGACAGGGACTCGAGGAACGTCTGCGCGGTTTGAAATTGCGCAATAAGCTGCTCGAAAAGGTGAATAATCTAAAAAAAAGTTTAACCTTGAAGCAAACAAATAACTCTTCGTTTGATAAATATTTATAAGAAAATTCATAGATACATAATTTATCTTGCGTTAATTTCGCTGTCGCTAAAAATGTTTTAAATATTTTCGAAAATCATGCTCACGTCAGCGCGAACGCTCGAGATGCAGCCCAAGTACTCAAATTCTCACTCAAAAAAGCGCTCAAACTATTTCAAAATGCAATTCTAGATTGCTGCAGCTTTGCAAAAGTAAACAATCTTTAGGACTCGGCGCTGCATCTATGAAATATAGTATGTTGTTCGATATAGAGTGCATTAACTTGCCCCATAGTTGATATTTCTTGGCAGACTGTCATCTATTGGGAAACAGTTTTGCAATGCGGCTGAAATGAAATTGGGCGCTTTGCCAGTTTATAGAATGCCTTCTACTCGCTGGCCTTTAGCATATTAACGCACATTTCGTCGTTTGCGATTATTTTTGTAACTTGTAAAATTATTACAAATTAAATACGGCACAGAGATGTGTTAAAAATAGATTTATGCATTATTAAAAATAATTCATGAAATCTCCGCAGGTCAACATTGTTGAGATACCCGGCATACTGGAGGTGCGCAAGCAAGTCTCACGCGTCTTTCCATTCAACGATGCCTGTCAGTGGTTCATCGATCGTGCCGATATCATATTCTTGGTCTATGATCCAGCTAAACTGGATGTTGGACCCGAAACCGAGGCCATACTTGATCAACTGAAGGGTCGTGAATATCAGACACGCATCATACTTAACAAAGCGGATACTGTCAAACCGGAGGAGCTGTTGCGCGTACAGAGCGCACTGATCTGGAATATTTCGCCGCTGATGTCCTCAGCACAGCCACCGCTGGTGTATACAACATCACTGTGGTCGAATCCCTACCAGGATGGTGCACCAGCACGTCTGCTGCTTGCACAGGAGCGCGCCTTCCTGCGCGATTTACGCACTGCAATCGAGAAGAGAATCGAACATAAGATTGCCAGTGCGCGTCGTTTTGCTGTGAGTTGGAAATCAATAAAAATAATTAATTTTATTTAATGTCCTTTTTTCGCAACGACAGGTACGCGTCCGCAATCACGCTAAAATGGTCGATTGTTATTTGAACACCTATTACAACCATAAGACGCTCTTCGGCAATAAGAAACGCATCGCAGATGACATTATCGATCATCCACAAAACTATCACATCTATGAGGGCTTGTCGACACTTACTAATATCTCACGTTACGATTTACCCGATCCCGAAGTCTATCGCGATTTCTTCCGTTTGAATCCGCTGTACGAATTCAAGAAGCTTGCGGAAACTTGTACCTACTTCCGTGGCTGTCCCATAACCAAGTTGGATGTGGCAATTGCCTACGACTTACCCGAGTTGACTGGCAAGTATAAGAAGATGTCCGAAGCTGCCTTGACGAGCATAGATGCCAAGGAGGCTGCCGAAGCTGCTGCTCCAGCAGCGGAAGCAACCGATGCGAAAAAGACCAAAAGTTGAGTACACAACTCACTAATAGAGAAAAACCTGCCAAGTAATTTATTTTAGAGAGAGAGCGAGGGAGTGAGAATAGCAGAGGAGTAAACAACAAGTAAAAGGATAAGCGCTTCCACAATTTGCATACAGCGAGATCCAATCCATAAGCATATGGTTGGCCTGGAACTCAGCGTTTTGAAACAGATACTACAATACATAAATAGTTAGATGAACAACAGCTGAAGATATTCAAAATTTCGAGACAGTTTTTATTTGAATCTTTTTTCATTTTTGTAGTTAACAACTTGTTGACAATTTAAATATTTTAATTAATTAAGAACAGCACTTAATATGTTGAGAGAAACCCAATGAGAGAAAAGAAAAAAATGGACACAACTGAGAGAGCACATATTTTATTTTTACACAATTTATTTTCTGGTAACAGCAAAAGCACAATCACAGACATAATTATATGCACATCTTTGAGAGGAGAGAGCGAATTTATATAGCATAATATAAAATAACAAAAAAAAAACCTATAACGAAACCCAACTGAGAGTAGTAGACATATAACCGATAATTTTCACTATTTAAAACAAAAGAAAAACAAAAACAACTAATATTCGATTCAACATATAAATTTTTAAACGATTGACTACGAAAATTTAACACTTTTATGACATAGAAAATATACTAATACAGCAAACAAGTCTTGAACTAAGAAATACTATAAACCGTTACCAAAAATCCTTAGATAATTCAACAGCTTTTGTGTATTTTACAATGTTCAGGGTTAGTTTTGTTTTGGAACAGCACAGCACAGCAGTAAAACCCCTTGAGATTGTAGTTGATAAGACTTTTTGATAAACAAAACCAAAAAAAAGTAATTTTAAAACAGTGAAGACGTTGCAAATATTCGACTTATAAATAGTCGTCGTCATATATATGTATGTATAATGGAATATTTAATATTTGAGCAACTTAGATGAACACAGCAAAGATACTAGTAAATATTTATTGTAAACATAATGCAAACAACTGCAACATGTAAAAAATAATAAATAAATAAAATGTTTATAAATTTTTAGTCATTTTACAGCATTAGAACTTTTGTAAAATTTATTTCGAAATGGTTGCGAAATAAAAACAACGTAAACACCCCCAAAAAATGTGTTTTATATGGGAGTATAATATAAGTATTGCATTGACGGACAGACGGACAGTACTACAATAACAGAGCTTATGGTACTGATCAAACCACAGTCTGCCACATACAATCACACAAATTTACAGTATAGATCGCAATAATGCAATCAAGATTTTAATAATATTTGACAATTTTTTACATTTCAGGTAGGTTAACATATATTGCAACAAAATACCAAAATAGAAGTGTCCAGTGTGATACCTTCGATCGATTTACGAGAGTAGAAACTTCAAATTTGAGGTTTTAAATATTTCTTGTAGGAATACTTACGTTGCATGCTTGAGATCGGTGGAGGATGCAGTCATTTACGAACGCCATGTCGCTTAGTCGTCTCCAAACATTCGAAGATTAAGGACAGGCTTTTCGATGAAATCATTTTCGTCTCCCGTTCAAAAAGCGCTGCGACGTACTTGTTTTATTCCGTTTTAATAAGTAATTGCATACTATTAAATTTGAGTGCAATTTCATGAATCATTTGCATAACGATCTATTAGAGCATTTAGCATTGTGCTTCTCTGAAGCGAAGCATTCGATCTATTGTTCCCAGAGTTCGTATTTGTTTAATATTGAAAAAATCGCTTTGGTTGTTTTTGAAATAAGGAGCTGCAAACGAGCGAAAAATATGTTGTAAGACAAATTTTTATTGCTTCAAAACACACTTTACCATGTATCTGTATAGTTTACCATATATACAAGCAATACCGGAGTAGCTTTATTACATTGTTACTATAATGTCTTTTATATTCCACATTTCTGCCTCACTCAGCGGACGCCGTTCCACTGATAACAATTAATACTCATATAAAAATTCAATTACTGTGTTTCCTTGCCGCGTATGCCACCGCATGTTATCTGCAACAATTAATATTTAGTTTTTAATGTTATAATGAACTAAAAACTATGTTAAACCAACCTTATAAAGGCCCACAAAACGTGAAGTTGGTATCGTCTTGCCCAAAACAGCTTTATAGATGCCAGCATCATCGATTTTAAAGAACAGAATACGTTGGCTGATCAAATGGCCATAAATATCGCCAAGTGCACAACTTGTAAGCCAGCGATCACGATGAAAGCGTTGTGTAAACTCGTTTGTGGTCACAATCTAATGTTAGAAATGATGTTAGATTACATGAATACAACAAACTTATTATACACACCGCAACATCGTATTTGTGAATTAAACTTTTCAAAATATCCATAAGTTCAAAAAGCAGCGTTGTGCGGTCGGTGAAATTTTCAATCATGCGCAGTGAAAAGGACAACGAATCGATTACAATGAGCTTCAGCTGTTAAAGTGTAAAATGTCACATTATTATGTTATTTTTATGATATTTTAATGACAATACGCACCGACGGCAACTGCTCCAACATCTTAGGTAGCATTATGATTTGTGCATTAAGCTGCGCAAATGTTTGACAGTCGACATAGAAGATGTTTTCCAACATACTTGCTACATTGAAGCCGGGCAACGCAATGCGCTGCTCCAGTTGCAAAGCCATTTCGCGTAAGCGTTGCAAAGTAAAACCAGCGCGCGTATCAAGAAATAGAGCCTGTGCTGCTGTTTGGCAACCAGTGGGACGTGGTATCTGCACGTTGAGACATAACTGCATGCTGTATAAATGATGAAACAATAAAGTATTAAAATGCGGCGTACATATTTAAAATGTTGTGTCTTGTTTACTTACCACATTTGAGTTTTACCAGTGCCGGATGCGCCACTAAATTCAGTGATTTGCCGCAGCGCTATGCCACCGCGCAACATTTGATCCAGCTGCTGGAATTGTGTTACAATTCTTCCGCGTTCGACATCTTGTTTCCATAGATCAAAGCAAGTAGTCGTTGCGATTTGTTCATCATCTGAACTCATTTTCTTGTAGATTCAAAATATGCGGCTGTGCTGCACAGTGCTGACCACTTGTTAAACGAGGGCGCCTATGCACGTCGCATTTGTAGTCAAAATACGTAAATCGACGTATGGAGTATATATTGATTGTTGATCTTAATGCAGCCGCTTATATAAATATTAATTGAGTATAAAATATATTAATTAAAATATAATAAATTAGTATGAAACGTTATGAGACGTGTAGCAGGCATATGGCATGATCCAATGCACGACAGCTGTTCTAGTAATGTTAGTACTTAAGGCCCCATAAGACTATGAAATTTTAAGTAATCACATCCTTCACTCTATACGTTATTATAAAACCTTTCTCGATTATTTAAGAACGCTTCCCATTTTTCCAATATGGTATTAGATTGAAGAAGTTAATGCAAAGCATTTAAAACTTAGTTGCATAGACTTAGAATCTTTATACATATTTGTATAACTTTTTTCTGTTTTTTGGCAAAAGAAAGAAAAAACACTATCAAAAGACAAAAAGGTTATCAAAAAGTAAAGGAACATTTTCTAGGAAGGGGTAGTTTAAAATTCAGCAATATTGTGTATAACCTCTTATCTACGTGGTTCAGAGTGCAACTTTTTTTTTTTTTAACAAATACCCTCAAATATGCTTTTTTGTAAATTATTATGATTATTATATATATTTCTATTACAGTTTTATGTCAGATACGATCAACTATTTTAAATTGAGAAATTCTAACTGACTGTGTGCGACAACACTAAACGCATCACTCGCTGCTTACCAACACTGTGCAGTGTCCAACAACTATACTCGCACAGTCAGCTGTTTTTGTTTCTCTCTCGTTCCAATTTATTTTATTTACATCTTTTCGTGTTGTGAGAGCGCGGAAAACAAAAAACTTGTAAATCAAAACCGCTGCGCTCGAGCAAGAAGATGCACACTGATTTGTCGCCGCATCTACACACGCCAGCCTGCAACAAACTAATTGAACAGCTACACGCGTGTCACAAAGAAGTAAGTAAATGCGCTAAGCGGCAAAGCTTCTGCAAAAACTGATTTATGTAATAATCTACATCCATACAGCACGCTTTTGCCAAATTTGTAGGCTACTGCAACGACATTGACTCGGCGCTGGTCAAGTGCCTTAAGCAGGAGCGTGTAGCACGTTCAGCAGCAAATCGTGTAAAAGCACGCGAGCGCCAGGAAGCTATACGCCAGCGTTTAATTGCAGAGCACGAACGAGAGTCGACATCATAAGTTCTATTACTTTTGTTACAAAATGTCCATAGCTACACAAAACACAGCAGACCCTTTGGAGCCCTACTATTTTGAACATGAACAAGAACTCATCTGCGGCGCCGAGGTTACACCAATTACAGACGAATATGTTAATAATTATCCAAGTGTAGTCGACCGCTTCTTTAAACGCTACTACTACGTGCGAGCCGACGATAAAACCGCCTACAAAGTGCTTTTTCACTCCAATCGCATTTGTCTGATCTGTTTGGCGCCACAGCATCCAGCGCTGGCCGCAGGCATTGCTTCAATCAATTTTGATGTGGGTAATGCAGATCGCAGCAAGAACGCCGTGAAAGGCAAAGGCAAGAAGGGTGGTATGGCACTGCAGGCAGACTCAACGCTAGCACTGCTCACCAGCGAGACGAATACTGTGTACAGAGTGCCTAGCTGTGTACGCGGTAAGCTCGTGGAAGTCAATGTGGAGTTGGCACAACAACCAAAGCTATTGGAAACAGCTTCCGAAGGTACCGGTTTTTTGGCTATTGTCTTGCCAAAGCCCGAGCATTGCGAAGAACTTAAAGCAGGTTTAATGTCACAGGAGCAATATGACGCGTATCTGGAGAAAGCGCAGCAATCGGAGTAGAATTTAAGCATTTTTAAGATGGCAATTCAAATTTTTAACAAATGTACAAATTATACATTAAAACAACATCTAAAAACAGTTGGCTACAATGTTTTTCTTACTTTTCAAAATTGTTGGCAACGCGCTGCAACACGTGCGTGAACAGCTGTGCTGAAGTCGACCGGCAGCGCCAAACAAAACACACAGCGTGCCTTTTTTCATTTGTGCAGCAGCAAAAATTGTTTAAAATGTCTGGAAGAACAGAAGACAAAGACTTGGAGGCAATGGAAGAAGATCCCGAGGACAGTTCTTCGAGTGGTGAGACTGACGATGAAAGTGAACCACATCCAGATGCATACACCGGCAATGAGGTAAAGCAAAAATTAAAAAAAATGGCGCGAATACTATATTTACATTAATTTGATATCAATAAATGCTGCTACAGGAGGTTGTTATTGATTTCGAGGGTCGTCCGCCAATAGATCCCGATCGTCATGGCATCTCACAGCTGTTGCAACGTGTATATTTGCGTGCACACATCAACTGCGCACAGCTGTCGGATTTGATTGTTGGTGCGTAAGCATGGAGCTATACTTTTGTCGGCATATAAATTAATAATTATCTATCCATGCTTTATTTCACAGCACAAAATTTCGTGGGCAGCGTTATCTGCCAGTGCGAGGACGATGGACCCGATAGCGATGCAGACGGTGACGAGGATATGCTCGATGATGGTACCATTTTCGGCATTACAACCGTGCTTAATATTAGCGCCAAGCGTGAACAACCCGGCGTAGCACAGTTACACGCCTATATACTAGAACGTGCTGCCAAACATGCCACGCCTGAAGTTAAAACTGCCTTTCAAAATGCACTCGCCAATGAAGCACAACATATTGGCTATCTTATCAACGAACGCTTTATAAATATACCAGCACAGATCTCTGTGCCGCTGCTGGAGAATCTAAACAAAGAAATTACCGATGCAAATGCCAAAAAAATGAAATTTGACTTTCAACATTTGCTGTTGATTGTCAAATTCTTTCGCAAGGAGGCCAAAAAGTCTAAACCCGCCGAGGATACTTATACCAATGCTGAGGAGGAGCTGTTTGTTGATCGCGCCAAGCATAGTTTTGAATTTTCTGTGGCAAATGAATGCGATACAGGCATGTCGGGCAATTGGCTGGAGGGCGATGCGCAACTAATACCATATCGCAAGATTGTGCTGCTGGATGCAAATAAACTGTCACAGCTAATCGATGATATAAAAGGTTACATTAATGGCGATTGAATTAATGAAA
Organism: Leucophenga maculata; assembly: GCA_035044805.1. Lineage (NCBI taxonomy): Eukaryota > Metazoa > Arthropoda > Insecta > Diptera > Drosophilidae > Leucophenga > Leucophenga maculata. The sequence goes on from JAWNNP010001197.1 coordinate 3,170,050, forward strand.
TCAAACGGAATTGTATTTAGTAGTCAGATAAGATTCTACTTAGAAAGTTTGTGTGTGCATGCATATCGAATATGTTTGTGTACTTTTTTTATTATAAATGAATTTAAAGCGCTTGAATGGAAAATAAAATATGCATATATATTATAAATTTTTACATCAATATAACTGCACAGACATATTTCGTTTGCCTAGAAATAGCAGTGGCGCCCGACGAACATTTTTACAGCGCATTCGGCTTACGTTGGCTGAAGAGTTTACGTTGGTGCCAAGAGCCAACTGTGACAAAGTTGCGCACTATTTGGATGCTTCTTCGATTAACGACGCGAAGGCATTTTACATAGCGGTAAATTGAGCATGTTTTAATACTTTGGGTGCGATCTGTTACCATTGCATAATGATAAAAAAGACTTGCGATACCGAGGAGTAAGGTAAGATTTATTTCCAATCCGGCGACGGTCATACTAATCCACTTATATTGATTATTGCATTCCATTCTACTTTTGCACACGTACACAACCGTATCGTAAGCCAACTGGCATACATTAGACCGCACGCTACCGATGAGTGGCTCCATCGAGTTGCGGCGCATTGTCATTGCGGAACTGTACATCTCATACAACGTGAACACCGAGGGTGTTTGGAAGGATAAAAGAGAAGCGTTTCTATTTAGTCCTTTAGTACCACTGCTAGGCGCACGTCAAAAATATCGATGAGAATCATATAATTACAAATGAGCCAAAGGGCGTTGAAGGCGAATTTTGCATACTCGATGTTATGCATACGGAAACGTAGCTCCTAGGATGATTTGATGCGCATGATTTACGAGGAACCGATGAGGTAGATGGTTAAATTCATATTGCATAGCCTCAGCCGTCTGGCCTTGTACTAGCCGCTATTAATACACAGAGTGGTCACGATCCGGGTTTATATTGCTACAACGACTACTTGGATGTCATGGGACAATACAAGCTGAGAAGCTTTCACAAATTACCACGCGATATGGCGGATTAATTGCGGCACATTTACTTTTCTCCATTTTCATTTTAGGCCTCAATAATTGCCGGTAAGTACTCTACGGATAGCATAATTATTCCTGATGTATTTTCGCTTGCTCACGTTGGATCTGCGACAATTCTGATCAATTGACGCTTTTGTATTAGTTTTCAAATCAAAACAAAATCGTAATCAATAACAAAATAAAATCTAGAGTTACAAAACAATTCAATGACCTAATATATACAAAAATCAGTGCAGCAGTGTAGCGCACAATCTTGTAAATAATCATGTAGTTGGCAACACTTGCACAGCTGTTTCTGACAGCTGAAGGCAAAACGCCGGCTCATTTCATGACGTATAGAGAAGGAAATATACTCGTCGTCGTGCATAACAACGTAATTTGTTGAACAATAGCAAAAAAATTGCATTTTCTTAAGCGCTGATCAGTGGTGAGTAATCATAAGTTGAACTTTGTTTATTGATTTATTAAGAAATGATAAGCACGTCGAGCATACATAGCGCATAAATAATGCTCGTGCTCCTATCTTTTTATGTGTACGCTAGTAAAATATTTCACAAACAGCAGAAACTGATAAAAGCCGAGCAGCCCACTTGACTGTTGCTGTTTGGGAGCTGCTGTTTGTTATTTTTTTGTATATAAAAAGCCAAACGCTCAATTCAATTGTCTCATTGCAGTTTGTATACCGTGCGCTCACAGTCTCAGTGTTTTTGCTCTGGAAGTTCGCGATAAGAAATAATAAGTTCAACAAACGCCGCCGCTTTTTCTCTTACGCTTTGCTCTCGCTTGCAGCTGATAGCGCGCATTTGTGCTCCGGCCAGATTGACGTTGATATCATCCAAAAAGCCGCCATCGCTGCCAAGTTTAGCAGGCAGCCCAATTCAGTAAAGACGCAACTGCCGTTTGTGCTGGTTCGATTTAATTTTTAAATTTCGCTAACAAAACTTGAATTTCAAACAATGGGTCTGGACAAGTAAGTTTTTATATGTATATATTACGTATTGTTTTTTTTATCTGCGCTGTTGATTGCTTAAAGCTTTTTTATTGTATCTTAAAAATACTTTGTGGCATACTTTTTCATATTTTGTACATATATCGCTGCACTCCTCGCCGTTGCATGCGATTTGTCATGTCAGTCTATTAGTTCAATTTATCTAAATTAATATTAATTTCTAGCGAATTCTCTCTTTTCAAATCAAATGTCAAGGCCAACTGGTTTGTAATTCCTCAATGCAACATTGTAGTTAAGCTTTTTGCAATAAGATACATTGTTCTGTTTAGTATTCGCTAATTTATGGCACCTTTTAGAAGCTATAGCGAGAATATGTGCATAGTAACAATATTTTATCACATTGCTTGCAAAAGCTTAAAGGAATACCCATGAAGAGTTATTCTTAATCAATTAGACGTACTAGCTATGTCCGTTTGCTGCCTCAGTTATCATTTTTAGGGTTTAACTAGAAGCATTGCATATTGAAAAACTGCTACAACTTTATAATAAAGTTGTTTTAATATAAAAATAATTTTAAATTTGATTGTGTTTTAAGTCAAGTTCAAATTCTGCTTTCCTTAGGAAGCCTAATCATCTTTGCAAACTCAACATACATAATCCTTCAAAGAAAAAATCTTTACAGACTTAGTTCAATTTTATTCATCATAGTTTCTAAGCATGTCTTAATTAATAGCAGAGCGCTAAATGACCGTTCCATTGTAAGCTAAAATTCTATTTTTTGGTTGCTAAATCAGAAGCACATTTAAGAAAATTAAAAACTACATCATTGATTGAATAGTGAATAGTCACTGACTAGCATTAGCGGTGACTAGACCGAGTGCACCATTCATTAGTCAAGCCCGTTCGTGGATTGGGCCGCGCCAGTATTGCAAGAACAAAGTTTTCTATTGTAGCACATCCGTCAACGTCTAATGTCATACAATTCTCAAGATCGAGGTTTTTGGTAAAGCTTTATGCTTTAAGGAAATAATTTTGAATTTAAAATTAGAAAGAGGGAGTGGTATTGAAAGGCATCATGTGCGTAGGGGGTAAGGTGTTTTGTCTTCGATGAATTTTCAATCGAGAGTTGCTCTGCCTTTGGAAAATTCTTGGGAATTGAGCATTGGCTTGATGAGCATGTCCAAACCTTCCGACATCCGAATTCGTTTACCGATTCCACTTCCGTTTTTGGAAAATTTGTATAAGGCCTGTTCGAATCCGAAAATTTATTTTAAGTTTTACAATTTGAGTAAATTCTTATATATTTTGTTTATGTTAGGTAAATATAGGAAGTTTCTTTTGAGTAGATACAAATATTTTTATTAAAAATATGATTTTATCCATGTTTGGCTCACGACAGGCTTGTACTTCGTTCACTTAGAATATTACTAGAATTAGTAACCATTTGTTCGTTCGTACATCAGACTCTTTTGGCTAATATTTGCAGATAATTTAAATCAGTTTCGTGTTGCCAAAATTCCAGAATGGAATGGTAGTTCTTCTCTTGTCTGTCTATATACTATGTGTCGGAACTTTTTTATAACTAAGCTCTCGGTTTTGCCGGCTAGTTTAGATTTTTACGCTTATTAAAACAGCTTCATGAGTTCTGTTTATCATATTGTTGCTCATTTAGATACATTATCTTAGCCTCTTGATGATCTTACTACACACAAAAGTTTTATTATTTGATGTTTTTAACATATTTTTTGTTAATTTTTTTCAAAGTGCATTTTCCATCGCCCAAAAGTTAATATTGTTCCGAAAAATAAGTAAATTGATTCCATAGTTTTGTGAAATCAAATGTTTGCAACGCATTAAGTAAACTTTTCATGTACATAAGTAATACTCGTAATCATATCTTCCATACAAAAACCTTTTTTATTCATATCATCTGCAGATTTACTATCTTTTTTAAATTTATTTTCAAATTAGCCGACGGGGTCAACGTTTTTGAAGTACAAGCTATCAAGAATAAGTGGATATATGTGTGTATATGCACCCTATATCCACAATGTATCAAGAATAGTTATTGCTAGTTCGCATTAGTTTTACTTTCTTCACATTTAAGCTTAATCCTACATTGTTTGCATTTACGGGTTTGTTAAATCAGTGCATCATAAAGCAAATATTTTTCGTGAAGTATATATCATAGAGATACACACTTATGTTCCATTGCACATCAAAGGCAGAGCATTACTAGTTGCTTTGAATATGGTTTTCAGAGGGAGATTTTAAAGCGTGGTCGATTTATTGCATCACAGCTAATCTGTGGAAGGTTTTGTCTTTACTTCCATTAAACCTTTCGCCTTGCACTTGTTCTTTTTATATTGTTCGCTAATCAAAGAAAATATTTTAGTAGGCTCGCCATTTGCAATTTTTCTGTTTTATTGCTGATAAGCCAATACCCGGCCAAACTGATAATGAATTTTATTTACAACTGATAAATTCATACAATGTTTATAAACAAGCAATTTATTAAAGATTCGGTGAGGCTTCAATGCATGTGAAGTGATAATGAATAATTTTGCATATGTAGCTCTGCTACACGCCCCTTATCAAATAATATTGCTGCAACGCGTATCTTAGCAAGAGTTCAATTAAATTGTTATTGGCAACGCTGTTGATATTTCAATAATTATATTTTTTATATGGTACTCCCATAGGGTAACAGCGTCAATTAAGAGTCTGTCAAGGTATGTATATCGAAAAAGCGTCTTTTATCCATTTGATGTTGCATGCATTTGTATAAAATTAATATGCTCTGTCTACAACCGTATGATCAGCTAATAGTATCGAATTTTCTTAAAATTAATTCCATAGTTTCTTTAAATCCTATTCCGATGACATTTTCATCAATTTGGTTGAGTTTACTCTCACTTCTAGTTGAAATTTGCAGAGTTTTGAAACTTCTTTCATTACAACATGAAAAATGTTTAACTGAACTGAGGTTTAGAAAGCAAATAATCTATAAACGATTAGTCTTATAAATAAAAAGTAATATCTGTCTTCATTTTTGGTATTTGTGAAAATTCCACAAACAAGATAAGTCTTAAAACTAATCTACAAACTTTATAAATCTATAAATTATTGATAACTTTTTATGTTTTGTTGATTTTGTTGCTGTTTTATTTTTTGAGTTATTTAAGAAACTAAAAATATAATTTAATCTTAAGTATTCAAGCGCTAATAAACCAACTACACTTCTCACATTACGTCTGGCAAGCGATATACCGATTTCATAAGTGGCATAAGATAAGGCAGCTTTAGAAGATTTTAACATGCTTGGAAACACATAACACCTGAATAAATAAATTGTTGAAATTTTTATACTAATCGCTTCTAAGTGATGAATAGGCCTATATTGATATTGTCATGCAAAAAGTGTTTAGCTTAATCCAAAAAGATTACTTTTTATCTGTCCGTCCGTCTTTCTGTGTGTATAATCTTATAATCTTTGGCATATTGATTAAAAATTTGGTATGCAGACTTTTTATAACCAGAAACAACAAATTATTTGGAATAACCAAATATAATATAGCCAACAGAGAGTATCGCTCCCATACATCATATATTAAAGCAATAAAAATAAAGCAGATATAATCTGAATAGTGTATCCATTTTGTTAACACGTCCAAAAGGAGGCGTCAGCAACCCAATACAACTGATCACCTAACAAAGAACTATGCTTAAATTCGTTTAATTCTGGACTTATACGATGGCACAAGAGATACACTCAGTCTAAGCATGAAAAGTATTTACTTACACCGATGTACGTTTTGTGCATTTTTCTCTCACGCATTTTCATTCATTAAATGCTGGGGCGCGAATTAATCTTAAATTATATTCCACATTTAGTGAAGAGTTTATACAAAAACACCTCTCACATAAAGTCTGTGTGAAAAGTATTACAGCTAAGCTACTTATCTAAATAAATAAACTTGCTTCTTTATAAACTTCTATATAATAATTTCTATTAATTAAGTACGCACATACATTTGTACTCCATAACACTGTATTAAAAAAAAACCAAACGAAAACAAAAACAATAACAAAACAACGTGGTAGAAAAACAAAAACAATATTTGTCAACAAAACAAAACGTGATTTAATTGCATTTAAATGGAGAATGCATTGATACACGGTATTGTTCTTTTTCTTGGAAAAAATAATTAAATTAAATCTAAATTTTTTACAGACTGGTACCCTGCACCGTGCGACTTACGAAAATTATACAAAAGTCGCACTGTGATGTGCTCTGCGTCATCGATCGCCAAATACCCGATGAGCTGTTGGAGCAATTCGACGAGCACCGTAGCTTCGATAAAGCATTTGATAAAACTGTATCATGTTTCAAGTCGAAAAAGCTCGATTTGCCGGTGGTCTATGCACCGGTGCCGGAGTTGACCGACTATCATGATGTACGTAGCTATCAAAAAGCTGCAGCGCAGTCAATAAAGCGTGCTATTAAAGCCGGTTTCAAGAATCCACTGTTGGTGGTGCCAGACAGCAAGCGTTTCTCGAGTGCCTCGCTGTGCACGGTGCTGGGCGCCTTGGCAGAGGTCTATGTGGTATGTGCCTTGAATGATATAAATCTAAAAAAATATAATTTATAATTTTTAAATAATTTATAGCCCATACAATTACGGGAGGATGTGCCGGAAAGAAAGCAGTCAATTAACAATTTATCGTTGCTCATTGATCGTCCGGATGCGGAGAAAATTTTGAAAGAGGCGTTGATATTGGAGTCTGGTCGTTTTGTAGCGCGTGATATTGGTACGTTCTACAATATATATTTATATGTCAGCCTAAAAGTATAATACAATATTTTCTTTTCGCTTAATTCCGCACAGGTGGTGGTGATCCCGAACGTATGGCACCACCGCGCGTTGAGGATTACATTAAACCGCTTTTCCCCTTAATGAAGGTCACTGTTATCAGTGACCCCGAAGAATTGAAAAAAGATTATCCTCTTTTTGCTGCAGTCAATCGTGCTGCACACACAGTCGAGCGTCATCAGGGACGCATTATCTTTCTGGAATATAAACCACTGCAGAAGGCACGTAAGACACTTATGCTTGTAGGTAAGGGTGTCACCTACGATACTGGTGGCGCTGACGTCAAGGCTGGTGGTATTATGGCTGGTATGTCTCGCGATAAGTGTGGTGCTGCTGCCGTGGCTGGTTTCATGCAGGTTCGAAATATTTTAGCATAGATTAATATTATATTTTTGTAATTGCGGTACATCTACTTTACAGATTGTCAACGAGATCAAACCGTGTGATATAAACGTGATCGCTGCGCTCTGCATGGTGCGCAACTCCATTGGCGAGGAGTCTTACGTCTCCGATGAGGTAATTACTTCACGTGCTGGCGTACGCGTACGTGTTGGTAATACCGATGCCGAGGGTCGCATGTGCATGGCCGATGCTTTGTGTCGCATGAAGGAAATTGCCACTACTGAGCGTCTTCCGGATCCACATCTATTTACGGTAGCAACATTGACCGGTCATGCTTGTATTGCTGCCGGCGAAGGTTACTCAATTGTTATTGATAATAGCGTTGCTAATGAGGTGGAACATGCACGCAAACTGCAGAAGGCTGGCCAGGCATTCGGTGATCCCTTTGAGGTCTCCACATTGCGTCCCGATGATTTCGATTTTAATGTAGCAAACACACAGTTTGGTGAGGATGTTGTGCAGTCCAATAATTTACCATCGTCGCGTACTCCACGTGGTCATCAGGTACCAGCCGCATTTCTCATTCAGTCTACTGGTCTCGACAAGCACGGTCTGGAGTCATCAGCTCCGCTTAAATATAGCCACTTGGATATTGCCGGCAGCGCAGGTGATTTACCACATAATCCTACTGCTGCTCCGATTATTGCGCTGGCCAAAATGCATTTGCTCTAAATGGAAAGTAAAGTTCTCTATAATGCGATTTAATCCAGTTATATAAATGCATATTTGCTTATTCTGTACTTAGTGTGCTTATTGTAAATTTACACATCACATTTTCATGAAATCAATATAAATAATTTACTGCTGAATTATTGCTGTTTAATAAAATTTATTATCATTTAATTAAGTATGCTGTTGACCCACTTGGCATACGCATTGCAAATCACTTCCAGCATAAACTGTCCGTCCGATTTTACGGTTAGTGCAAAAGCCATTACAACAACATCAACTGCAATTCACTGCTTTATGCTGACGACGAGTATTCTGCGCGCATGCGCGTCGTCGCCAATACTCATCGTTCTTGTCGTTGTTACTGTTCTTTCATTTTGCACAAGCGCGCACTAATAACAACAACAACAAGAATAACAAGCCCATTTACCGTTAGTGCGCTTAACTTGGCTTGGCTTTGAAAACTCGGTCAAGAGTGTCTCATTCATGCTGTGATTGCATAATATACACGAATACCGTTATTGCCGTTTTACTGCTATTTTCCTTTGGCGTTTTCTCTGCAGCTTTTCTCGTTTATTATTTTGTTCTTGGCAATGCTCTTGGGCGCTTTTATGTAATTTATATTAGCGAACAGGCCTTTCTTTCTTACTTGCTGGCTGTCTGTCTGTTTGTCTCTGTCTGTCTATCTCTGTCTTTCGTTCCTTGACAGTGACAACGAAATGCTGGCGATTGCCATTGCGGTCGGTCGGTAGAGTTGACATGGATTGGATTGGTTGCGCGGCCGCCTGTTTAGCTGCTTCTAGACTGTGTTGCGAGAGTGTATTGAAAACTTGTCATTTGCGAATAGTTACAATTGCCTTAAATCAGTGAGGGACACACTAATAGTTTGGCTTTTTGTATAAGTGGTATAGTGTTTTAGTGGTATATAGGCTGGCGGATTATGGAGATTACGGGCAATGTACGGTTAGTTTCTCCTTGACTTCTTGCGATTGGTAAGAGAAGGGACGACAGACTCACCCTAACTTAGAATAAGAAGGAACGAGTCTCCAAGTAGGAACTCGATCAAATGCCTGCTTGGTGTTCACGAAGAGGGCATAGCTACACTGCCGCCGTTTTAATGTCATGTTCCGGGGCTTTATCGGGCTCGGGGCTAAATGGGTCCTCAAGTACGTTGAGCTGAAGTGGTATTGCCTTTTCATCTGATGCTCATTCAAACTGCAGGAATCGACACTCGAAGCATGCTGTAAAGGCATCAAGCTACTCTTGTCAGAGTGGCACCAGTGCCAAGTGCGGATTGGAGCAAGTCAAATGGGATGTCGTCTGTTAGATCTAGTAGACTTTCATAGGCCGAAGTTGTTTCATTGCCCATATTATTCAGCATTTTGTCAAAAATTTGCATACGTTACCGGTTTAGCTCAAATTTGAGTTGGTTGGCTGTACGGTGCGAGCACGTACTGTCGTCTGAAGGTTGCGTCTGCATAAATGATCTTTGGAGTCTTAATTTTTCCTGGAAAAGGTTACACAGCTCACGGGGCAGGATAAATTGTCTACCATGTCGCTTCGCAGGGCGCCAGCTCGAACTCTGGGCTTTGGTGGAGACTGCGTAGATCTTCTCGGAGAAGAGTTGCTATGCATTGTGTATATATTTACATTCCATATTGAAGGTGCATTTTGGAAAAGTTCATATTTGTATTCCGACTGATAAACTTCATTGCCTGAGGACAACTTATGGTAGCGGCAAGTGATTCGAGCTGAGAGATGTATGTTGGGCGATAGTAGTAGGGCGTTGCGGCCATTGTCTGGATATCTAATTGGACTGCCTATTGGAAATATTTGTACATTTATGGAGCTTGTGCAGTAATTTATGCTAAATATGTAGCAAAATATGAACTGATTTCTGTTAAAAATAAAACAAATAGAGTGGCGCTAGAAACGATAGATTATGTATAGCTGAACAACAGCCAAAAATTTTAATATGTACTTAAGTAGATTGGAGTCATCTAATTTTACAAAACGTACAACAACAACTACCACATATAAAATTCTAAATATATATTTAAATTCCGCGACCAAGGCACTCAGACGAGCTGTCTATCAGTTTGCCGCGCTGTCTGACAGTTTGCCTGTCGGAATGCATTTGGCCCCCACAAAACTACGAGTACGTCACCGCAGCCGAAGAGCAAATCCTGTTCAAGTGTTTTGGCCGTGCAACAGCAGCAGCAGCAGCAAAACTTTGTTGTCAATTGGCGCTGGTTATGGCAGACGGTTTGCCGCGGTTGCTGCTGCTGTTGTTACCAATGAGCATGGTATGCTTCGTTGATCCATAAATTCGCAAAAAAAATGGAAAAATAAAGAAAAAACATACTCGTAACAGCAACAAATACATATATCGGTGGTGGCGCGCTATACTAAAACTATATATCGCAATTGTAGTAGAGCGCGCGCGAGAGAAAACTACAAAATCAACAAAAACAACAACAACAACATTAATAATAGTTGTCGTTTTTGTTGTTGTTGCTGCTGCTGCTGCTGTAGCAACATCAATTGTGGCAGCCACAGCAAGCCAAAGCCAGCAACGTGCAACGACAGAAATGATCTTAAATGAATGCGGAAGTTTTTCTTGGGTTTCGTAACCAGCTCCAACTCTAACTCCAAAGAGGTCGCAATTCCAGTGGCAACTAGCAATCTAAGCCAAGCCAAGTCAAGTCAGCAACTCAACTCAGCAATGTAGAAACGTGCACGAGATGCAAAGGTAGGCTAGACATAAGTATCTGCTACTCTTTGTATCTATGTTTTATATTATGTATGTGTGTGTGTTTGTTTGGTTATGAACGTTGTCATCAGGGCCGTCTGGAGGTTGGTGGGTGCTCTGGCACCAGAAAAATGGTGGAATTCCCTTTTACTAATAATCCATTTTTTTCTTTTATTCAGTTTAGTCAAAGATGCAATTTCATTGGTTTTCTACGAAATAGATGGCACGAGTTGGAATGGCCCAGTGTCGAGGGATCTTTGCCTACTTGGGATCTATAAATTGCGCCAGGACACCTATTGTAGCCATGAAAGAGCAACAGTTGAATGCCATTTAACTAATTAAGCATATTGATTACTTAAATGATGTAAGAAAAAAATTACATCAAGATCAAATAATAATTCCATCCAACTACGGAACTGGACCGTTACTCGAATGCTTTATAAATAAAACTCTGTAAAAAAGTAATTTTTTTTTTGAAAACGAAGGAAGTTTCAATTTTGTTGCCGATGTTATCGTCAAACAACTAATGGAGTAGAGATTAGATACCAAGATGTCAATAATGTTATTCATTCCAGAACTATATATATCACTTGATGCACAACTCTGTCAAGATATGTTAATAGAGCCAAGGCGGTACTGTTTTGCCTTGGAGCGTCAATGGACTTGGCCCTTTAGAGCTCCTGGGGGTCAATGGAAGTTGCCTCTTAGGGGTCAATGGTCATGGCCCCTTGGTGGTCAATAAACTTGACCCCTTGGGGTGGTCAATGGACTTGCTTCCCTGGGAAACTATGTCCTATCTGGTTATGTCACTGAACTGCTCCTAAACGACGCAACTGTTTTTGACGAATGTTTGGTGTGTGTTTCAGAGGGTCCCTGGGTGGTTTAGATCCATTATTGGAACCCGTAGGTGGGGGTGCGATCGGGTTTTAGCATATTTTTTTAAAAATATTTTGAGAAACATTTGTTTTTATTTTTTTAACCAATTTTATATGTCAGCAATTGTTTAATGTAGAGGCTAAAAATTCGACAAACATTGGGAGAGAACAACACGTCATGTCTTAGCAACAATTTCAACCAGATGGACGTTTTTTATTACATACGTAAATGAGCAAATTGAGGGAAAAACCAAAGTTTTATAGAAGTACATGACAGACACACTATTGGTAGGTATTGGCCTTTCTGCGTTCTTTAATTTTTGGAAATGAATGAAGCAGGCTACTCTCCGAAATGGCTAAACAGATTTTGTCGGGGGTTTCACTGTCTGATAGCTGATGTTATATGAAGTTAATTATTCAAAACCCCACGGACTATGTAACCGATAAGCAAAATTCGGCATATCTTTGCATCCATTTGAGATAAAGGAATTATATTTGGCATACATGGTAATTGGTTCAGTATAACTAAAAGCCATTTAAAAAGTGCGGATAGTTTGGCGGTTTGATTAGACAAACTAGTATTTTTTAATAAATAATGTAAAAAATTTTAATTTGTATTTGTTGGGGGCCCCGCAATTGCACGCCCCTTTAGACGCTCCTGACTGCAACGGATGAGTGTTGTTGCTGCTGTTAGCGCAAATGCTAAGACAAACATGAAAATATTAAAATTAATCTAATGACTGCTAGCACTTAAGTATAAATTGCAACCAAATTGAAGTGAAATTTGAAGCGAAGCAATAAAAAAAATGTGGAAATTGAATTCGAAAATTAGCATTACGCCTGCGCCAAGTCTGAGAATAAATTTTTCGGACTTTGAGTATTTCAAGCTGAAAATGTATATCGTAGCATCTTGTCTTACACCTGCTAAATGCAAATGCAAAATTTTGAGGATGCTGTCATCTGATATCATAAGCTCGAATAATTTTTGGTAATTTCTCACAGTATTTAAACGCAATGAATTGGAAACGATCGATTTTCCTGTTTTTTTTTTTATTACTTTTAAATGCTTAAAGGTTAAATTTGTTTTGGGTGGCGGCAACATATGCCGCAGATGCTGGCTGTTGGCTGTTGGCTGCTACTGCGCATGCGCAAGTCGCTCCGAAAAAAAAAACTTAAGTGTTGAGTTCAAGGCTGCTGTGACACCTAAACTGTGGCATTAATTAAGCTTTATGTATATGAAATTGTACACTATTGACTAATGAGTGAAATATACGAAAACTGAAATACCTTCGTTCTACAAAACGAAGTAGCGCAGTAATTCATTCATGAACGAATGGGCCACACATTGCTCTGGGAACCAAAAATCTCAACACACACGCTCGACTAAAGGCGCGTCGAATTTCTGCATAAACTCATAAATATCAGAAGTGAAACATCTACGACAATAAAAACAATGCCAATGCCAACAACAACAGCAATATTGGCCATTCATTAAACTGCTGTAAGAAAATTAAAGTGTAAAATCAGGCGCCGTGCAGCCACACAAGTTACTTTCACCCGGACTAAAATCGACGCCGCCGCCATGAACTTGAATAGACACCCACACACAACACAACAGCTCAATCCTGTAAACAATTGTTTCGAAAAAAATTAAAAGAAAAGATGCATTGTACAAAATTTCGCTCACGTCCTAAATATTTGACAACTCATAAATAAACGTTAAATTATGAGCGACACAATATCAATCTGTAAAAACTATCTTTTTGCTGACCTTTTATCATTTTTGTTGCTGCATGCAGTGCCACAGGCGCCACAATTTCTTTTGCTGCCAACCAGCATCTCAAGGTAAAGAGCAACAACAACAACAATAAGACCAACCTACGCCAACACAGTTGCAACAAAACTCGTACAATACTTGCAACAAATAGCACCACCAACGCCGCAAACTCATAATATCCAATATTGTGTCATGTTCATGATCAACACAACTCAACTCAACTCCTCGCGTTGTCTTTGAGGTTTTTTTTTTAATATTCGTTGTTGTTGTTGTTCGTGAAATTGTTTTTACCCACACCTTGATCCCGGACAATACAAATTTATTTGGAAAAAGTGCAAACTGGCAAAAGTCAGCTTGGAAAAATGTTTGCCAAGAGAAAGGAAAATGCCGCCATTGAGTCGAGTAGGTTGCGAGACAAACGGCGTTGTTAATGAAGCGATAAAAACCGGGTTTATTCGGAAAAAAGTCGGCGAAAAATTTTACTTCTTTTTATTTTTAAATGTTTTCTTTTTTTTTTTTTAAGCTGATGTATGTACGTCTGTGTGTAGTGATGCTGATGATTCGTTTTAAGTATATGGAAAATTCATACAGGGTGGCTGCTTGTTGAGAAATGAGAAGAGATTTACGAACCTAGTCTCTTCACACTATTTAGTGTTGGAACCATGTGCATGTTTGTATGGGAGATACTTACTTATAGTGAGGCTATCAGGATCATTAAATACACTTTAAAGAAGAGAAAACAGAGGAGTTTAAATGTTTAAGTTTGGCGGCTCTATGTCTTACATGATCCGAGATCTAGCCGCTTATACGGACGGACAGATAGACAACTAAAAATACCTTACAAGAAAAAAAGTTTCACGAACCACTGGGGTAGGCGTCAAAGTAAAGATGTTGGTACAGCAAAGGTAACTTGCTGCATTGATTTCAAAAAGCCAGCTGATGATCCTGAGTTATAATACGTCATCTGCCTTCATTATCGAAAAGTTTGAAGAGACTGATGGATGAATAACTTTATGGATTCAAACAGCATCCTGCTAGATCGAGTTTTGATTTAGAGCAGGCCATGGCAGATTTACAAAAATTTGAATGAATTAATTGAAACTTAGGATGATGTTGTTGCCATTTTATACAGTCCCAGGCAGCAGATGGTCTTCAGGACTACCCCCATATATTGGCAGCTTGGTGAAGACACTTTAATTCAAAAATTAATGCAAGCAAGCCATAAATACATGTTTTACGCTTACACACACGGCCACTCCAGTAATCCACATAGAAGATGAATACAACAGCAACCTCTACTGGCGAAATACCTGGACACCACCCTAGTTGAGATGCTCATCTTGCGGCAAAATCTGATAACCACCCTAAAAATTGACTCCTTTGGATGCTAAACTCAAGGTGGCTGCTCAATAGAATTAGCTCACTGTAACTCCGGGTGAAAAGAGAAGTATACGCCAAGTTCATTATCCGGAATTTGGCATTATGACGTCCAGATTTGGGGAATCCTCCAGCGGTTTAGCGAGCCTCAGATCTTGTTTAAATTTAGCTATGTACTGTAAAGACTTTTTTTATCTTGAAGTATGCGGATTCATCACTAAATAATTTCGGCTTAGAGAGGCGTTATCTCTGTACTGGCAAACTTAGTTTTTTTTGTGACGTAGAAATATACACCCTAGAGGTTGATTTTATGGACCTGGCTATATCGACTCCTCTATCATTCCTGACCATAATGGGGATAACTTTGGGGGTCTCCGAACATTATTTCTACCTGTTACATACATTTGCACAAAACCAATAGGCTCTTGTACCTTCGGTACAGGGCCTAAAAACAAAACATTTATAAAAACCCATTAGTTTTCGATACGATTTACGTCCGGTACTTATTGTTAGCTTGAACGAGGAGTTTCTGAACGATGTGGTAAAAAGAAAATATTAATGCTGGACCCCAACCTCTCGACTTGTAGTCATGCACAAGAAGTTCACCTTTCTGCGAGTTAAACTTTACAGCTTTGAACAAGTAGTTGATATATCGTGATCACATAAATGAGAAGACGGTTTGATGGTAAGCATGCATAGTGGTGCAGTATGCAATGGGGAGGCAGACGAAGATTCAACAATATTCTGTGATGTTAACTAAAAGTTCCATTTTGTTGAAAATCGGTTTACAGGCTAAGTTTATCAATATCAATATGGCAATCTATCTTTTAGGAGTAGATCTCCCATTAATTCACCGCCCACTTTTACGTTTTTCTATGTAAAATATTTTTTAGTAGTCAAAATTCATTTGAAATTTTATGCGATCGTATATTTTCACAGCTCGTCCACTCTTAATTGTAGGCTCCATACGAAACTAGTATCTCCTTTTCGCTATATGAAGCGTACAAAAGCTTCGGTGTTACTGTAGTTAAAAGTACCATACAAATTTTTCCAGGTATAATTTTCTTTTTATCGCTACACAAACTCGTCACACCAACGCCAGTTTAGAAACATGCTGCTGCTGTCGACCACCATGAACTTCATTTTCGACTGCGAATTCGCTGCATGCGAAGCGTGAAAGTCATAAAGTGAAGGTTGGAAAATTGCAAAACCGAAAATGTGAAAATGTCATAAAACTATGAAAAAAGAAATAGGAAAATATTATGGTATCGTGTGGGCAGAAGTGGAAAAGCGACTATCTTCAGTTTTTGTTTGTAGTTGTTGTTGTTGTTGGTCCTTGGTGAAAAAGAAAAGACCGCACACAAGCAACAATAAATAGATAAGACACCTCACGCCACAAGCGTTAAAAACTATTGTAAAATATGAATTAAAGCATGAAAATAACAAACGAGTGAAAATTGCTATCTGTCTGTCTGTCTGTCTTTCTAAGAGTTTTATGGCCAATCGTTGTGTAGTGAAAGTCAGCTTCATAATTTTTTTCACATACAAAGCGTTGGAAAATTCCATCAGATATGCGAAGGAAGCACTGCAAGAGGTCTCCAACAGATTAACAATAATTTGCAACATACTTCAGAAACATCATTTCATCTTTCGCTAGAATTGGTTTATCGTAACTAGGGAGAGGGTCAAGATCGAATTAGGATAAGTTTTAAACAGATGTTTCTTGATAGCCCAAGGAAAACAAGTAAGAAAATACAGTCAGGCGTAACCGACTGTAAGAGGCCCTGTACCAGTTCAGGTCTCCTAACAAACACATTAAACGTTTCCCGAGCATATGACCAAACACATGACCACTTCTCACTGCGCGAATATGAATGAAAAGAAAAGGGGGGTCATTCAACTTCAATTGGTTATAAAATCGTTATTTATTATCCGATTTTGATGAACTTTTTGGATTTTGACTAAATGGGACGTTAACTTTATACTAGCATACTCAATCTTTTTCGTGCCGAAGAAATATTTCTCCTTGGGGGTGATTTTATGGGGAAGGGGGGGGGGAGGGACAAAATTTCAAAATAAACTTGTGAAATTCCGGAGCAGTCCTAGACGAATGCAAAAAACACGAAGTCTCTATCTATTACCGTTTCCGAGATCCTTTCGTTCATACAGACGGACGGACGGACAGACGGACATGGCTATATCGACTCCTCTATCACTCCTGACCATAATGGGGGTAACTTTGGGGGGTCTCCGACCATTATTTCTACCTGTTACATACATTTGCACAAAACCAATAGGCTCTTGTACCTTCGGTACAGGGCCTAAAAAGTGAGTTTCGCTCTTTGTGTAACATTTCACATAGCTTCTTCTGAAAATAATGTGTTCTTGAAACTTTTCTAGAAGCACATCCAATGCAACACCCAATGTATGATACATTGCGATGACTTATTAGAACAACATGGTGTCCAGCTTCATATCATCCAATTGAGACCGACACTATTCGCCATTTATAGTTATCGCCTGTTCATTCTCTAATGCCCAAAGCGCCTGACCAGAAAAAGGTTCTCTGAATACAACAGAGACTCTTGATACTCATTCTCTTACCAAATGTGGCAATTTTTTTTACTCACGTAGTCTTTCAACAAAAATGGCTGAAGATTATATTTTGAATCCGTTTCCAATTGCTCCAGAGCCCAATCAGTAAAAATACGACGAGATTGGTAGCCTAAGTGCTTCTGTACTTATGCTAGTTTCGACTTATACGGATGCATTCGATATTAGATCCATTATTAATTTAAGAAATTGACACAAGTTATCACGCACATAGCTAGTTGCAGAAGTGGTGAACTGATTAAAAAGAGAATATGCTTTCGATAATATAATTTAACATTTTTGTGAATTAAACAAAAAGAACAAAATTCCAAACTTGAAATAAAATGACTTCTTTTTAGTCAACAACTGCAACTGTCATGCGCTTTCAACTTGCCGAAATAAATTAAATTGCTGCTTAAATCGCATAAATCTTCTAAAGCGCAGAAATTAATTTAATTAAAATTTATAAGCTAGCAAATGTTGTTGCCGCCAAAAGACAGCGCCACCATGAGCAGCAAAAGCAAACAAGCTGCCACCGAGCGAATCTGCTGCTGCCACTACTGCATTTTCCCAAGCTAAGACACCACACAGATACAGCAACAGATATGTGTACTACAAGTCATCCAACGCTGATGTTGATCATGATGATATTGTTGTTGTTGCTGATGATGATCATTTCATGGCAGAGCGCAGCAAAGAAGCTGCCACATCCAACCAAGCCAACCAGCCAGCTAGCCAGCCAACCAGTCAGCAGCCAACAAGTAAGCCGGCAACGGCAAGCAGCGCCAAACTGAACGAGCCACCAAGTACAATTTGCTGGTAATCTGTGCGCTGATGAAGATGTCTACATAGATAAGATTATCACACATAAAAATAAATTCAATATGAATTGTATAAAATGCAACATTTCCGCGTCGCAAATGATATACACAGACACGAAGAAGCAAACGCGAAAATTGAGTAGTGGAGTTACATTTACAGACTTGTGTGTGTAGGTAGGCGGCAAGTAGGGGAGTGGAGTGGAGTGGAGTGTAGTAACAGCCAGCATTGTAGATCTTGAGACAGCATGTGTAAGACGAGTTGGACTCATGGGTACTGACTGCTGCTCTGTGTATTACATACTCGTACAACCAATGCCATGAAGTTGGCTGAACTGATGGTGGCAAGGAAGACGCCTGCATGCTGGCGCCGATCTCATCTGAGTAGTGAGTGAGAATAATTTTTTTGTATGCTGTAAATTTTTGCTGCAAGCTTTTGTGGCGCTGATGGCGTTAATCTCGGTTGCTATGGCACATTAAACGGTTTTATTAGAAGCTAAGCAGTGGCGAGCGATAAGTTTACCAGTTAACAAATGAGCAATTCGAATGGCTTAGTGTTGTTGATATGCGCTTAATTGCAGATAATTAAGTTTAAAACATTAACAAATTTGTAGACCACCAACATACATATATTAAAGATGTAATATTAGATTGTTTCCAGTTTTGTTCTATATATAATTTTATGTATAATAAATCAAATTAGGCTTCTGATAGACCATCCAGCAATACTTTGTCAAATTCCTTGTACACATCTAAGAATCCAGCGAAGAAGTATTGCTGCCACTCCATCGCCTCAAGTGCATGTTTGAAAAATACAATATAGTTGCTCTAGGCATCCATGGTGAACCCATACCTACAAAGCGCTACATTTTGATTCAGCATAGCACTCTTAGAGATAATAACGAGAGCAGACACTTCCATTGAGATGGGAATCATACAGAATCATATCATGACGTTGAAAAGAACTACGAGGAAAATTAGTGCCTTGTCAGAGGATGCTTTGGCTGTTTTTCATTCAAGATCTTTACCATCAGGACAATGCAAAACCATATAAGAGCTTAATTGCAGAGCCACTCAAAACTACTGCGTCTCAGCTGGCATGTTCTGTCCCACCCACCGCACTCACTGGACCTTGCGCTATCCAAATACCATATATTCGGTTACCTGTACAATGATTTGATAAGGTATAATCGCTACATTAATCCTACAAAACTGCTATTTGGATGAGGTTTTTCAGTGATGTCAGAACTTTTACTAGCGTGTAAAAATAAAGTTTTTAAAAATATACAACAAAAAACTAAAGCATCAAACTAATATTTCTTAGATGTTCTACAGCTACGGATCTCAGTCTCCTGAAATTTTAATGGTGGCCAGTACTTGATAAGATCACAATCGTCTTTACGGGGCTTAAAGAAGAATTGTGAAAGCACAGAATATATCATTTCATCCAGAGCTTAGAGAATGAAGAGTCTGTCTCAATAGCTGCTATTAGGCTTAGGGAGTGTAATATATAAAACAACAGTAAAGTAGGCCATCCAACAATTTTAATCTAATAAAAAGTCAGCATATCCCGCTGCGCAGAAGCCAGGATATTTCAAAATTAGATCATTAAGTCGATGGAGGTGTTAACTCAGCAATTGCAATAAATGTCTCCATCAGTTTGTCATGCATACCAAGCGAATTTCGCCGCAATTGAGGAAGTAATGATGTATCTAAGATCATCTGCGATAAAGTGTATACAGGTCTAACTGTACTCAGACAGTCAAACAGCACCAGGCACAAATTATTTGGATTTTTACACAATAAAGCCATAGATCTTTTCTGAATGCCGCACAGATCTTTTAATGTCTGTAAAGAACAATATCTACCCTGTGTAGTCGTAGGAGCTGTAAGATAGACAAATTGAAAGATACAATGATCCATATTCCGAAAGGAATAAGAGCTCGGTTGGGCTACTGCAGTCAAATGACAAAATGCAATTTAAAAAAAAAATAATAGTCGCCGTGAGCAAGTGATGGTCCAGACTAGCAACGTACGATATATCTCAGCAGGCATAGCCTATGAATGGCTTTAAAATGACTCAAGCAATAGTGAGGATAAGCAAAGCAAATATAGCAACCTTAATATGAATTAGTGCCGGTCCCATGCTAAGTGAACGAATCCCTTATAACAGCGAAGAAAAAAATGTGTGAAGTTTTTACTATGTGTCAGTCGCAGACTATGTAGAACTAATTTCGAACATTTGGGAGCTTATTTTCTTAATGATATTTCGGAGTTTTCAAGATTGACTCTAGTAAAATATTGAAGAAAAGAGATTAATGTGGCACTATAATAGGCCGATATTGTAAGTGTTCCTAAGTTTTGTATGCAATTTTCATCATTAAGTTTATTGTACAGAAATCAGAAGAGTTGATACATTTTTTAACTCTATACACGTATAAGCTATCCATTATAGAGTATTGTATTTTCTATTCCACCAATTATTGCAGCTATTTATTCTTAAATAAATATTAAAATTCATAAAAATAATAATTAAAATATTAATTAATGTGACATTGCTAAGACATGCTATTCAGTTCTACTTCTTAACAATAAAATTCTCACACATCAGCCAATTACGCCCATATTAGCTCAATCGAACTGATCTGATCTGAATCAAATCAAACAAAAATTTACTTCAAATAAAACGCAACGCTTTTTTGGCTCGAACAGTTCGTTCAGTTGTGTTCAGACCGGTTTGACATATAGCATGCAACTTGTTCGAATACGCAGACAAAAAGGCAATGCAACCCAACCAACCAATCCAACCAAACCAAACCAACCAACCAATCTGGCCAGCAACAGAAGAAAAAAGACAGCAGCAGCTCAGCTTCAACAGCTCAGCTTCGATTGTGGAAGTAATACGTCACGTCACACTGAACTGAACTGAAAGGGGTGAACGCACTCGCGGATGTTAGTGGGTCACTATTTGTACGGTCAACGAACTTTTGGCCGTTTGTAAATATAAACGTAAACTTATTCGTATATTTCTGGTCTGGTTGGACTCAGTCGCAGCTGAGCAGCTGAGCAGCAGAGCAGCAGCTTTCTTTTCTTCTTAACGATTTTTCTTATTGCTTACGGCGGCTTTTGGACATCTTTGCGTGAAGCGTTTGTCTTATTGACGCTTTGTCGTTTCGTCTGCCTGTCTGTCGTTCGTTTTGTCGCTTGAACTGAACTGCATCGATCGAATCGTGTGTGTGTTTTGGTTTTTGTTTGGTTTGGTTTGGTTACTTGGATGCTCGTAATTTACTGCGGCTATAGGTTGATCATTTCATTGGATACTATAGTGCAGCTCAGCTCAGTTCAGTGTATTCCTTATGGCTGCATCTTTAACTATTCTTTAATGCTTCTTCTTCTTCGTCGTCGTCGTCGTCTTCTTCTTGATGCAGTTGCATTTGCTGGGAAAACATTTTGAATTCTTATAGCGCGTTAAACAGGTCCATGCAACGCGCTCCCTGATTCTCAGTTTGTGGCCAAGCATCGACTCATCATCATCATCATCATCTGATCTGCGTCTCTTCATACATGTTCGCCGTTCGTTCTGTTCTGGCTGGTGTAAGACCATAGAAATGCATTTCCGCATATTTTGTGCAGACTAAAAAGAGTCAAATTTATTTGTATCTGTATCTGTGACTTGATCTTTGTCATTGCTGTCAGCGTTCAATAATTGTATCTATTATATGCTTTGATTAATATCGGTGTAAAAGCGGTTAACAAATTTTAGTCGTATTTTTATACAAGTATTCTCGCACACACAGAGGCAGCAAGAGAACCGTGTGTGACTGTGGCTCAAACTGAATTAGACGTCATCTGTGAATTTTTACAGTCATTAATAGAAAATAAACTAGATCAACTCATTATTATTTAGTTAGTTTTTATTAACTTCTCTGCGGAAAATATAAATAAATATTGCCGAAGAATACTTTAAATTGGCGACTTCAAAACTTGAAAATTCTTCCATTGAAAAAAGTAATCATGCCACACTTTTAACTTAAATCTCAAGATACTAGTTTGGAACATAATAAAAATATGTCATATCCATATATATATATATATAGTACTAAATTGATATAGTACTAAATTGACCATAGATATAAAACTGACGTGTACGGAGTGATTCTTTCGTCTTGGCGTACTGAATTAGAATGGAAGGTATATGGAGATTTTGGGGAATCAGTGGAAGAACACGCTGTCGGTATTCTCTACTCCTATAGCGGCCTCAATTATGTTTTGTTCAGATTTGCGACTAAAAATTCTACATAAGCTAAATGTATTTTAGAAAAACTCGTTACTCGTTCTTCATATTTCTGCATATTGACGAAATTTTTCAAAGTTTTTATGACCAAGTTTTTACTGACCAAGAAGTAATTCGGAAAAGTTAAATAGGCTGAGGAGACACTTCGATATATCTGGTGCGATGTGACAAGGCGCAGTGATAGTGATGCAACACTTGATTGTTCTCAAACATAATTCAACGATAAAAATCGAATGATTAAAAAGATGGGTTAAATGCCTGATATGAACATCAAATGATTCTGATAAATTTCAACTTTAAATATATAGACACATCACATGCTCTTCTGCAATAGTCCACATTCTAAGGCAAGTCTGCTCGAGCGCTTCGATATCAGTTTCAATTTCTAATTTTGTGCAGCTCAAAAATGTCCATAAAGAGTAGGAAAATTGATGTCAATGCTAGTGAAGAGCTGTGCACCAGTTCAATAGGAACAACACACCATCTGTTTAATCTGCACCTAATATGGAAAACCCACTTTAAGCTAAAAATGAAACCAAAAAGCCTAAAAAGAAAATATGGATTCCTCCACTAGAGCGTTCATTCTTCAAAAGTTTAAGTCTAAGCTCGTATGGAGAGTTATAAAGATCTGCCGGAGCTGACAGTAAATCATAGCCAGCAAGCGTGGTTTGATAAGTAAGTGACATTTTGAATTTTCCGCCCAGCAACTTTAAATGCAAAACTTCTTCCGATATCTGTCATTGACAAAAAAGAACCTAGAGAATTTTAACGAAAATATAAAAGTTAGTCTCAAGTGCTTACTAAGCGTTATAACCATCCCCGAATCCCAGATAAGGTTTGATAAATACTATTGGGACTCTGCAATAGTTGAATCCATCACACCACAGACCAAGGAAATATCAAGTAAATTTTTCCGAGTAAGCATGCACTAAAGAAAGCTAAGATGGGTCTGTAGGCCAACAACATGCGGCGTCATTGACATCAATTACCTTGAAAAGTGTAAAACGATCACCGAAAAATATTCTTCAGATTTCTTGGACAGATTCGATATTAGTTTGGCGAAGAAAATAGTGATGTTCCATGGTGTGTACTCAACATGGTAAAAACCCATAACTTGGGCTACCCAGATCTGATTATTTGTTTAAAAAAATCACTGGAACATGAGAAATAATTTACAGCTAACATATTCGACAACAATTTGCAGATTGAAAAGACTTCAAATACTAGATCTTCTATTTAGATCCCAAGATGCCTGAGTTCGTCTTCTTCTTTATGTCAATCTACAGTTACATATAAATTCAACGGTGTTCAAAGTAACAGCTTTGCATACGAATGTATACACGATAAGTATACAAAAAAACACAGTCTGTCTGTCTACTTGTCTTTCCGTATGTTCCGGCTTAACTCCAAAACGGCTGGACCGATTTTGATGGGACTTCCTCTGATAGCTGATAATATTATCAACTTAGGCTACTTAGGTTTAAATAAAAAAAAATATATGCTTAAGTAGTATGGATGAAGTCGCATTAAATGGAGAACACTGATTTTTTTTAAACTTTTTATAGATTATTTGTTTTGAAATATTATGTACATAGAACACGGATATACATATTTGGAATAGCACATCCTGCAAATGATATCATCCATGGCTCGAAAGCCCATCTTTTTTACTACAAAAACCTGTAAGGACAAAATGGAGAACATAGTACTTACCGAGATACAACAGTTAAATGAGCGCACGGTGCTCGCTTTGTCGCGTCTGTTCAAACATAAGTTACAATCTTATGATGCAGATCACTGTAATGTGGCCACTACTAGCAGGTATAGGTGCCAATCTTATGATGCAGATCACTGTAATGTGGCCACTACTAGCAGGTATAGGTGCCAATCTTATGATGCAGATCACTGTAATGTGGCCACTATTAGCAGGTATAGGTGCCAATCTTATGATGCAGATCACTGTAATGTGGCCACTACTAGCAGGTATAGGTGACATACAAAAATATCTAATGTTTATTTATTTTATGTAATAATTTTTTAATTAATAATTGTCGACTTTTATTCGAAAACCAGTCAACTTTTGCTATTTCACATTCTTAAAATTTGTTAACGATTAGGTTTTTTCTATCTATTTTATGATGCTTCAATAGGTGGAGCAAGTGTATAGAATATTAAAGCTTCGTTTCCGATTTTTTTTTTTATTAATTAAAATATTCTAATAAGTTTATAGTTTATTTAAATATTCTTTTTCACACCTTCTACATTCAATCGCGATTACTATGTATAAAAATGACAACATTTTATAACTGATCGAAATATTTCGATAAAATGTCACTGAACCTTTATGAAATACTTTGCATGAATTTTTTATTAAGCTTAAAAATGAACTGAAAATATTATTTATAACTTGTTTAATTATGTTAATTCATATATTTATAGTAAGAAGGAAAGTTATACAAAAAATATTTAAAGTAGACACAGACACGCTTTAAGCATACTATGAGGCTTGAGATAAGGCTGAGTTATCTTTAAAATAAAAAAAAAATAAAAAAAAAACAGAACTCAAGAATTAATTCGAGGGAACCGTATATCATTTATTTTTTATACTTGTCCTTTACTGGACAGCATTAAAACTTATGGAACCTACTGCAGTTTTTAAATTTTGGAAAGGTCTCAATTTGAATTTGAAACATAGACTGCTAAGCTTGTTGGCATGCCTATATGCAAGATATGATGAACTATTAAGGCTATAATATTCAATAATATGATTGCACAATTTATACAATATCAGTTATTATCAATACTTAATATGAAACCTAATTGGATGATGATGGTCAAATTATCAAACCAATTATTTACAAGGCAAAACTTTATTGTTTTTCAATATAATTTCACTTTAAAGCCAATTTTCATTAATTGAATGCCGCACATAGCAACCAGATCAAGCATAATTCTTAAGAAAAAAGTGCTAAGAAAAAAAAAAGTATTGTGCGATTTATATACATATATCTTTGTAGCCATGTACATATGTAGCTCTACAATAGTGCACGATCATTTATCCAAAAAGAACTAG
Organism: Leucophenga maculata; assembly: GCA_035044805.1. NCBI lineage: Eukaryota > Metazoa > Arthropoda > Insecta > Diptera > Drosophilidae > Leucophenga > Leucophenga maculata. The sequence continues at coordinate 3,195,520 of JAWNNP010001197.1, forward strand.
CAGCAGCACATTTCACAGCTCGAGCCCGAGTAGAGTAGAGTTGGATTGTACACATAGTAACTAATGCATTCCGCGTCAAAGTGTCAATGATCTTTCACTCTGTGGCAGCGGCAGCAGCAAACTTCTTTCTATAAAGGTTCATTGTACGCAAACTTTTTCGGGTTCCATTTTAGTTTCGGACGGTTTGAGCAGTTTGGTTTGGAACAGGCAGTCATCAAAGTACGGCTTTGGCGCATAGAATAGAATAATAGCCAAATCATGCACGAAATTGCAAAAAGAAGATAAATTAATATGGTCAGCATGTCATGAATTAGCTTTCTCGCTGCGCCGCATGCTTTTCTATTTCTATTTCAAACTTTCACGCAATATCACAACTTAAACGTCAACGAAGAAGTCGTCGACGACGTCGTCAATGATGATGAAGACGTACATTCAACTCAAGACGACTCACAGCTCAGCTGCTTTGAAAATGAGGCGGAGCAAAGAAGTTGTGGTAGCCAGAGGTATAAATTCACATAAATCAGCTGTGAGCTAAAGGGTCAAATACCTCGGGGAAAATAAAAAAAAAAATAAAAAAATATGAGTTAAATTTAAATCCATTGGAACTGAAGCTTTTATGCCATACACAATATACCCTTTAATGAGTTTGTTAAGTTAGGTCTAAACGTATAAGCTTGTTGTGCTTAATGTGAAATTTTGGGCTCGTAACTGCATAAAATTTACACAGTTAAGCAGCTATAATGCTTACTCCGTATAATTTGTACAAAAGTCGATTTAAAGTATCCTTAAACAATATCTGGTTATAATTGTCATAAAATGAAACAAATTTTATTTTACCTATACACATTAATAAAATGTAAAATCGGAGAGGGTGGTGCTTCAACCACCATATAAGCGATAGAAAACAGTCGACAAATCTTTGTATTCATTGGAGGTACAGGTATGATATTTGGTATGTATGTTAATGGGACCGGGAGAAGATCACATATGAGTTTGGTCCATTGCAGCATTATGCTTCAAATAATCCTTCAATTCGCTTAAATGCGGTGTGATATATATTCCTTAATATTACATCTGCATTATAACTCAACAATCTAATATACCTCACATAAAAAAAGCCAAAGAAAGCTCCACAGGCAAGAATTCCACTGACGAAGGAATCTCCAGAAGGAGGAATCCGTAGACGGGGGAATCCCCGGATGGAGGATTCTCCAGACGGAAGATCCCTAGACGAAGGAATCCTCAGATGTGGTAATCCCTAGATGAAGTAATCCCCAGATGGAAGAATACCAAGACTTCCAAGACTTTCGTCTTCAGACGAAAGAATTCCTACACGGAGGAATCCCAAGATTGGTGTTACCCCAGACGGGCTATAGCGTTTCCGGCCGCTGTCAAATTTTCAATCGAATGAACTCGGTTATATCAACTTTAGAGAATCACAGAGAAGAGCGCTTAAAAAAAATGTTTTTCCGTCCAATGTCGCCGGACTAAATTATATTTTTTGATCAAGAATATCGACCTTTGGCTAAAGTCATCGATCGTTGGCCAAGGTTATTGACCGCTTCAGACAGAATGGAGGTTTAATGGATTTCACCCCATAGAGGGTCAATGGACTCGAGCCCTTGGAGAGCCAATTGACTTGACTCCTTAGAGGCTCAATTGATTTGATCCCATGGAGGGTCAATAGGCTTGACCCCATGGAGGGTCAATGGTCTTGATCCCTTGAGGCATTAATGGACATATCCCCTTGCGGGGTCAATGGACTTAGCCCCTTGTTTGTCAATGGATGAGACCCATTAGGGGGTCAATGGACTTGATCCCTTGTGGCTTCAATGGACTTGACCTCTTGGGAATAAATAAACTTAACTCCTTGGGGTCATTGGACTTAAATCCATCAAGGGTTAATGGAGTTGACTCATTGGGAGGTCAATGTACTTGACTACTTGGGAGTTCAATGGACTTGGCTTCTTGGGAGGTCAATGGACTTCACCCCTTTTTGGTCAATGGACTTGACCCCTTGCGAAATTATGTTCCATCTGTTTATGTCACTGAACTGCTTCTAAGCAACTGGAATGATTTTGATGGAAGTTTTGTGCGTATTTTAGAGGGTCCTTGGATGGTTTAGACTCATAATTGGAACCAGTAGGTGGCGCTGCGATCGGTTTCTATATCCGCTAGAGGGATTTAATTCCTGTATTAAAAAATATTCGAAATAGTCCTAAAAAGATTTCTATTAAAAAATAAATGCGAGTGTTGCCCGGAAAAAAGAAAAATGACAAATTCGGGAAAACTGAACAAATGAAAGCTGTCGTCTATCCGAATGTTTGTTATGGCTAATCTCGGAAATGGCTAAACCGATTAAAAGTTTGTAAAGAGGAAATTGTGTATAACCACAAAATTTTTCAAAATCGGTAATATATGTTGATCGTAAAAGGCTTAAGCAATCTTAACGCTGTTTGCTTCATATCTCGTTCTTTCTTTCAAGTTTCTCACGCATTTTGTAAGTTTCTTTCATTCTAATTTTTGGCAGAATATGAATAAATATGACTATACAAGCTGCCACAGCATGTTACAAACTGTGCAATGAGCTAAGACAACTCCCTTTTAAAATATTTGTTGTAGTGTATAAAAGAAGGAAAAACTAAAAAGGCATAGAAATATAAAAGAACAACCGAAACGAAAGAATAGTATTAGATAATATATTTATAGAAGTTTGAATTAGAATTAAAGCAGTTTAGAAAAAATAAAAAAAATTGCATAACTTAGATCACGTGCAGAGCATATAAACTGGCTGTATGTACGTCTGTCCATCCGTCCGTCCGTCTGTCGGTCTATCTATATTTCTATCTAAGCGCGCATTTAATTGCCCAAAATCTCATTTATCACACCGGCAAACTTAATGCGAACCAAAAAAGAGGTAGCAACAGAAGAAATGTTCTAATTTCGTCACGGCAAACATTGAAAGCCGTATAAAGGAAAGCACCGAAACACATTACAGAAACACACACACACACACACACACACACAGACACAGAGATACCAACTCAGCTACTTAAAGCTACTTAAGCTTGTATCAATTACACACAAACAGCAACCGATCGAGGCAGATACATTGAGCTGTCTTTTGTTGAATTTGTAGCCTCTTCAGATATTCACTTCATGCACACAGAATTAGTGTGGGAAGCGCAACTGGTAACGAAGCAGCTTGAATATTTGTATCTCTTTGCTTGAGGTTTGGTTTGGTTTTCAGCTGTTTGGGAGTTTCAGTGTCAGTGCCATCAAAAACCATCAAAAAATAAAGTTTCGACCAAAACGCAGAAAAATCAACCAATTGCCCAAAGCGAGCTCGTATGTGGATTGCCAAAAAGCGCAGTGGCCACTAACAAAAGATGGCTATGATGACGTTCTGCTGTCTACTCGTAAATACAACCACCCTATGCCCGCCCGTACGCCCTACAATGCCCTAGTACAACATACGTTGTGCGGGCATTAACCTCCCAAAAAAGTTCGTTTTTTTTTTTTTTTTTTGAAGTAAGAAAGTATAATATGTAAGTAACAGATACAATCCAATTCTGTAACCAAAAGATAGAGTGAGCGAGATAGCATGAGCTAGCGTATGCAGCAACAAACCAAGCCAAACCAAAACTGAATGACTGACGAACTGACTAAATGACGAACTAAAGATACACACACTCAGATACTCAGTTACTTGGTTATATTGTAGCATGAAATTGAACTGTGTGTGCGTTCTTTTCATTATACTCACTTAGGTTTTTTATTTTTTTGGCTGCTTTTTGGTAGCTTTTTGCTTTGGTTCTGGAGTTCTGTAAAGACTGAATTTCTGAATAGTCTCTAACGCACTGCGAGGTGGCGTAATCATACGTATCTACCAAATATATATACATATATATATACATATATATACACACAACAGATATAGATACATACAACTTTGTTGTAATGATTTTGGACACATGCGTTGGCTGATCTTCTTAGCTTGCTCGTTTCTGCGTTCTGCGCATATTCTTATAGATATATTCTTATATTCTTTTCCATTGTATCTTCATGTATATAGATACTTTTGCGCATATGTAATGAGCTGCGTCGACTGGGCCGGTCGTCTTTATTGATCAATTGGTAATGAGTTGGCCAAGGGCTATATTTTTTTTCTTCTCTTTTTTTTTTGAATACAAACTTATAAAATGAAGCATTTCTTGTTCAATTTTAGCACTTACATATATGGGCGTGTATACGTGTGCACGTGTGTACGAGTATTTGTGTATTCAATTACAACATATTGCATAATTTAACCATAATCGATATTGTAATTTGATTTTATTATAATTTAATTTTGTTGGATTTGCATAAAAATCAAATCAAAGTTTTTGTACATATAGAGAGAGAGTTCTGTGGGAATTGTTTATTGGTTGAAGTAGATTTTGAAGCCAGAAAAAGGGGTACTTTAGTCGATGTTAATAGTCGAAGCATCTTAGTTGAAATATGTAAATATCTTCAACTAAACTTTACAGCTGTTACTTGTTATTCTGCAGTTGATTATTGGTTATCACTCAAAACGGCATGATCTTTCCTTCATTTCCTTACGGAGCAGCTACTTTATCTCTATGTTGATCTTTCCTCATGAACGCTAAAATCTGTGAAATTATAGAAAATAGATGCACAAAACATGGCTATTGAACTATCATAGAACATAGTCAGATAATGTGTTACCCCACCATTCCATGCCCTAAAGCACTCTGTCGACATTTTGTGACAGGAACCAAAGAACCCCACAGCCGTACCCAACAGACAGATTCGGTTTCTTAGTAGTTCGGACGAGAGAATTTAACGATTGCAGTATATTATATACAGGCCAACCCTAATATTTTTTAAGAGTAACCTCATAAAAATCATATAAAAATTTTTTAAGTTTTTCAAAAGCAACTCTACATATAGTAGCTCTTGCTGCATGCTGTGGATATCTTACCCCTACTGTTTTCCTGGAGTGCGTAATATAGACAGCATGAAGAAACCTATGCAATGTCATTGCCCAGCTTATAGTAGTTCGAGGCGCACAATGCTAAGGAGTGCCTTTTTAGATAATCCCAGATCATTAAAGGAAAATCACAATATATAAAAATTTCTGGAACAGACAAACTGGAGCCTCTTAAAAGTGTAGTAACTCGAAACATATTTAGTGTTACAGTGGGTCAGTACTGGCGTAAGACGCAGGTTCCTATAAATAAGACACACATCGCAATCTATGCTAATTTATTTCACAAACATAGACCTCTAGATTGGTTACATTACAGGGTATCCGAAGTTGATTGCATTTTATAGCATTATTTTTATTCCTTTTTTTTAAGTTTTATTTCAAATAAATATTTATATTATAAAATGTTTACAAGCTATTGTAGACGCCTATTCCAATGTTGAGATCCAAGTTTCAAAGTGAAAATTTAATTAGTTCGTAATCGAAATAACGATACAGCATATCAGCTATTTACTATATACCTTTCTCTCTCACCTCTCTATCGATTTAACGCTCTGAACGGTTACAAGAGAGATAATATCCATGGATTGAAATTATTTCACCATGCTTATTTCAGCACTGTTATTTCACCATATACAAAAACAAATAGCAACATGAAATCCGTTTCACTTTTCACACTATTGAAGTTGAAAATGTGCGAGCATTTCCCCATCTCTTCCATTCAGTAATTACAGTCAAAATTGGTTGTCTCGCGCGTTACCCCTTCTTTGACCAAAAAAACGTTCAAATTTAGCCTTTGTAAAGAAGTCTCACTTCAAACAATTTTTTGTAGTTGTTAATACTTCGCCTCAATCCTATTAAAATATTCCATTAGGGCCCAAATCGGAGCACTAAAATAGGGTAACCCCCTTGCAATATCTAAATTCGTTATAGACATGTCCGTCTATATTTGAATTTGAAAACTATAAAAAATTAGGCAGTTAAATTTGGGTATTTAATAACTCCTATTTCCTCTTCTTCAGATTGTAGTACATATAAGAGCCAGCCGTCAATTATGATTTTTGAATGAAATTAAAATTTTTTCTGCAATTTTTTTTAGCTGAAAATGCCAAATGTGTATTTTACTTAAATTCTAATTATATATTCCATATAGCTCTATAACTAACCAATTTTAGGAGTAGTTCCCACACAAATCTGGGGTTTTGTAACAAAAACATTTTGTTGGAAACAAAACATTGGCAGCTGGTTTGTCGGGGGCTACAATAAATAAATAATATTTATTCATTTTAAATATTCATTAGACTCGAAACAGATTAAGGAAGCATCGAATACCCCATAAAGTAGATAACTATGCTGATCTGCAAGTCGTTCTATCCAAGTCTGCCTGCCTTTATATTCGTATGCGGTGGTCTACAGCCTCAAACTTTGATAGACATATTGGACTGAAAGTTGGTGAACATATTTATGAACCATTATCATGAAAATTTTTGATAAATTTCATAGGACTCTCTAGTTGTTGTCATACAGAATGAATTCTGTAAGAATGTGTTTTTAGGCCCTGTACCGAAGGTACAAGAGCCTATTGGGTTTGTGCAAATGTATGTAACAGGTAGAAATAATAATCGGAGACCCCCCAAAGTTACCCCCATTATGATCAGGAACGATAGAGGAGTCGATATAGACATGTCCGTCTGTCCGTCTGTCCCGTCCGTCCGTCCGTCCGTATGAACGAAAGGATCTCGGAAACGGTAATAGATAGAGACTTCGTGTTTTTTGCATTCGACTAGGATTGCTCCGGAATTTCACAAGTTTATTTTGAAATTTTGCCCCTCCCCCCTTCCCCATAAAATCACCCCTTAGGGTGAAAATTTCTTCGGCACAAAAAAAATTGAGTGTACCAATATAGAGATAACGTCTCTCTAAGCAAAAATCCAAAAAGTTCATCAAAATCGGATAATAAATGGCGATTTTATAAGCAATTGAATTTGAACAACCCCCCTTTTCTTTTCATTCATATTCGCGCAGTGAGAAGAGTTCATGTGTTTGGTCATAAGCTCGGGAAACATTTAATGTGTTTGTTAGGCGACCTGAACTGGTACAGGGCCTCTTACAGTCGGTTACGCCCGACTGTATTTCCTTACTTGTTTTTATTTGTTTTTAGAAAGTGTATGTAAAGTGTATGAACAATAAAACTCCCTTTAAAATCTATTAATTTTTTCAATAACATTTTATCAGCTTTTAGCTAATTTCATGTTATTAAAAATATTGTCCAAGCGAAATGGTTAATTCAAAGATAAAAGACAAGCGGTCTAGGGATTTTCAATAATTCGATGTACCTAAAAGACTTTTTATATTGGGTTATTTTACTGCAAAGAATTACATTAATTGAAACGTGTAATGGCGCAGGGCTCTAATTTCCCATCGAAAGTTCCGCTTTTTGTCATGCGGTCTTTCAAACAAATTTTCAATTATTAATCATTCACTAATTTGAGCATTATACACAAACATACAAACATATATAACTAAATATATACAAGTATATAAACTGAGATTTACAATAATTTCATGCTCTTCAAACAAAGAGCAAGGAAAAAAAATAATAAGATTATTACAAAAAAGAGAAGACAAAAAAAAAAAAGAAGTGAGAGAGTAGAAATACTTGAATTAAAAGTCAAAACAAACATTAACCCAAACAAAACAAAAACAGCTGATTGCATTTGCATTAGTAGTAGTAGTAGTAGCACTGGTAAGGAGAGAAAATCACTTAAAACAAACAAAAACAACAAAAAGCTTAGCTTATAATAAAAGCTGATGTGTGTGTGTGTGTGTGAGAAATTTAGAGAGCATGAAAGAGCAAAGAGTTGTGACTGAAGCTGAAGCACAAACATTTCTACACAATAAATGCAGAAAAGCAGCGGAGCGCAAGTTAATTGAGTACAACATCACACACGCACGCACACAGTTACACTCAAGTGCAACCGAATGCACTCACGAACTGCATACACGCATATAGACTGCACGAAGATGAAGATTGAGCAACGCAACCTGGAATAATGCGGAAGTTATGTTTGTTATTGTTGTTTTTGTTGTTTGTTGGCCCGCTTGCATGGCATGCATCCGTCGTTGTTTTGTTGTTGTTGTTTTTGTTATTGTAGACACAGCGTAATCATGTAACCACGCGAGCATGTGTACTTGTGTGTGTGTGTGTATGTGTGAGCCATGTGACTTTGGTTGTCAACGCAAAGTTTACTTCGAACTGGTTTACACACATACACACACACAGCGCTACAGAATTGCATGTGTTTGGCTGAGTGTGTGTGTGTGTGTGTGTGTGCTTATCACTGCTTTTTGTTTTGGCCTCTTAAGTTGAAAAATTGTTTATAACTTGTTTATATACATAAATGTTTAGCGCATTTTTATAACAAGCCGGCTTTTGGTGCTCTTCATTTAAATCTCGCTCGCTCGCTCGCTCGCTCTCACAAATACACACACTCTAGTTCTCTATGACTATCTCACTCGAACCGCCATGAATTTAACAAATTTATCACTCAACTCGTTCGTTCAATTAAAAATTGCAATTAATTGCTTAAAAGCTGCTGCTGCTGCTGCTGCGGCTTCCTATATACAAATCTATCTAATCGCATGGCATCGCAGCGCTGTAATGCGATATACGCAACAAATAATTAGTTTTGATTTGTCAACGCTTAACGCTAAACTGTGCAAAATATTAACCAAGCTGAGCATTAAATGTCTTTTGGGTGAGAATGTTTGCCATTGAAATGGTTGCCTGTCAGAGATCTTAACCGATAAGCGTTATTAAATTTGTTTGTGAGTTTGTTTACTAAACTTATTATAAGCAGCTTGTTTACTGCTAACGACTAGCTTTAACGCTATTCATAAAACAAAACGTTTCGGTTTTGGTTTTTTATACGAATTAAGCGAAACGCTCATCATTTTGTATCTCATTTGCTCTAAATGCTGCAGTCCATTAAAAAGTCGTTAAAGCAAACACATTCAGCAAATGAACGGATGAACGAATGCATGCTTGCCACAAAACCGAATATCCGAAAAACCGAGTCGTACAATATAATCAGTGCGGCTTAAGGTTAAAAGCTGACTGCTTTTCCCAATTTAACAGGCCATAAAAATGCAAACAAACTTCATTTTGTGGCGGCGGCAGTCATCGAGAACGTAAAAGTGGCAGCGCAACAAGACAAAAAGACGCCCGAAAACAAGAGGAAATGAGCCAGGAGTGCCTGCAGTTGTGGTAGCCGACTCTATTGTACACTGCACAGCAAAAGTTGTTGGTAATAAATGGGATTAAGTGACCTGTATACAAATTTATGCTTTACCTTAAACAGACGAATTCAACCCGAAATATTTGTTGATGCCTCGGTCTTTAACTAGACAAAAATGGAGCTATTAAAGACCACATTACTGCAGTTCTAGGTGCCTACCGCGCAAAACTAAAAAAAACTATTCTTTCCACTTAATTATAGGAGTCGCAGAGTACTCCTGAACTTATTGCATGAGCATTGTGCTACAGTATCCAAATTTGGGAAACCACTGCAAGGAAGAACAGATTACAACCCTCTAAAACAGAGATCTACGCCTAATAATTGGTTGTAATTGGTATATTCTCAACACCATCTTACACAAATACCACAATTTGGCTACCATCGAGAATCACATTTCCTTACTACCATAGCCTGACCCCTTGCTCACTGGAATATCAACAAGAAGATAAAAATGGGTGATATTTATGGGTGGAAAAGTTTCAGACCCCATATCGCTGTTCACTCGCTCGATTCTCATGCGATCTCCGAAACTCCATCACATACGCAAATAGTTGGGTATACCTCGTGGGTGGATTTTTTGAATCAATAAATTTTCTCACATGGACATGTTTGAAGGTTGGATGCTTTCTCTGCCATAATCCTTAAGGGATCAGTTGTTAAATGACAACAAAAACCATTTATTATATTATAAATAGGCGTCCAAAACGAGAAAATTGCGTAATCCATGATTTTCTCATAGCTTGAAGTTTTTGATTTTCAGCTTTTAAGGTTATCTCTGAACTTATAGCCAATCTGATAATTCTGACTTCGGATTCAGCGCGAGAAATTACTTGGAGATATACTGGTTCAATATCTCGGACATGACATTTTTTTTGTGACTGTGATATTGATTATAAATTAGTTCTTCGGGTAAAATGTCCATAAAGTATATTATATGAGCAGTATCGAAAACTGAGTCGATATACGTATGTCTGCCATATAATTTGGTGAATTTTAAGTCAAGCTTAAAAAAATATTCAAAACAATTATAGTTGATATAAGCAAGTAATATGTTTTTTTTCTCATAACAACCTGCACCTCCTATCTTTGTTTTTGAATGAAAATTAGTAGAAGGGGTAGCCTCATACAAATATGTTCACCCTTTTCTGGACATTTTGATATACTATAGTTGCCAGTATATAGCTCCCATATAAGTGTAAGTTTCTAGAGAATACATGGTATCTAAATATCGAGCACACTCGACAGCTGCATTCTTTCTTGTTTTATATAAACAACGAACTTTTAGTTAATTAATTTGTTTCCAAAATATTCTCTATGACGATCTAAATTTTGCCACCATTAAGATCATCAATAAATATTTTCACCTAGTCCATTTTCCCACCCGATAAATTTATTGACGGTCCAAAGTAGTCGAAACACTACTGCTGCATAGAGTCCGACCAACATTGGAAAAGGCCGTTTCGAACCCGGATCATCAGTTTGGCTTCAGAGAATGGCAAAACAGACCTGAACAATGCCATTGACTAGTCAAAAGGTTATTGGAGGCAAAAAGTATTGTTCGGCCGCCTTTCTGGAAGTAAAGTAAGCCTTCTACAGGATGTGGCATGCCGGTCTGCTTCACAAGCTAAAAACAACTGAACCAGCACCGTAGTACCACCTAATCACGTTTACATTGAGTGAGGAACTTCTTTGTGAGATATGCGGAAGAAAGATCTGAAATAAATGACGTCAGAGCCGGAGTTCCACAGGAAAGCATAATTAGACCCCTCCATGCCGATCATCGAGGAATATAAGCTGTTGGCCGCAGCGTATGCCGAAGATACGGCTTTCTTGCCATCCGACGTCTCTCTACAGGTGCCCTCAGCCATCCATCACAGACAGCTCGATACCACCAATACTGGGTTTAAGAGGTACAACACTGTGGTTAAGTCCAAGAAGTTAACTAAAACGATTTTCTTACTAAGAAGAGGGGACTGTTACAAGTTTATCTCGATGGATCAGCCAGGAAGTTCACCAGGAAGTTATAAGTCTAATCAGCTCCTACCTAAAGCGACAAAACAGGCACGTCTTTGGATGACAATTCAAAGCTATAAGCCTTAAGATATATCATATCGATACTTTGAGAACTTAAAAACGATCTTGTATGAATCTTAAGAAAACTTCAGAAACTATTCAGAATTAGCCGTCTTACGTTAGAACATATTACTAATGGAAACATTTGCAATTGAAGCGCACAATGCACAAATGCAACCCTAATCCACCAATACTTGTTTACATCGAAGTTATAAGGCTATAAATCTCATATGGGACCAAATTGTGTTATATAATTCGTCTTTGAGCTTGTCTTGACACTACAACTATACTCAGTATAGGTCCTATTTGTTTGCACATATTTGTATCTGTTCGGAACTTATGAAAGATGGCCAGAAATATGGTCCTTTCAATAGGTTCCAAAATATTAAATGTATGCAGCTTGAAGTTGATCTTCGTTAATACTAGCCTCCCTCAAAAAGCATGCATTTAATAATAGAATTGGATTAATCTAAAATTTTGTTTATGATTTAGCTTTATCCGCATTAATTGCAGGTAGTTAAGGTGTAGTTTTTAACCTCTAACACATGCCGAAATAGCTCAGTTGGGAGAGCGTTAGACTGAAGATCTAAATGTCCCCGGTTCAATCCCGGGTTTCGGCAAATGGTTATTACTTTTTTTACAAGTCTTAAAAATGAAGTTTATTTTTTTTATTAGGTTATAACATCTAGCCTTGTCCGGGGTCGAATTTTCAATTATATGTTTTCAATTTAAAAATAAGGTCCAGAAAGGTTCAAGCCACATAGTTTTCAAACTTCTTTTGCTTTGGGTTGGTATTTCAATATGTCTAAATATTTCTTATTTAGAATATATAAATCGTGTTTGACGACGATTGAATCAAACTATACTGCAAGAGCTTAGGCAAATTGAAAATACCACGCTTCAAAAGGGTGCGAAGTGTATTAGAAGTAAAAAACAAAATATGTACAACACATCAACTAAAAGATGAAAATACTTCTTAGGTATACGATTCGGAAAAAATAAAAATTACAAAATGCAGCGTGGTGAATGCCGTGGCACTCAAAAGAAAAATATGCAGAGGAGATGATGTGATGGCAGACAGCGTGCTGTGGCAGGTCAGCAAGCCATCAAGTTGCAGCTGAGCAGAGTTGAACTGAGCAGAGCTGGCAAAGCAATTCATATGCGCAGCATTTCATTTCAATAGCAATTGCCGCACATTGACATGCGAGCAGCAGCAGCACCGGCAGCAGCAGAAGAAATTGCAACTTTGTGAAAATGCAGTCGCGCGGTCGCTTGACTCAATTCAATACAAGCAAAATTCTTGGTTCGCTCGAAATGAAAATTGTATCTCAATGCGCTTGCAAGATGCTTTTGCTTTGATTTCGCGTTGAGTTGACTGAGTTGCATGCCACAATTTCTGCTGCTGCTGCTGCTTCTACCGAAAAAACCAAAGAAACTTACTAAACGAGCAACAATGTGGAGTAGCCCCACCGGTCGTTCGATGTGAACCAAACCAAACCGAACCGCTCCAAAGCCAACTCGGACTAGCAACGAAAATAAAGTGCACGTCGCATGCGGTAATAATAACAATAAAATAAAATAACAAATTACACGCAACACTGCATGCACGATGATGTTCTGGGCTCCAATGTTCTTGCTTACAGATTGGGTACTGAAGCGCGGGTGTCTGCGGTGCCAGTTGGGCGCTCGCTCTGTATGCCGCTGCTGCTGATGATCCGGCCTGCCTGCAACAGTCTTCCAGTTCGAACTGTCGCTGCGACAAAGATGCAATGATAATTTGAGAAATTTTGTGGTAGGCGCTTGTTTCTTTTGGTTTTTTTTTTTTTTTTATTTCTTTTCTTTTTGTCATTAAATAATTGAATATTTTGCATTTACGTGTGTTCCTTTTTTTTTTTTTTTTTTTTTTGTGTTTGCTGTGGGAATTTCTTTCCAAAGAACATATTAAAGTATTTTGTTAAATAAACATTCACCAAAGCATTTGTGTTTATTGTTTCAGATTGTTTAATTTTTTTTTGGTTTGATCAATAATAGTTCCGTTATCAAACAGCTTGCTATCATGTGCCGAAATAGCTCAGTTGGGAGAGCGTTAGACTGAAGATCTAAATGTCCCCGGTTCAATCCCGGGTTTCGGCAATGGATGTGACTTTTTTTTTTATTATAAACAATACAGAGCATACATGTAAACTGAATAGCTTTGTTTTGTATATAGACTAACGGTAATATAAATTATTGATATTATCTAACATATATAAGAATACTGCTGTCGTCAGATTACGACTTCGGAATACTATCTGTAAATTTGGAACTAAGCAGTCTCTGTATACTCTTATACAAACTAATAAAATTTAATTAAATCGTGAGTTCACAACAACGAAATACTTTTAATATTCTAAACCAATCTTAAAAAATATAGTCATAGCTAGAGACTTCGTTCTTTTTGCATTCGACTAGGACTTTGCCGCAATTGTATAAGTATATTTTAAAATGTAGTACCTCTCCCACAACATGGACATGATGATGATCGCAAACCCTGTGCGAATGCAAGGGATTAAAACTAGTATTCGAATGATTCCGAATGTCTCACCTGTATCTTACACTCCAGAAGAAGCCATAGCGTTGTTTATGGACTTACGATTGCCAAAGGAAATATATTCTTTGTTACGAGACTTCTTCACTTGATGGATTATCATAAAGTGCACGTTCTGTACCACCAAATAGAATAGTTACTGAGAAATCGGTTCAAGTGAAGCTTGATGGATCACAATTCAAAACCTCTAGTAGAGAGTTCCCATGAAGCTTATGTAAAATTACTTTCTGAAAGCCTTAAATTGCTCAGTTAGTGGGGATGTGTTGGATCACACGGACAGAGTGCTTACAAGCAAAAAATAGTTTTGAGGGCCACAACTACAAGTATTTCAGATACGAATATGTTTTTTCCATCTCTTGTTTCTTAGGACTAAAAGGTGAACTGTCACAATATTGGAAAATTTGTGAGCCTTCGTCAAGCCATTTTTTTTGTCGTCCGATTTTGTTTGAATATGCAAAAAAATCTTTGAAATTTAACAAAGTCACAGAAATCAAATTGGAATTATAAAGCATGGTATTCTTTAAATCAAGGACAGGAAGCACATAAAAATTGATAGATGACAGTCACAGAAAGACTTTCAAAATTTTGACGATTCATCAAAATAAGAGCAGAGCTTCAAATATGCATATTTTTCACTGCATTCCAGAATGGAGTTTAACTTGAACCTAGTGTATAGTGTTCTCACTTTCACGAAGTCATTCCTTGCAAGAAGAAAAACAAGAGAATGATGAAATAACAGTTACTGTAGTTGTTAGCGAAAATGAATGTTATTCTTCATGTAAGAAAAGGTCAATGGTACAAAAATTGGTTTAAATGCCTCTAAAAATGGCTAACAGTTGGTTCAAATGTATTCTGGGAAGAAATTCACTCTCATAGAATATACAATTTTGGCTCATGGTAAAATTTTATTAAATACTAAAGCCTACCAATAGGAAAGTTTTCAGATGAAACCCAAAAACGCAGAAATAATATAGATTCTAGCGGACCCGGCTTGCTAAGCTCCCTCTTTGTCTTCGGTTTGTAAAGTTGAAATATCGCCGAGAATGAAATTTTTAAAGTAAAATTTTACAATATTAGATTTATAATGACATGCTTCGATTTTTAGTTTCTCTTTTATTAGACCACGTCACAATATGTAGTTAAACCTCTCCCGCTTCGCCCACATCTAGTAAAGCCAAACAGGTGAAGCATCTGCCATTACCATGTATATCAAATTTCATCGTTGTACCTTAATGAAGTGTTTTTCATCCGATCCCATTAACAGTACCCTAAATAAATGCAAAGATACTTCGATTTTTGTTTATCGCTAAGTTAAGTTGGAGCAAATCCAGCCAAATGCAAAAAAAAAAACATCAAAATCGATTAAGTAGTGTCGGAATTCATCCCGGACAAACAACGTGACACGTAATTTTTATATGTACAGATACCAATATATGAAAGATTTCACGAACTACACGAAATGTGGATCCTTTAGACTAAATGAAGATCTTTAATTTCAAATATCATTTGAGATCACGAATGGAATTGAAATCAAATATTTATAGTTCAGAAATGTTAGCTTTATTATTATATTCCTTCCAATACCAATACTGATCTTTACTTTGAAGAGAAATATCACACACACAATACTTATTAATAAACATATAATAAAAAAAAAAAAAACAATAATAATTCTTATAAACAAATGCTTTTTAAAATATGAAACGATTAAAAGAAAAACTGCACGTTGGTATGATATTTCGAAGATTACTCACGGTTGCAACTTTATCAACTTCTGATCGCTAATATATGCCGAAATAGCTCAGTTGGGAGAGCGTTAGACTGAAGATCTAAAGGTCCCCGGTTCAATCCCGGGTTTCGGCAAAATCTAATCTTTTTGCTACAAGGGATAATAAAAAAGAAAAATGTGACGTAAGCTGGGTGGACAACATTCAAAAAAAGAAAAAAAAAACCATGAAAGAATGGCGTTTTGCAACGATTGTGAAGCTAAAGACCGAATCACTGGTGTAGCTCAAAGCCATAGCCAAGAGTTTATATTACAAATGCTTCGAAGACTAGAAAATACGCTGGAAAAAGTTCATTTATTCCTGAGGGAGAAATCTTTGTAGGCGTATATGGGTGCATAAAAAGTTACCTTTTCTTAAAAAACCGCGTATTTCAAATATTTTTAAACGGGAGCCATCAAAGCTCACACATATCTATTGATAGACCCTTTACATATGTATGTACATCCCGGCTAAATTTTAGTTAAGTTTCCATCATTGTCGCCCTTCAAGTTCTTTCAATTTCTTCAACAATGCGCTACATTTATCAAAGTTTCAAAGCGCATCGAATCATGCGCTTTAAAGTAGCAAATAAACTCAAATATTGATAATAAATTTTATGGCACATTAGCTATGAATTACTATAATAAAATTCCAATCTTGCCATAGGACAAAGTGTCTCTTACTGTGCGTTAATAATAAACGCAGTGCTTGCGACAACAATTTAATGTCTGCACAGAAAGATCAAAGCGTTCGAACTCCATAATCAAGTTGTTTATGTCAATTTAATGAACTACGCACTTTTGAGATACAAACGCAGCACTGAGTGGGATTCGCGCATCTAATGTATTTGTATGAACAACGCCGTCGTTGGTGCATGGAGCTGCAGTTGATGATGATGATGTCTGTCATATGGCATATGTGTAGAAATTTATTTGCTTTAGTTATTGGCAACAAAAAACAGGCTTGCAACAATGTTGCACATGCGCATGCTGTGCAATGTATATGAGAAAAAAAAAAAAAAAAAATAGCGCGGGTAATTAAAAAATAAAATTAATAAAAATACAAAATAGATTGCAAACATTTTTTATATGTTTTATAAAAATAAAATAAATCAAATTATTATTCATCTATAATAATTTATTATTTCAAATTTGCTGCAAGCCATTAACACTCTAAAAAAGTTAGAAATTAAGCGCTTTATGCTCTTTCAATGCTAACAAGTTCTAAGCATTCTCTTACGTGCGCTCTGAGCCACCAAGCAGCTAAAGGCAAAAAGAAGAAACCAAAAAAGAAAAAATATTCTACAGAAAGACTTAGAGGCTAACACAGATACACACATACTAACATAGGTAAGCGAACAACTCGGTATATATGTATGTATGTACTGAGTGTGCTTAGTCGTGCAGCTCAGACAATCTGGGTCACATTTTGCCATTGAACCGGTGACGTCATAGCGGGGCAATGACCGCAAAGCACTAATAGCAACAACAACAAAAGCAAGTTGCGAGCAAACGTTTTACAACAAACGACGATGCTTCATTTCTGGTTTTTGTTGTTGCCTTACAGACACTCTCGTTCGCTGCCTGCTGCTGCCTTCTTCCGCTGCCTTCAGCCGCTGCCCTCTGCTGTTGTTTGTTACTGCATTGGCCACAAACTTTGATTGCATTGCTGCATCTCACGGATTGCTGTATTTGTTTGTTTGTTTGTTGTTATCATTTGTGCACACACACACACATACACAGCTACCAATGTAAACTCTTTCACGCGCTCTTTCTCACTGTTTCACTCTTTCAATGCACGCTTGCGCTTTTCTCATCTCATCAGCTCATAAGCTAAGCTTACAGCGCATGCGCACTTTAGTTTGTCTGCTGACGGCTTTCACAGCTGACGAACGTTGTTGCAGCCAGTCGCTTGCAGTTGCACTGGCTGAGCTGACTGCTGAGTGTTTGAATGGTTTGAATTAGATGTTTGTTGCATGTTTTGGTTTGTTTTATTTGTTTGTTTTATAATCGCATATAATGTACAGACTTGACTGACATTCAATCGCAGCTGAAGCTTTCAGCTAGCAACTGAATTGCCTTGGCTGGTGTTTGTCTGTGATTTGCTGGTCATACCATTCACACAGTGCGTGAAATGGTATTAGCAGTTTGTTAATTAGTTTGTAAAGCATTAGCGGAGACATCCTAGACCCCGTAATGCATATACGTTGTTGATCAGTTCGATGAGACAAGTCGATATAGCCAGCTGAAAATAGTCAGCCAGGCAAAATCATCTTCAGCGATGAAGCTTATTTCTGACTTGATGCCTTTGTCAATAAGTCAAGTACATGCACTTTTTGGGGTAGTCCAGACAACAAAGCCATCGCCCTTCTTTATTTAGGTCACTTTAAAAGTCAGTATTATGACTTATTTTGGAGATATCTGCAAATTTTTGGGATAGTCCACATACAAATTCACATTTATTTAATTCATTATGGGTGGGTTGCTATACGATTAGAAGTATGGTGTGATTGGTATAAGAGTTTGTCTCTTGCCGTTGCTGATAAGCGCATCATCTGTCAAGGTGAAATATTATTTTGGACTTAGATTAATTAAATCCGGATTAATTAAAATTTATAAGCGTTAATTGCATGCTGTATGCATGTGCATTCAACTTGTTATCATGTGCCGAAATAGCTCAGTTGGGAGAGCGTTAGACTGAAGATCTAAAGGTCCCCGGTTCAATCCCGGGTTTCGGCATTGCAATCAATGCACTATTTTACTGCAAAGCGTTTGAAAAATCAGGAATTAAATAGAAATGGATGGCTATATTAAAGACGTATGCATAGAAGCACCAAAATTGCATCGGGCTGTGCAGAGCTCGACTTAGTTATCAGCAGCTTTTAAACAGTAGGTGCTCAACCTCTCCAGTTTCAGGAGCTCATGCATGGTTGCTTACAACGCTTGAAATTTCTTCTTCCCTCGATAAATCACGGACATTCAAAGCAATATAGCGGATTGATTCACAGTCAAATTTTTCCATTGTGAGATAGTACATTCTAGACCTCGCCTACAGCATTTCGCGTGTTCGCAAATGTGACTGTAGAATGCATCCTTGTGGGGGCAGATATCGATAATGGAGCAACACGCAATTTTACAGGCAGAAAAATGCGGTAAGGTGGGCAGCACCAGTCATGTGGTGAAGGATGTATGAATGGCAGATGGATAACGGCAAGAAGTCACCGAGAAGTTGGTTTTTGTCATTGAACTTGGCACACAAAAACGGACGATGTTACATTTACGGATGAGGAGCATGCTGCACGACTTAATTCTTGAGATGGACACGCTACATTACAGCCAAATTAAAAGGTGGTGGAGAGTCGGTGCTGATCCATAATGAGGTGATGGGGCTTAGGGTATTAGGACCATCACAAAGTCTTCAAGACAAAACTGGATACGGTACAGTGTCACAGAAATCAGGTCACTGGCGTACTAGGACGTAATGAGAAAAGAAAAAGTAGGGAAAAATGTCATCCACCTATGGCCATAATGTGCAGCATTGGGGAAACTTGTTTGACCCAAGGAGTATGGGTGTAGAATTTGCTAGGACACGTGGAAAGATTTCTAGCGGCGGACAGTGTAGACCAGTAAAATAAATTTACTTTTCAAAGAATCCAGATTTCACGTAAATCATCAATATGGAGATGGGTATACTAATTCGGAATGGTTAAATTGATACATCTCGTAACCCTCATATTGCGCCAATAGTGTTGTTCAGAAAGAAAACACGATTCTGAGCCGCATATTCGCGAGGACTATACAAAATTTAATGCTAAATCGGTGAAAGATTCACACTCATCACTCACACTTATTACTGCGGATAGAGTATATTTTAGACCGGCTAAGAAAAATGGTACAAGAAACCCTCGGAAAGATTGTGCGAAAGTCGAAATCACTTATCTGCTATAATAGAAGGAATTTTCTTTACAAAAGTCTTGAGAATGGAGACGGGATTTCCGCTAGTCATTCTCGAGTAATTTATATCTTGCACCATAATTTTTTATAGTAGACCTTAGAAAGTATGCTTAGAAAAAATAATATTTGAGGCAAGTCAAGGCATACTATTAAATATGTATATTAAACAAACTTTTATAGATGTTCGATTAATACGTTTTTTTGCTACTGCGTTAAACGGTCCAACTATAAAATATGATAATAAACTTATAACAGTACGACATATAGAGATTCTTATGACGTAAATTTACAGAAAGACATATAGTCGAACGGACGTTTATGGCTAGATTGACTCGTGTCGTCGTGCTGATTACAATGCTATATTTCCTATATTACACATCTGTTAATATTCCAATAATTACAATATACCTTGCTAAAAACATTATTTGTGCAGGGTATATAGATACATTATCTTTTTTTTTAATTTTGTCATTTACACATATGTACTGTGAAATGGTATTATCAGTTTGTTGGAAAGTTTGCAACACATTTAAGAAGACTTTGTAGACACCATGAACTTCTTTTAGTTCATTTTTGATCAGCTTGACAAGACAAGCTGATACTGTTGTCTGTCGGAATTCCTGTATGAAGGCTTTAATTTAAGCAGTGTGATATGCCAGGCCCACTTTCTGTTGTAGCTACCATAGAAACTTAATTCTCCCTTATGGGTTTCTATATATATTTTTAAGTCAATATCGGTTTTAAAGTCAATATAGTGGCCTATTAATACGCATGTTTCTAATACAAATGCTAATAGGCGTCTTTCTCTTTCAGATAGCCTTCAATAGAAAATTGTATTATTTTGATAGAAAACCATTTCAGTGCGTAAGCGTATGAAAAAGTTCCGACTTATACAAGTTATAGAACTGGTAAGTAAATATGAATTGTTTGAGAAATATGTTCCCTAATAAGTTTTAAGAACTTTGTTCCATAAATTTAATATTTTTTTCAGACAACTAAATATGTATAATAATTATTAAACTCTATAGTCTTCATCTTTATCAGACTTATAGCAGAACGCAAGCAACAGCAGAGCGACCGCATGTTGAGTTCCGTTCCGCACACACGCCACGCGATGTTCTATTTTTAGCCCAACGTTGATTAGATAAGTAAACTGCCCAGCGAATGTTCAAAAACATGCGAGCGACCGTTCTCGGGCTGAATAATAAAAATTTTTAGCTATGTATAGCTTCGTACATAAACCGGTGTTCGCGAGCGTTCGATCTGTAATACTGGGAGTCGTTCGGCACGCAATTAACTATGTGCCGAAATAGCTCAGTTGGGAGAGCGTTAGACTGAAGATCTAAATGTCCCCGGTTCAATCCCGGGTTTCGGCAAATGGGAGAATTTTTTTGTTTTATAATTTTTTTTTTTTATTTTCAGAAGTGAACTAAGTAAAAAATGTTAAAGTGGTGCGTGCATAGTTTCTGTTTACCCAGGACCATTGCTTATATAGACTTGAAAATTTTTTAACAAAAAAAAAAAAAAAAAAACATTATAAGACAAATTTAATAAAAAAAAATTTATTATTTAATTACAAAATTAAAAGAAAAATTAGTAACCAAAATATATTCCGGTTTTACAACCCTAAAAATTGTAGATATATGTGTTCCAATAGTGGTATGGAGGGCTGATAGGCGTGGTAATCACAAAATCTGTCAACGTTATCAAAGTCTGGATAAGCATAATGAAATTGTTTGAACATTAGAAGTCTCTAGGTTCTGGGAACTGTTTTTTCATATTTGCAGAGGGATGTATATACGGAAATGGTTGGATGAACTTAGCTTTTGTTGTTTTACAAGAATGAATAAAGAGCTGCCATGACTTCTATTTGGTACATACATAGACACGAACATAGGTAGAGAGTACATCAAAGTCGAGCTCAACCGTATAGACTTTTTTTTTATAGTTAAAATATTTGATACTAAATTTATTGGCAGAAATTTTTACCATTCACAAATAATATGTTTTTGATCAACTATTTGCTATTTTGAGGTATCTATATGAACCCGGTTTAGAGGTATATTTGAGGCTTAAGTATATAAAGCATCCATATCAATTCACCTTGATCTCTTTTAGAGGTAGCGACCATATGAGCCAACCTCCCAGTTATTGGTTACTGCATGAACAAAATTTTATTACAGTTAACATTAACTTGAATTTGAATATAGTTTCTTCTTAACCTTCCTTTTTAGTCCCCTTAAGCTCGGTTTGATTTTTTAAGAGTATAAAATGTCATCTTTTTTCTACAATTTTGGGTTTAAGGTAGTCAAAATCTAGGTATCAGCTCTCTCCAATCTTACAATTTGCCATATTGAGTTTGAAAATGCCAGTTTTAGCAAAATGGTTCAGAAATGACGAAAAAGAAAAAAATATTGCATATAACAGGTCTGAATATAATTTAAATTAAAAGATTAAATTATGGAAGGAAAGATGTTCGATCGAGATTTGGAATATAATTTGAGAAAAGCGAGTAATTCATTAGCGTCACGCAACCATATGGCCGTGTCACTTGGACACTTCTTTAAATTCCGTAAATACTTTTTAATAAGAAAGAAAGAAAGTCACTATTGTTGCGAAATTTCGCTGGAGGATTTTTAATAGTATGGGGTGGTGTTCTAAAATCTGGTAATCTACTACACCCCTTCGTATTCTTTAGAATGGAGAGTTTTAAATATGATAAATGCAAGTGTTGGAACACAGTCTGCTTCCATTTCAAAATTAAATTAAGAAGCGCTGAAAATCATACAAGAAAGAATATTTGAAAGCATGTTCAGTGGATATTATGGACTCGCCAGCCTACTCACTACATCTATGTATATAATATGCTAAGTTTTTTGGACATATTAGCCAGACATGTTTATGATGATAATAAAATATTTGAAAGAGTGAGGAAGTTAAAATTTGCTTGGCAAAAATTTGACATTTTTGCAATGTCAACTTGATCCATTCTATGAGGAAATGAATAAATAATAGTGGTAAGCGCAAAACGTAATTAAATTCTGAGATACGCCAGATTTAAGTTGTAAAAAGCATTTTGTAAGCATCTTATGGCAACCCGTGTAACTACAAAAATGTTTAAATTTTATATGAATTTGAAAGGCTAGAGAATGTCCATAGATCTCTAATATCCGCAAACAAACATGCCGTTCCTATACACATAATGGACTGTAAAAAGATCATTCTTTTGTCTAAATTATCAGTGCTTCTTTAGAAAAATTAGCTTAAAAATGCTTGACTGCGAACGTACGCAAGTAATGCATTTGATGTGTGATATTTTTGAACCATGGATTAATTGCAATCAATTGATCGATTACAATTATTTTATTTAAAAAGCTGCTTCCTTTTATTTACTTTATTTTTCTATGCAGTAATATTGATCTTTCTACTGTTTATACAAAGCACACTTCTTGTGTTTACGTAATTAGTACAAAGTAGTATAGTATAAAAGCGACTGAGTAGTTAATCCATTAGTTCTGTTTTAACTGTGTATCAGATAAATCCATTTCATAATAAAAATGCAACATTTAACTATGTGCAGCCTGTTACTTATGATGGTTATTACGAAGGCCATAATAGTTTACGGCACTAATTACTGTGATCCCAGTTTGTGCAACGGCGCAGCGCATATTGCATGCAACAACTCAGGCGTAATTTATTATTTCAAGCAAACAATTTATGTTCGAAAGGACTCAAATAAATACAAAACATTTTTTATAGGATTGGCATGAAAACTGCAAAAAAAATAAACCTGAGATGCTGCCGGATACGTTTAAATACGAACTAATTAGTTTACACAATTCCATACGTAATAACATTGCCGGTGGTGGTTCGTCTAAGTTGGCTTCCGCTTGCCGCATGGCCACCATAAAATGGAATGATGAGCTCGCCTACATTGCTTCCTTCAATGTTAAACAGTGTGGCGTAGATCTTTCAGCATATCCAGAGACATGTCACAATACCGCGCAATTTACAAATGTTGGAGTGAATTATATACAAACGTCTTATAGTGGAAATACGCCTAATATTACCAAAGTTGCGCAAAAATGGTTGGATGAGTTAAAAAATGTTAATCAAGGCATAATCGATAGATATCCGAGCAACTATAAAGGAGCGTGAGTCTAATGATAGATGATATAGTTTGGTTTTTAAATTGTAAACTTTTTATCTAAAATATTTTCAGTGAAATTGATGATTTCTTACGCATTGTCAACGATCGCAATGTCGAATTCGGCTGTGCCGCTGCCACATACAGCAGATTCTTTGGTTTACGCTCTATGGTCACACTTGCTTGTGCTTATGCTATGACAAACGTTGTTAACACTGCGACATATCTACCGTGCCCGAATGTTGGTATTGCCTGCCTCACCGGGAAAAATCCTCAATATACCAATCTTTGCTCACCAGCGGAACCGTATATTTTCTAATAAAATTTCTAAGGACACCACAGAAATTTATGCACACTTATGTGAATAAAATTCTTATATACATTTGGAGCTACTAACTGTGAAGCACTTAAAGGAAGCTTTAAATAAATATACGCATTGCAAGGAGAACATCTTTTAAATATTGAAACATTAAACAACAGATGCAAGCTGTGTTCGGAAAGCATTTGAAAAAAAAGTTAACATTGCATCACTATAACATTGAAAGAGTATCAAAGTTTGGGGTACATCAAGTTAATGGGCTTCTCTTGCTCTTGTACAAAACTTCTCAAAAACCTCTTAATCGCGCCATTTACATTGGAATGTTGTCAAAATCATTTGTCAATAAGGGGGTTTTAGGACAATGCCCAGGTTAAGATGTATAATGTCTTTTGTTCCCTCTCCAGATAGGTGGTGTTTAATGAACTTGCCAACCCTTTCCTTTGTAACCTAAACGCTTTGATGGATTCAAACATATGATACCTTCGTCTTGATTGTGAAAGTGACATAGAGTAAATATTTATCAAAGAGAGATCTTATTCGTATGTATTAAATTTTACCATTGTGCGAATTTTCTGAACCATGGATTATCAGTAATCAATGGAATAATATGCAATTATTTACAATTGCGTTTAGTTCGTACTAAGAAATTGCATTGAAAAGCTGTTTCTTTCTTTCTTTATATTATTATTTAACAATTTGATATTGATATTTCTACTGTTTATACTCAGAACCCATCTAGATAAATAGTTTAAAAGACTTAAAGCGCAAATAGATAATAGATTAGTTTTCTCTTAACGGTCTACTGGCAAGGAGACATATAAATCGTGTAATAGATCTGCACTTGGCTGCTTCAACGGAAGACATCCTGAGTATAGCAATCTCTGCTCACCATTAGAACCGTATTATTTGTATCAAACCACAGCATATTTTTACCAAGTTTAGTTTGTTGTAAATAAAACGCTGTACTTTCCCTCTATTGTATATTAAACCGCCGGAAACAATTCGAATGTAAAGTGGATGTCTCTGCAAAATTATGCAAGAATAGGCGCCCATGTACATCTAATTTGTTGGATGGTCAACATTTTAAAATAAACTAGTAAAATTCCGGAGAAGTCTTAGTCGAATGCAAAAAGAACGAAGTCTCTATCTATTACCGTTTCCGAGATTCTTTCGTTCATATTGACGGACAGACGGACATGGCTATATCGACTCCTGACCATAATGGGTATAACTTTGGGGCACCATTAATTCTACCTGTTACATACATTTGCACAAAATCAATAGGCTCTTGTACCTTCGGACCAGGGCCTAATAATAGGTTGAATGTGCAGAGACAGACGCCATATATAGCATATTTTCTTGAACAAAATCAAAAGTCGATTCTATATAGATATGTCCTTCTGTCCGTCCATTCTTAATATAAAGTGAATACAGAGCTATCAGAGTTTGTGAAAAATAGACTAATCAAACTTAAATTTTTATACACGCCTTATACATACATAAGCAGCTGAAGTTTAGAAGGAGATGAAGATGTCAAACGACCAAAATATTTATTTTTATTGTCAACAAAAATATTCTAAAATATCTTCAAAATGTTTTATGTTGAAAATGTAGCAAAATACTCTATAAGCCAGCAGTTAACAGCATTGTCCTTTAAATCAAATCCATGTCAAATGGCCAGGCTCAATTGTCCGAAAGAAAAAAAAAATTAAATGCCAAATAATATACCTGAAGCCGGCAAATAAAGGTGCTCAAACCCGAAAACACATTCATGCCAAGGATGCCAACAGTGTAACAAATGTTGAAGCTGCTGACCAAATGCTCTTTCACCAATTGACAGTGGCCAACAAAGCGCGGATAAAACATTCAAAGAGACAGGATTAAGATGAATAATAGACACAGCTCAATCAAACTAAGCAGTCGAGCAGCGGTGGCTGTGGCCAAATGCAAATCGCATTATTAACGCAGTTCTTGGCCGAAGGCGGTCAAAAACGGCACAATAGAAAGTGTAACTAATGCATGTACACAACAGGCGAGCAGCAACGCAGCTCAGGTAAGCTAGCCAGGACACAGCTCACTTTAAAGGTGCTAGCAAAACACTTTCAATGGACACTGTTGCGACTGACTGCTTTAATTGTGCATTTCGCGCATGTGCAAATTTTTGCAGTTGACGACAAAAATTGATTGGACTTTTATGGTTTGACCTAGAAGTGTCCGCACATGGACAAGAGGAGCTGCTATTCATATGTGAAATATTTTCATTTAATATATGACAGCTGCATAGACTCTCACTTTTCTTTGTTCGCAATATGCAAACTGCTCCTGCGGCTGCTGCTGTCCAATGTTGCTACTAAGAACAACAGCTGCTGCTGCTGACAAAAGCGTAAAAAATGCTGCATGCAGGACAGCATAGCACGCGCTGCACAGGCCTCAAGCCAACGAATCAAGCAAAAATGAATATAATCGAATGGATTTTTTTTTCGTTCTAAACGCCCAAGTATCGCATATCCTAATAATTACAAAAAATAGTAGGAAACCACTTTTCCTTTTTTTATGCATAGAAAAAAAGACAGCAGTTTGTTCTATTTCCAAAAGAAATCATTCCACATGGCGTTTTTTTTCCTCTTTTCATTTAGTATAAAAAAAAAGAATCTAAATTGAATCTTGGCATAAAAAACGCTAAAAATTCAAAACACATTTTCCATTCATAAATGTGGTCGGCGCGCCTTTTCTTCCGCTGACGTCTAATGAAAGTGAAAGATCCTTTAAGACAGACGCTCACCCTCAAATTGCAGCATCTTGTGTAAATAAAAGTGAAAGGATCTCGACGATCTACTCGATCTACGCACAAGAACGTCTGGTGTCTGCGTTCTGCGGTCGGATTATGTTGTCAGTGTGCTCGCGTGTGCCGCTGATGATCCTGTGTGCGAGGGTGCCAATTGTATTTCCGCTGATGTTATCGCGGAAGCGATTTTTTCATACCTTTTTTGTATAAGTTCTATAAAAAAAGATGCATATACAAATTTTAGCTGGAGTCCTGTTTTTTTTTTTCTTATGAGAGGGTGCGACGCCTGTGGTTCTTTTTGTTTGTGTTTTTTTTTCAGTGCGCATATGCATGAGTTTTTTATGATTTTGGGTTGATTTTTTGCTTTACTTCTTAATAATAGCATATCTTCAACTTGTGGCTACTACATTTGGCTTTGTTTTGTGCACCCACGAATTTTTATTCTGCATTTTTTTTCTTCTTTTTTCTACAACATATGTTCCTCGTTTTTTTCTTTCTGTTTTTATATATTGACTACAGGATGTTTCATCAAATAGTATTTCCTTCACTTTCAGTTTAAGTCAATAGCTTTATGGCTTTGTTTGCTAAACTTTTAACTTCTTTTTTTTAGTCTTGGAATAGCAGACGCTGTTAAAAAGGATATACTACGCCTTACAGATTTACTTTTCAATTTGTCCTTCAAACATACATTGCGCTCTGTAAAAGCGTAGTATACTCACATAAGTCGATAATTGTGTAGTACAATATTTCTGTAAAAGGTATTAGGACCCCAGCAGTGTGCACAACTAATTCTGGCCATTGTACATAGTAGTACTACGTATTATACTATTAAACTTAGCATGCTTGTAATACATACTGTGAAGTCCTGGTAGCAGCAGTAGTGTTATTAAAGCCGGCATTCTGCCAAATAGTTTTACATGTACACATTCAGCAGCAGACAATGTGTAATATATGCGCGTATGTATCTAGATACACCGTACATACATACGAGTAGATACATCTTTGTATCTAATGTCAGAGGCACTGTTTAGTTACTATAAGCAGCTGATGATTTTGGATACATCGCATTGCATGGTTGAGGAGGTTACCGAGAGAAATTGGCACAGCTCGGAAATATATGCAAGAGTTGCATACTTCAACTACAAAATTGCATATAAAGTAGTAAACTTATAACTATTCTGTTAACGATGTACGAGGGTGCTGGGAAAAATATGTAAATGTTAAAAAATGTGTTACGAAAAGCCGTATGGAACATCTACGAAGTTATTTTGATGCGGAAAGCTTTTTTGGGTATTGTATTGCATAATGCAGAAATCGATTTTTCTAAGTTATGTCCTTTGTATAGTGGATAGCATAGCCTTTTAGTTTCGGTGCTTGGATAAGATATCTAAATAAAATAGAGTTTCAATGAAGAAATAGCATTCTCTAAAAGGACATATTAAGGATTATGCAATGTATTGTACAGCCAAAAAGTAGTGTGGCCCTTCATATTTATGTGTTTTGAGAATCAACGTCGAATTTCGAAAATCATAAAAAAGTGTAATATTTATTGGGTGAATCGACAACACCAGTTCGCACAAACAATTTATTTTTCTCGCCAGTTATGAATTTTAGCAGGCTAGAAGGTTATTTAGTTTATAGTCTTTTTGACTGTCTAGTTTGATGTACGAAGTTGATTAAAAAATGATTTTTCCAGACCTCGCTTATTACAGTCCTCGAAGCAGTTAAATGTATTTTTTTGGTATGGCTTCGAACTCTTCCAGCGATGTGTCTTTAGCTTCGGTGCTAAAAGTTTTTCCAAAGTGTCCATTGATTTCGGTAACGGAACTTGTCACCGAATTAACCGGTTTTTCTTTTTTTAAATCACAAACAAGCAACGATGTGTGAGTCATTGCAATACCCTGATGCAACGACAGGGTATTGCTTTACGAAATGGTGCATAACTTCAACATAATATTCCTTATTGACCATACGATTTACAGGAAAAAAACACTACACCATTGTTATAAAAAAAAACAGTGAACAAGACCTCTACATTTAACCGAACTGATTGTGTTTTTTCGGTCTTGGACCATATACCCATGTTTCCTCACCAGTCATGACATTTCTGAGCAAATCTGAATTTTCTTTGACATCATTCAACAGTTCCTGAGTGATGATCATGCCGCAACTGTTTTGGTCAAAATATAGCAATTTTGAAAAAACTTCGCTGCCACACGTTTCATTCACAAAACATTCCAAAAATTGCATAGCACGAGCCAACCAATATGTCAAAAACTTCAGCAACCTCTCGAATAGTGATTCTACGATTCTCCATAACTATTTTCTTTACTGCTTCCACGTTTTAATAGGTTGTTTATATATTTTATACTATTATATATTTAAAATCTTCTCAGCTTCTGTGAAGAGCTTTGGTAACTTTACTGCATTAGCCATTGGCGGTGCAGCACTTTTTACATAAAATTTAATACAGACTTTTTGTTCCAGTTTTTTTCAAAAGTGATGTTTTAATTGAAGTTTATTCGGGACCTTTAACTTTAGTACTACGTTGAGCCTCTCCTGTTTAAAATTAACTCATACATCCTGTCGAGTAGGGAATCATGCGAACTTTTAAGGAAATCCAGCAAAATTGTAGTCCAGCCTGGCTGATTCGCCTCAATTAATTCAATTATAGTTGAATATAGTTCACCAACTACATTAAACTTTTCTGACTAACCATCCCCAACCATAATCTATTATATTCAGGTCCAGCGAGTAAGTTGATCAGTTTAAAACAGTCAATTTTGGACTCTTTAAATGATTTTACAACACGGATAGATGTATTGGAGCATTGTCGTATTGGAAATACCACGACAATTGTCCAAAGAGACTTTACTATGGCGGAAACGCCTTTTCCCAAATACTTTGGTTAGATTAAGCGTTAATTGATGTGTTTAAAAATTGCAGCTTACAAGTGCCATATAATATATAATATATAATATGTAGCTCCCCAAACCATAACTCCACCGATTCGATTGTTCAGACGCCCCAATTGCTAGGCATCTTTACACAAATCATAAAAATAACAGTTGTAGACATCGGGTCTTCCAAACTAAACTTCTTTCATTAGAGAAAGCAGCGCGATACTACGGTTTACTCCATTACACGTTAGTATTATAAAAAGTGTTGTGGAAAACTTCGTCTATCTTGGATCCGATAGAACCAGCAACAACAACGTCAGCCTGGAGATCAGGCAAAGAATCAAGAATTTTTTTTTATTTAGCTAGAAAGTCAAAATTTGATGTCTCTTGCATGATTCCTAACATTCCATATAGGACAACTACAATAGGTAACCCTCGTGGAAATCGTTAGGAACAGGGTAAGTCGACTCGACTGCTGCATTCTTGTTTTTTGAGTTCGAAATTATTAAGACAAGGTATGTATAAACAAAACTTATGGAAAATAATAATAAATGTTCAGTTGAAGTAAAATCAAATATGACTTTGGAACAACGGATATACTCGAGTTCGACTCGCTCAGTTGGAATTAATATACAAAATAGTTTGGAACGTCAACAAAACTGACCGAAACGAACGTTCGACGTTAAGATACGAACCCACAGTCGATTATGCTTCAGATGTATCGAACGACTTTGGAGCAAGGAAAATTTTTTGTCAACATAGCAACGCTGTCCGGTTTCAACATGAACCGCGAGAAATATTTTGTGTGAGCGGAAACATCAAATTAACAGAATAGGTACCGCCAAGAACAAAGAAACTCGATCGAAGCATTTTTTGCAATATATTCTTCCAAATGACTTCATTTTGGGCGAATATTACCGAAGATCGAGTCTTTGAACCAACTTTTAAGGTAAGTTTTTTCGACTGACACACACATCACATACACAAACAAACAGCACCGCTTCACAAAATTTCACCTACCCTAAATAAATCAATTGTTCGAATTGTTCAAGACTGTACTAGAAATGATGCCTCAGGATAATCACAAAATAATACCATCAGCTGAACATAAAAGATGTTTCAAGGCACTAAAGTGCTGAATATTTCGTGTCTCGCGACAAAGTAGTTCAACGTCGGGATAGTGATAACCTTTAACGGTGTTTTATAACAATTATTTTAGTTTCTAAAAAGGTTTTCTGCACAGTTTTGCCTTGTCCTGATAGTCCGTTCATATCTCACACAACCCTCGTATATGTCAATGTATTGGCGCGTGGGTGGTTGCATAGAAATTGACATAGATACTAAAATTGCAATGTTTGGTGTATATTACAACGCGTTCATTTCTAACTGCACCATTACTTTCTCTCTCGCTTGCTCACTTACTTGCTAACCCTTTCACTCATTCAGTCAGAACCTGTGCATAACTGATAAGCTACGCTCTGCATATTGTATGCATATGGCGCCTTTTTTGCTTTATCTCTCGCTCTATATTTTGCATCCTTCGTAGCTTGCTGAGCGCCTAGTTACAGAATCTACAAGATTTCTTTTTCTCTATGGGAATTCGACGCCCACGCAAATTCAGATACGACGCATGCATTGATAATGCGCCACGTGGCGTAAGTTGGCACATCGCTTTTGGAGTCCTTGCGTCACGTAATGACGTTAGCATAAGTACACGTGCCGTCAACAGACACGAATAAACGTTGGCGTAGCGCGTGAATGCGCATAAAAATTCTTATCACTATCGTAATGGTAATAGGGACACAAAGTTCGTTAGCTAGTAGTGGGTGTTACGCTCACGTAAAATATGTGAGCGTAAAGCAACAAAAAAAAAAAAAAAAAAAAACCAAAAACCAAAAAGGATGTGTCTACACTTATATGTAGGATATGTGTGCGCGTTCAGGTGTAGGCACATGTCACTGTCGCTGTGCGCCTCAATGTAGGCAACAGTTTTTATATTTCGTCTGGCGCATTTATTGAGTGAAATTTTGCAAAGGCGAAAGAGAGCGAGCGAGAGCAACAGGACCGTTACTGCAAGGGTTGCTGCGGCAAAGCGCATGCGCTATTCCGTCCCAAAGTACGCCCACAGGATACATATAGCATGCTCGAAGTCAGTAAATAATACTTGCTACTGTTTGCTGTGCGCCTGCTGAAAACCGACGTCGCTAAGTTGACTGTTTTCACATTAAAATAGAAAATTTATTGCCCGCGTCTGACACGAACGACGACAGCAATGCCACAAGTCGTAAAACGAAAGTTTTTTAATGGCACGGTTTAACATTGTTTAGCGCTGTTACTCGCTCTAAGCAACTCAACCCGCGATTCCGGTAATTTGTAGCGCGCATTTATTTTTCTAAAATTTCTATTCGAATATCTTTCGAACAGGCGCAGAGCAGTGCGCAGCAACAGAAAAAATTCCAGCGCATATTAGATATTTTTTGCACTTACTCCTTCTTTAAATGTAGAACGCTTTTAGGCGCTTCTGCCAACCTGCGAACGTGTGACGAGCATGAACATTTTCTAATTTCGTTTTTGCTGCAACAAAACTTTGCAACACTGTAACATTAAATAGGCACGTGCCAGCATGTATCTGGCTACTTTAGCTGCCTAGACAGCTTTTGGCCTAGTATAAGAGTATTCTTTGCTGAGACATTTGAATTCCGTTTGAAGTTTTAAATTTTTGGAGCCCACACAAAATGGCCAAAATCTTTAATATTGCCGTAGCGGAACTTTGCCACTTACGTTTGTCTGTGCGCCTATTCGAATGAGCCAGAAGATTGATGACTTGACGTTTTAATGATGTGTTAAGTGGCTATAAAAAGTTGGCCCAAACAATGGAAACTTTTATACATAAAGAAAACAAAAAAAGAAAACAAAAAAGAATAAAGGACGACAATATTTGACTTTGTGTTAAAGTTAGACAAAGTTCACCGTACAAAGTGCTGCTTGCCTGCTCGTTAAAACGCAAAGTTATTTTTTTAAGTGTACAACTTTGGCACACAAACAAATTGAACTGCAAAACGGAAACCGGGCAACTAAAAATTTAAAAAAAGAGTATTTAATTATTTAAACTAGAAATGGTATAACTTTGGCTGCTAGCAGTGCTGCGCACCTGTTCGTTTCGAACATTAAGTCGAGTCTTTAAGATGCCATTTTTCTCAATGATTCGAGTGCACAAACCTTTTCTGTACGCGTTTAATGTGGCTTGAAGATACATTTTTTTAAAATTTTTTTTTTAAACTTTAGAAATATTTTAAGTAGAATTTTTCGCACAACTTGCACGCTTTGCTGCGCTGCTAGTCTAAAAATAGCAAACTTTTGTCATAAACGCTTAAATAAATAGACATATTAATTTTTCCCCTTGCTCCGCGCAAATAGTGAAGTACTTAAATTGTTTGGAATTTGCAGCCACAGCATGTTTCCTGCTCGCTTTTTATGTTAGCCGTGTCGTATGCATGCAACGGATCAATAGCTTTACCGTTATGCGAATCGATAAAAACGGGAAAAACATCATTAATTTGTAAGGTCAGCACGAAAGAGCGAGATAGCGACAGTTTGCCGTCAACAGTCAGCGCTAAAATAATTGTAGCCCAAAAGCTAAATGAATGTGAATGCGGAACTGCTGCATTTTCTTTTACCAGGCAAACAACGCGCACAGCAGGCATAAAACGGAAGTGAATTATTTAGCACACTTCCGGCAAAACTTATTAGCAGCAATATGCCTGCGTAGGTGTGTCTGTGTGTGCGTGGCTGTGTGTGAGTGTGCTCTCGAACTTCTGCAACAACTTAAATCCATGCAACGATAACAGCAACAACAGCAGAAAACTTTAATCTTATTGAGTGCGAAACTTGAATACCCTACGTACAGTAGATTGCAATAACAGTTGGTATAGTGTTCAAACTTGTCATATAAGAGTTTATAAAAATCCAAACTATTTATTATCTCCAAATTCTCAACGTTCATTCGGACAGCTAGACAGACGGACATGTCGCTACTCGAAGTTTTGTATGGAGGCTACCCCGATTTGGACCTTTATGAATTGCAGTCCAACTTCCATAACTCGAACTTCTATAACTCGAATTTTCTTTAACGCTAAGTCGAATTATCTAGGGGATATCCCAGATTATGTGCTGGTTTTATTTTTCAAGCGAAGCTCTTATTCGAGGAAGACCCTTAAATATAAAGTGGCGACTCTTTATGAACCATTGGAATATAATGGAGAAAAGAATGTAGAAGTAGCTGACATCGCAGCGAGAAAGTTTTCCATAATTTGAGAAAAATAAAGAATCAATAATAATGTCGTTCGAATCTGTGCAACTAAGGGACACAACAACACCATGAAGAAATCCATACCAGCTAGAAATCGAAATAAATATGTCAAATTCGGGGGAGTTTGCAAAGGGAAAACTTAAAATTGTTTTGATTGGAAGAAGTAACAAACCTCGCTGCTTTCGTGGTACTAAGATGTTATTTATAAAGCAAATTCGAAGGCATGGATGACCTGGCACTTTTTTCAAGAATGGATTTAAGAACTAAAGTCCACTGAATTGTTGTTTATTTCACCGAGTGTGACTTCCAAACTGCAACCAGTTGACCAGGGAGTATTTCAAAATTTTAAATTTTCCCTTTGCAGAGGGTCCTAAGGACTGTTGCGTATAGTTGAAAAAATTAATCATACAACAAAAGCTTCCAACAGACGACTATATTATTGAGCAGTATGAAACTTACTCAGTAGATTCAAATCGGAATGAAACGGAAAGTGGTGATGAGCATTCAGTGCTTCTAAAGGGTGTTTTTTTTTCGAGGTATAGAACTTAAAGTTGGCATTACTGTTCAAGATGGCGACCGATTTAACAGCTGTCAAGTGATTTATTCTGTTTGGTTTGACAATTCATCATGAATAGACTCACGCCTGAACAACGCTTGCAAATAGTGCAATTTTATTTCGAAAATAATGGTTCTGTGCGGAATACGTATCGTCGACAAAATCGTCCATCAGAGCAGTTAATTCGATTAACCATGAAACGATTTCGCACCACGTTTACTCTTATTGATAACTCGCATACCCAGAGACGCCGTACGGTGCGTACAGAAGAAGCTTTTGCTGCTGTAGAGCGTAGCATTGAGGAAGACCCGAATGAGTCTATCCGCCACGGAGCACGATGATGTCCAGAACGTTACAGTCAATGGTGATTGGTATAGAGCCATGATTATTAACTTTTTCATTCCTGAATTGAACAACCATGATGTCCAGGAGCTGTGGTTCCAACAAGACGGCGCAACATGTCACACAGCTCGTGCAACAATCGATTTATTGAAAGACACGTTTGGTGACCGCCTAATTTCACGTTTTGGACCTGTGAATTGGCCTCCAAGATCTTGTGACTTAACACCGCTAGACTACTTTCTGTGGGGCTATGTAAAGTCACTGGTCTATGCGGATAAGCCACAAACGCTTGGCCATTTGGAAGACTACATTCGCCGTGTTATTGCCGATATACGGCCACAAATGTTGGAAAAAGTCATCGAAAATTGGACGTCCAGATTGGACTACATCCGATCCAGCCGTGGCGGTCATATGCCAGAAATCATATTTAAAATTTAATGCCACAAGATTATCTTTCGGATAAATAAAATTGATGTCAATCGAATAATCCATCGTTGTTTTATTGCAATTTAAAGTTCTATACCTCTAAAAAAACACCCTTTAATAATGATGTACGAAACTGCTTCAGAAAAATACATAAAAAACATGTATTGCGTGGGGATTCGAGTTATATAAGTTGGACCAACGTAGTTGGTATGTTCAACGTTATCCAAAAAAGTGGTTTAGATTTGCATGGAAGCTAACCCTATAACCTCTATATGAACAAGCAACAATGAAGCATCTTGATGTCGCACCAATCGATTAAAGGAATGTGGACCTATCAATTAACTCTTGAAATTCTAGAATAGCTGCTGAGAAATCATGGATGCTTTCGAAGTTATCTATCATATAAGAAGATCAAGTTGATGAAGTTTGAAGTGTTATAAGCAACTATCCGTAAGCTCCGCAAATTTGAGATGTCAAAAGCCGTAATTTTGAAGATGCTGATGATTCTAAGATCCCATTACATACGTAACCGGTTTTTTTTTTATTTTCGATATTGTTAAGCGTTTTGCAGCAAAATAATATATTGATTGCATTGCCGAAACCCGGGATTGAACCGGGGACCTTTAGATCTTCAGTCTAACGCTCTCCCAACTGAGCTATTTCGGCATATGATAACAAGTTAAATGCATGTGCATACCAGCTTGCAAATTCGTATTTAATTAATTTAAATCTAAAATAATATTTCACCTTGACCGATGATGCGCTTATCAGCAACAACGGAAGACAGGGTCATATGAAATATTGTGAGTCTTGCAACGATCTGAAGTGCGGAAATGAAAACAAGAAAAAAAAAATAGACTTTGATTGAACCGAAGCTCGAGTAGCAATATTATGACAAAACCAACTAAAAAGAAAGTAGTTGAATAGAAAGCGGGGGAGCGACAAATTTCTAAACTGCACAGGGCCGTAAGTATTTCCGAAGTTATCCAATCAGATTCCATGAAGAAAACGCGGAACATATGCTATTTGACTTTCCGAGGCTTAGTAGAGAGACGCACAAAATTAAACCTGCTTGTGGAGATGAGCAAGCGTGAAGAGTTTGAAGCGTGAACTTCGAAAACTTAAAAGCCGGTTGTGTAATGTATGTAAACTGCTGATGACTAAGTCGTTGTAAGGGCGAGCCATTTTGGTGTCCCATTGCATACGTTAATGCATTAATGTAGGCACCTATATTTGGTAAATTTCTAATATAAGTCAAACGTTCTGTAGCAAAATATTGCATTGATTGCAATGCCGAAACCCGGGATTGAACCGGGGACCTTTAGATCTTCAGTCTAACGCTCTCCCAACTGAGCTATTTCGGCACATGATATCATGTTGAATGAACATACACACAGCGTGCAATTAACGCTGATAAATTATATTAAATCACGATTTAATTAGATTGAATCTAAAATAATATTTCACCTTGACTGATGATGCGCTTATCAGCCACTCATGTTAAGCTTAGGAACACAATTAGTCTCCATACTCAATTTCAGATTAATATCTTCAAAACTAAGGGACAAGATCTGTAGTTTGACCATTGCTCAGGTACTGTTGAATGTCGTCAACTACGATGCAGATTTTCTCAGAATGGTCATAACTGATGACGAAACATGGATAGATAGTAGGAGAATGAAACCCCCAGATTTGTGGCAAAATAATTCATGGTTTTGCAACACGATAATGCACCTGCTGACACCGCAATCATGGCTCCAGTCACTTGGTCCCTTGTAACTTTTTCTTGTTCCCAAATTTGAAAAAACCGTTTAAAAGATCATATGAGAGGGGTTACATTGAATGGGCCAAATTGTGTGTACATAAAAATAGGCATTTGGAAAAGTTTATCAGCCCTTAAACACGATATAAACGCTTGATTATTTTTTTAATGGAGAGATTTTCAAGAAGTATTACGCGTTCTAAAATATTGGGTCTAAGGTATTCAAAATCCAAATAGAGCTCTCGACCAATCACAATGCCTTTTTCTCTTTCTCACTATTAGGCTTAGAGAAATTTGTTATACACGCTCTAACAATTTAGACAGCGTTGCCACTTGTCAAAATTAAAATATGAACAAAGTTTAGTTGCTTTAATGTTATATATTTTTTTTTAAATATAGACACTGTTTTTACCAACTATCGTATATCCAAAGCATTGTCTATATATTGTGATTTTCGATATATTGTCTTCAATATATCGATTTATATCATTGCATCATAATGTGTTTTGCATCTTTATCTTCGATTTTCCACAATTTGATCTTGAAACATCTACTGCTACTTAGTTCCCAAAATTCCGTATTGCTTGGTTTGCAATGTATTTAACTGTTTTTTTAGATCACAACAAATACTCTCAACTGGACTAAGTCTGTATGAATGTGGAAAGCAAAAACACTTCTTGAAACTGTTCAAATGAAACCAATAATTATTTTTTCGTATTGTTCTGCTGGTAGATCTACCAGCTTAAGTTTTTATATTTCAAGTACATACTTTCAACACCTCCAAATCCGTCTACACTGCGTTACAATATTTTCAAGAAATAGTATTATACTCACATGCACTAAATGTGTAGTGTATTCGCACAAAAAGGCACAAAATCGATGACAGTAAACTAAGCGCGCGATTCACTTTCATTTTACTTTTTTTTCTGTATCTTTCTCGCTCCCACTTTTAATTTTTAGCTATTTGAGTGCAAGTTTGACTCTGACTCTGCGCGCTCTCTCTCTCTCTCTCTTTTTCTTTTTATATCTACCACTCCCGCCCACGCAATTGCACACTTTTGCAAATCCCACTTTCCAAATACTGTTAGCCTGTTAAAAAACTGTTTTGTAAGTTGATTTTTCTGTCATTTAGCTGTTAATGTAAAATTAGTTGTTGCTATGCTACAGAACAGCTTCACACTAACAGCTTAACTGTTTAACTCAATTCGCCCGAAAATATGCAACAAACATTTGTTTAAATGAGCCCAAAAAAAATACAAAAAAAAAAGAAGTGAAACCGAGCGACAAAAAAAGAATGAATACATTTTTGGAAACGTATCCATTTTGTACACATTGGAATGTTGGCACCGGCTTGCCGAGCGCTGCTTGCCTAATGTCGGTATTTTTATATGAGCTCCAAAAAATTGCCAACAACTTGTTGCATACTTTTTAGCGTAAGTGGCGCGCTTTTTCCTTTTTTTTGTGTTCGTTTGTTGAGTTTTGAAACTTCAAGTAGAACATATTTACTTTTTTGTTAGTTAAGGCTTTACTTCTTTATAGTTTGCCCCAACCAAATAGTTTTGCCGCCACCGACTAACTGTCGCTATTTTCTATGTTCTCCTAAGACTTTGACACAACGAGGGTTACTTTCACTAACTAGTTGGCTTTAGGTTAGAAAACGATAGCAATAAAAAAAAATTCTAAGCAAGAAAAAGGGTAGTTTTTATATGCTTACAACTCTAATATTGGCTGTTTGTGCGCCCTAAGCTATGCTATACATTTAGAAAATAAAGAAATCCCACATATGCGCTTAACACACAGCAAAGTTATGTATTGTATCTGCTTGGATACATATAGTAAGTGTGTGCCTTACTATATAGCTGCATGTGTGTAGTTTTTTCGTAAGAATTTGCTATGGCGCGCAGGACGCTTTTCCTTTCGTTTGTTCGGACAGTTCGCTCACACTCAAACAAATAGCATGAAAACAGTCTTAGAAGATATGTGGATGTTTCGCTATATATACTGTAACTATGTCCGTATGTGCAAACTATTTGATACACACACATTCACAGCATATGTGGGATAGTTTTTTGCTATGCTGCTACTTTTGCTGTGCGCCTGCTGCAACGATATGGTAATGTTGTTAGTTTTGAAACAATAATAGTTTTTAGTTTATCACATACACATACAAGTGCACATATATGTATAATGTGGCTGTATCTGTGGCATGTATCTGCTCATATAAATTTATCTATTATTTCACTATTATATAAGAGCAAACAAATAAACTATAAATAGTTTTATTCAGCTACCTATTAACTGCTAATATTTAAATTTTTAAAACTATTTTTAAACTATATTCAAATAAAACATTAAAGTTCCTTTTTTTTTCGGGCATACACTTTTGTCAAATAAAATATTTTACTTGCTACAAAATGCTGCACGCCTTGTTGTAATTTATGAAATAAACCTTTATTATTATTATGCGCGCCAAGTTGTTAGAGTAAGAGCGCGCACTTTTTTTTGTATATATTATTTTTATTTAGCTGGCGCTACTATTTAAAGTCTAATAAAAGGTAATAGCTTACTTTTATATATATTCCAGCTTATCAAGCGGCATGGGTGAGTGCCTTACCTGAAAACACCTTTTATGGCATTTTTTTAAATTGAAATAGCTATACACACATTTGTTGATAAAGATTGCATAATTTACCTGTACGCAACAGGCGCACAGCTTCAACTATAGCAGACTTTGTAGCGCTTTTCCCGTAGGTGCGCTTCAGATATCACACATAAACATAAAACATAAAACAAAAAAATAAAAACAGTTATACGTGGAGCAACGTAAATATTGCGACACGCTTTTTACCTCAGGATATAGAAAGTATATGCAGCACCCTAAACGCCCACATTTAGTAAAATTCTACTCTTCTTCTTCTTTCTCTTCTTTCATTTTATATATATCTTTCTCTCTGCCACATTCCTTTTACAGCATTAGAAAAATTTCTAATTTCTAACGCATGCAAGGAATTTTGATATTAGAAGTTCACAGGCACGCAGCACTGACCAGACAGTTGACTACAAAGTGCTCCTCCTGTGGCATTAGCACAGTTGCAAGACTATATGTGCATGTGTGCGCGACAAATATTTTTCAAACACAAACACATATACAGCAAAAAAAAAAAAAAAAAAAAACACAAACAACTCTGACATTGGGGTTCGTTGGGTTGCAGCGCCTTTTGCTTATAAGCGATATTCCAATGCGTCCATTTGGGGGTGACTTCTTCTACTATATCCTTGCACACACATATACACACATTTATATATTGTATTATAGATGTGCATGTACATGTGTGTGTAGAATATTTTTGTTGTGGCGCAAGAAGAGTCACCTATACATGCTTCTATAAAAGTTCAAAGCTAGCGAAAATGTGTACACGTGTCTGTTGGTCGCTGGGGAGACTGACTGCCCACACAATCATTGAGTATAGCGGGTGCTTTCAAATGCTTACAAATTCTATTTAACTTATTGTCTACTAGCTGAACTGTCTTGCAGTGCTATGTCCCAACTTTGTCTTCCTTTTGTGTATATAAAGCATCGCCAAGAATAAAAAAATGTATATGGAATTGCGTACAGTTTGAGCAGCACATATGTCATAGGTTTGAAAAGCGCTAGCAAACAGTTGGAATAGCGTTACTGTTTAGCCATTTTAAGCATACGAAGCTAACAATAATATCTCTTGACTCTGCAGATCGATTTTGATGAAATAAACGCTAAATGTTATTCACAATAAAACTTCTTATCTAGCAGTAATTCGATTTTAAATCCAATGAGTACCTTTTACGTAATGCGCACACAAAAATACAGTCAAAAATGTCGTCTACAATATTATTATATGCATAGTGTGTAGCACTTTTAAAGATAGATCCTTTTAGATGTGTGATAAATTGTTCTTAAACTATAGAAAAACGGATAGTTATTCTATATGTAATCAGCAAAAGAAGGCGAGAAAGAGGCCATAAATAATATATATTAGTGATCAGCATCAAAAGTTGAATCAATCAGCATAAAAAGTCAGTTCATATATCTGACTATCCACACGAACAACGAGAACTTGCAGCGAATACGAATTATAGCGTTCAAGCTTTGACATTTATATTCTCGTACACCTTCTTCAGATCACTTGTATTCAATGAACCTATTAACATCCTTCCCTAAAGGAGGTTGGCACTTAACATGCAAAATTTTTGTATACAAAAATGTTTATTTTTATTAAATTTGCGAGAAACGGCAAAATGTGTCAACTTTACATTAATTCTTCTAAAAAAAATGTAATTTAGGTCTAGATCAGACCGTTAGAAGGGGTATCCCCCAAACAAATCTGTCCCATCTTTTTAGGTTTTTGTACCAAAACAATTTGGTTTTTGGTTAATCAGCTAAAATCTCAGTGGAATATCGCATAAGGGTCAAAATCGAACCACTATAAGAGGTGAGTTCCTCGCCTCTTCCTCGGTTTCTGTAAGAAAACATTTTTTTTGTGGTTTAGTTTAGCTTGAAATGACAAATTTAATTAAACTTAATGAACTATCTTCCACGGATCAAGATAGGAATATATCTTTCATACAAATTTAAAGTTCTATAGGAGAACAGGGTACTCCGAAGTTCTTTGAAATGTTTTATTGCGTTTAAAAGGTCGCTAAATAGGATTCTTAATGCAAAATTATGTCATTGTCCCATAGGAATTCGACTATTTGGCCATATTTCTAATGATATTTCAGAGAATTGGGATCGGCATGGCTAGTATAACCCATTGAGTATATTTCAAGGCTGGAATAATTTTTTTAATCATTATCATAGACTTTTTACTTTGCGTAGCCTCAAAGAATGTAGTCTAACGGTATAAAAAAGCACGACCGAAATTAACAATTTACTGCACCGCGAAGAGTGATTACTCGGTCTCTAAATTTTCGCCACAAAACTCCATGTTGTTTTCTCAAGTCTTTCAAGATATACAATGCATTCTTTTCAAAATCTCCTACCATCCATCCATTGAGAAACAGGAAATAGAATATTGATGAATTTTTGCCATGATGACTACATACGTTGGGATCCGTGCATTGTCTTTATTTCTTCGTCAAATGCAGTCGTTTCTGGTTCAAATCAGTATTGAGTCTGTCCTAAAATTCAGAATAGTATTCGATAATGATCGTCAATGTTGGCCGACAGCTCCACCTTGGCCTTCTTTGATACATGGTCTTCCGGAGATACCCACTACTTCGATTGTTCTTTAGTCTATGTTGTAGTGTGTTGGATTTATGTGTCATCTAAGGTAACCAACATCGCCCAAAATTCGTTTGTAGTGATCGCACGGTTTCGCCTATGATCGAGTGTGCATAATCACAGAATACATCATGGGAATGCCTCTATCATATCATGGGTTATGTGATGTATTCACTCAGTTGTGATGCCTAAAGTCTCAGTTTATAAACGCACTTTCATTCCTCGATCTCCCAATATCATTTCTTATCGAACTGAATTTTCGGATGGTACGACTACAACGGAACTCATTTAACCACTTCTTAACCATTAAAATCGATGGTGCAGGGTCCCCTTGGTATTTATGAAGCCTGTCCCAATTGAACCGGTGTGGATAGCCTATAGCTCTATCGAATTCCCGCTGTAGAAGTAAACTCAGCCTTCCGAAGAAACCGCCTTTTTATGATAGAAAACAAAAAGTCATGCGGCTTGTAGCGACAGAACTAAATTAACACAATTTAGGTTCGAATGAAGCAACCTGTTAAATATTACTGGTAGCGAATCGAGATCAGTATCCTGAATGTGGTCAATACCGGCCGACATTTTCAACTGTCTGTCTTATCTGACGCAATTAAGTTTTGTGATTTTATGTTTGCCAAGTGAGGTTGCTTTAAATACGAGTGGAATACTAACTGTTTGTCTGTCCGTTTGGCTCCCATCTGTATGCATCAAAGCAATGTCACTCAATTTTTAAGCTATCGATCTGAAACTTGGTATGGAGACATTAGACACTGTAGTTTTCGCAGGTATAACTTGCTTTAATGTGAAGCTTACCATATAAAGCACAGAATGAAGCTGTCAATTAAGAGCAACCAACATT
Source organism: Leucophenga maculata (assembly GCA_035044805.1). Taxonomy (NCBI): domain Eukaryota; kingdom Metazoa; phylum Arthropoda; class Insecta; order Diptera; family Drosophilidae; genus Leucophenga; species Leucophenga maculata. Next base: position 3,238,849 of record JAWNNP010001197.1, read on the forward strand.
TAAAGAAATAATAGAATTAAGTTAGAATATGAGTCTTTTCTTCTTCATATAAGTTTTATCGAATGCCAGATATGCATAAATAATAAAAAAGTTATATAATATTGTTTGTACTCACATTTTACGAAGGAAGTATTTGAGTCATATTTAGCATAATCTTTAATCGGAGATTATAGTTATGGATTCTCTATGAACCCTGAGTCCTGAATTTTCATACTTTTGTTTCGATGAAATTTTTCTTTACGTTTCACGGATGGATTCGGTTGGGTTCTGCAAGGAATAAAAAAAAAATCAAGAAAATTAAATTGAGTTGTCTTAGTCTTCCAAAAATCTACCCTTTCCTATTTTTTCTTGCTCTATTCCCTAATTTGTTACGATGAGTAGCTTCGCTTAAGTCTTGGCTTAAGGCTTACAGTAGGGATATAAGCGAACGTAGCAGCTTTTCAAGACTTTGATATCAACCAATAATCAATAAAAAATGATAAACTGGCTATTTTTCCGAATAATTTTTTATACTCTTCTCTTTTTACAACTTGAACTTCTTCTTCATCCAAAACCTATCGAAACAATACTATGTTCACCACCCAAGCACCCTGTACACAAAAAAGAGGGCCAACCTGCTGAACTGTCACGTATGCAACACTTCCGCTAATCAAAGCAAAAAAAAAAAGCAAAGTGTGAAAAAAAAGTGAAAAAAAAAGAAAAAACAAAAGCAACAACGAGTGAGTAAATAAAATTTAACACAGCCAATTTAGACGTGTATATGCCAACTGGGAGTTGTCGACTGCTGCGACCGGTCGCCGGTCGTTGGCCAACTGCTGCTCCTCGTCGAAAGCTGTACGCCTGGTATTTACGAATATCTGAAGCTTTGAAGATTACAAACTCACTTAAGCGCCGCTTTGATGTTGCGTCGAGCATGCTTCAAGGCAAAAGCAATTTAATTAACCTAAGAGGATCAAAGTCGACAAAAGTTTTTACTTAAACTTTTGTACGCTTCACAGCGCGTCTGTCTGTCTGTCTATCTGTCAGGCAGTCAGTCCGCAGCGAGTGCAAATATTAAATTTTATTTCATTTTGTTTTCCTACCCTTGCGAACTTGAAGCTATTGAAAATGTTGAGTGCCATGCCATGCCATTGAGTCCTCGAGTAAGTTGTTTAAGTAAAATTTAAAGGATATGTTAACAGGTTGCCAGCAATACTCAATGCACGCGCTGTGGCAATTTCTGAATAGTACTTTTATAATTTAAACATGTTTTCGATTTTGTTACAGTGTTTAAAATCCCATGCCGTGTGTGTATGTGTATGTGTGTGAGTGTTTAAATTTATGCAGCAGATATTGATACAAAAAATGGAAAATACACAATAAATAAATGAGTATCGAGCGGAGGCAAGTGAGCCTGAAACCACAAAAATAAAAAAAATAAAATAATATACAGCGACATAGACTGACAAAATTCTGTGAAATAAAATAAACATAAAGCGTTACATATCTACACATATGTGCTAGTGTAGATACATATGTACGATTTGTGTGCTTTGTTGGTATGCGTGCTTTGTATCAGTATGCTTATATATGTATACATATATTAAATCGACTTGTTCAACAACATGTAGCATATTATTTACACAATTTAATGTACGAGGGTTGTACGGCGAAGTTTTGTATCTAATATATTGTATGAAGGTTTTAGCTGTAAGCAAGAACTAGATGCGAATTATTAAATGCTAATGAATGGAAATGAGTGAACGTAGCTAACCAACTTTAGGTCGTTATAGATCGTGCCATATTGAATTTTTAGTACTGTCACATCTTTAGTGCTTATCGCAAGATTAAAACAAATCGATTGTCAAAAAAATTAAAAACCAAATTATCAAAATCGGTCCATGAGTTTGGTCTGTAGAGCGGAACAAAGGAACTAACATACACATACATAGAGAGGTCTGGTAAAAAAGGCGGCAGAGAAATTTTTGCACAGTGTTGCCACTTTAAAATTATGTTTTGCGAATTTTTCCAATGTGTTCCAAAAATTAACTCTACATTTTCAAGACCATGGAAATTTATAAAATTATAAAAAAGATTATTTTCGTCTTTATTTCAAATCTTTATAAAATTGCGTAAGCGCCGTTTTGATCAATAACTTGTTGCCAACGAGATTCCAACTTCATTATGCCACGCTCATAGAAGCTTGCTTCCCTATTGGCAACAAAGTAAGGCAGTCGATTTTGGCAAGCATCTTTTGAGGTCAATATCTCGCCAGCTAAATCGTTCGATATTAACAGGAAGAGATGGTAGTCCGATGGTGCCAGGTCCGGAATATAGGGTGGATGCATAAGGACATCCCAACCAAACTCCTAGAGCTGGCGATGTCCTGAGATGGCCGCTTTTAGGCGATTGCTGCCTTCAAGCGGTCCAGTTGTTCACATTAGAGAACCAAATTGAGCGTTTGGTCATATGGTAGCAGCTCATAGTAGATGATTCCCTAGCAATCCTACCAAACACACAGCAAAACCTTCCTGACCGTCAATCCGTGCTTGGCAACCGTTTGAGTCGCTTCGCCACCCTTCACCCATGACCGTTTGCACTTCATGTTGTCTTAAGTGACCCACTTTTCAACGACAGTCACCATTCGCTTCAGAAACAGGTCGATTTTGTTGCGATTCAGCAGCGATTCGTGTGTAGAGTTTTTTTGTGTAGCACACTTCTTCAAATGCCTTTGAACGGTTATATGACTGATATTCAGCTTTCCGGGCAATGGTACGGCTACAACTATGGCAGTCTATCTCCATCACTTCCTAAATTTTTTCGACTTCTTCGACGACAGGTCTTCCGGAGCGTGGTGCATCTTCCACTTCTTCCACACCAGAATCGAGTGAACCACTGTGGTTCTAAACGAATTGAACAAGTATCGATCCCGTAAGCATCAAACTTTTTTTAGCCGCTTGCAATGCTTTTTTGCCTTTCAGGTAGTAAAAATGTAAAATATGGCGTTTTTCTTATTATGTACTTCATTCTTCGTTAGTGATTTTAGTAACTACTAACTCCCGGGTAGTAGTTAGGCAGGTCAATTTTATATCCAGGTTGTTTATTAACTGGTTATTACAGAAGCTGTGTAATTTGGTTGAACTCAGTAGTACTTGGCGCTTTTTTATTTTTGAGTGAAAATATTGATCAACGTATTTGTTTTAAAATTTGTGTTGCGATTGAAATTTCTGCTCTATCAAAAACGCACACTTTAGAGTGGTACAAAGCTTTCAAGGATGGTCAGGAGACCGTCAGAGACATGCCTCGCTCTGGACGTCCTTCAGCGACTGTGACACAGTAAAGTGCAGAAAATCGTTGTGGATAGTAACCACGTGAGATTGAGAGAAATCGTTTATGTATTCGAGATGTCAAACCAGAGCGAGTTTACGATTGTGAATGAAGATTTGGGTATGCGATGTGATGCTACAAGACTTGATTTGAAAGAGCTGAATCGAGAGAATGAAGCTGCAGACATGCTGGAGCAAGACAATTCGAATTCTAACTTCATGGAAAAATAGTGTTACCAACCTAGAAACAAGTAAGAAAATCACAGTCGGGCGTAACCGACTGTAAGAGGCCCTGTACCAGTGCAGGTCGCCTAACAAACACATTAAATGTTTCCCTAGCTTATGACCAAACACATGACCACTTCTCACTGCACGACTAAGTGCCTTTTAAAACATTTTTTTATGTATGAATCGAAAAGGGGGGTCGCTCAAATTCAATTGCTTATAAAATCTTCATTTATTATCCGATTTTGATGAACTTTTTGGATTTTGACTAAGAAGGACGATATCTCTATACTGGCATACTTACTTTTTTTTGTGCCGAAGAAATTTTAAGCCTTGGGGGTGATATTATGGGGAAGGGGGGAGAGGCAAGTTTTTAAAATAAACTTGTAAAATTCCGGAGCAGTCCTAGTCGAATGCAAAAAACACGAAGTCTCTATCTATTACCGTTTCCGAGATCCTTTCGTTCATACGGACGGCCAGACGGACGGACAGACGGAGAAGTCTATATCGACTCCTCTATCGCCCCTGACCATAATGGGGGTAACTTTGGGGGGTCTCCGATTATTATTTCTACCTGTTAAATACATTTGCACAAAACCAATAGGCTCTTGTACCTTCGGTACAGGGCCTAAAAAATTACCTACTAACTACTACCCAGAAGATAGTAGATTATCATACCCTTTCCTACCAAATATATAATGATATTTACTATATGTTATATATTATATATAATCTTTTGTTATATGAACAAATAGGGCAGATTTAGTTTGATGTTGTGTAGAGGTCTATATTTGACATTTGGAGTATCCCAAAATCTGTTAAATTTGTAATCCATTTTTTTTTTTAAGAATTCTAGTAAAAACAATTTTTGGTCAATTGCACTTCAGCTTAATACTTATCACACAACGCTCGTATTTAAATATAGTATTTAGCTACTGATGCGGAAAAAGAAATAAACATAATAGAAGTCGTCCTCGTCCTCGGAGCACAATCCTGCATATATGTATGTCTTCTGCCTATATTTTTTCGTGTGTAGTTGTGTTTGCACGCAATACAAATACAGACGCAGCGACATAAGTATATGAAATACGAATAGGTTCGCAGGATTTGCGCACAAGTGGCATCATCATACTCAGCCTCATCACTGACAAAGGACGACATTCACAACGTCCTGCGTCAGCATTTAGCACGTCGCATAACAGTATCATGTCGAGTCGACAACATGTTTTTGTATATGTTTTGCTTTGTTTTGTTTTGTTTGTAGTACATTTATATTCTTGTTGATTGCCACGCCTACCTTGCCCCCTTAGTTGTACAGTTCAGTTGGCCCCCGTCAGCTTTGGCTTTATACAATACTCTTTCTACTAGTATATATGAGTATATGCGGCCGGCATATGTTTAGATTTCTACTTCATATTGTATGAGTATGTTTGGCGTGTATCTAAGTATGTAGTCAAATCATCCATCCAGCCGCATGTTGCATGGCAAATGTAAACTCACAGCGTTTCGCTTTGTTGTTGTTGTTTTTTATAAATAACCATTTTCCGTACTTAGTTGCAGTAGTTGGTTGGGGCGGCTATTATAGCTATTATGTATAGCGCATATCCTTATATTGTAGCAGCTAGTCGACAAAAAAAAACATTTTTATATAAAGTTTTATTTGCTTCGTTGCCGCTGTGTGGTGCTCTATATACTTTTGTCAGTATATAAATAAAATAACTATATAGAATATGCTTATATAGCGTAGTTTATATGCTTAGAGACAACAAAGCGCAGGTCATTTCTTTGTAGAGGATATATGGCGCAGTATGGGCGAAGTGTGCTTCTTAGTATTTTATTTTTAAACAAATTCAAAGCTTGACTGTAAAGAAACAGACTCGGTAAATGCAATGGAATTCTGACGCTAGTCATATGATACGGAATAGTCTGTTAGACATAGATTTGAAGTTACTTTCTGCTAGGAAAGTTCCATTTTTTTTTTTTAGATAAAAGAAACTATTTCATAAAAAAAACATTTAATGCGAAAATATTGGAAAAATGTTTTGTGTTCAGATCAAAGAAAAAGAAAAATTTGTTGGGACCTGATGTCATACTAAAAAAAAAAGGAGCTCCAAAAATACCTCACTAATGGAACATACACTAAAAACTTTAAGCATGGTGCTATGAGGAAGCTTTTCCGCTTCGGGAGTATATATTGTATCAAAGGCAAAAAGTTTAATGTTCCCATACGTAGAGGAGAAGTGTCGTTTAAGGTCCAACTTGCAAAAAAAAAATTAAGAGATAAGAAACCTTTTATGATGGAATGGGCTACATAATCGCCACACCTTCATTTAATAGAATACCTCTAGTGCTATTAAAAAAAAATTCCTCAGTTTAAATCAAAACCAAAGTTGATTTATGGAAAAAAGTGCAGCCCAAGTGATACGCTATTGAATCCCCAAATTAGTGTCAAACTGGTGGATTCCATGCGTCGCAGAATGCGCCGAAGTTTTCAACAACAAAATATTATAATAAACCATATTTCATACTTTCGATTTAAGACTTCGAAGAAAAAACCAATGGATTCCTTAATTGTAAGAAGTAATCGTGCAGTAGCCCGCCTTCCCACGCCCGAGCCTAAAGCTCAGCAGACGCTTTTCAGTTTGGACACGGTTACAAAAGAGCTGTTCCGGACGAAGCGAAGACTTAGCCGCAAATTCCACATAACGCAACATCCCCTGGACCAACCGGCCTATCAAAGAGCTGCTTCTGTTATGAAAGAAACTGTGCGACGCAAAAGGGCTGACGCCAACTACTCGATGTGGAAAGCAAACAGGATCAACCAAAAGGCAGGCTTTCCGACAAGTTCCAGTCAAGGATTCCAATGGCATGATTGTAAAGACAGATTTGGAGCAGACCAACATCTTTGCAATGCATTTGGAAGATAGTTTCACATTCTTTTCTTTAGAAGACGCCGATAACGTGATCCACGCTCTTGAGACTTTTCTCCAAATGGACCTCCCAGCTATCAGCATTCCACAAACAAGGTCCCTGGACACGACAATATATGTCATAAAACACTAAAAGCTTTGTAAATTAGGGCGCTCCTCAACATATCAATTATCTTTAATGCTATGCTGAGAAAGATAGCCAGAATTACGATGATGCAAAAGACTGGTCAGCCTGCGGATCATCCAAACTTGTATCCAAACTTTAACGTCGAAGGTATGGGAACTACTTTTTGCGTCGCGAGTTACCGAGCTGATAGGCTATCCAACAGCCCTGCCTGACTACCAATTCAGCAATAGAATTGGTCATGGCACAATAGGTCAAGCCACAGAGTGGTGAACCATGTCTTGAAGGCGTTCGACGACAAGGAGCACTGCAATGGCATATTTGTCAATGTGCAGGAAGCCTTCGATAGAGTATGGCATGCCGGACTCCTGGCTAAGATCAAGGCGCCGCACCGTTTTTTCTGATGGCCTGATCTTATTTGGAGGAACGCTGCTTCCAGGTGAAACTGCGAGATAATCTGATGTCTCTCAAGGTAGCGGGCTGGGTCCGCTACTGTACTCGTTCTTTACAGCCGATCTCCCTGAGCCTTGCGTAGACATAATGACACCGGAAAAGTGCTGCTGGTATCGTGGAACAACACCGTCCTCACGCAGGCAAATGAGATCAGATACCTTGGGTGACGCTGGACAAAACTTGGTCACCCGTTATCGCCTCAGAATGAGGCAGCTCTACTGGCAGATAAAACAAACTGGTCCTGCGCTGCAAGAGAGCTGTCTACACACTTGCAGTCGCTCTCATCTGAAGGAACGAAGTCAATGTGGGGTATTTGTGCCAAAACACACTAGATTAGATTTTTTTTTTAAAGAATTATTACCATATTCCATTTTCCCTTATTGTGTAGTTCTTGCAGAACACCAAGCTATGGCATGCTAAATGGTTCACTCTTCTTCAAACCATGTTGAGGTTACTGAGTCCACTTTTAGGTAGATTGTTACATTTTGATAATTGAACATAATCAGTTTAGATGAAAAGCATATTATATACTCTAAGATATATACTATATATCATCAAATCAAGTATTATAGAATACTATTTTTATAACTTGTAACAAAAAAGGATTTCAAACAAATTTAGTTCAATTTTTTTGAAAGTCGAATTCAGCTAAATAAACCACCAAATCAACCATTTTGCAGGTACTTCTAAGAAAATCTGCGTATGCCTATACAGTATTTCTATATTAAGCAAATTTTGTGCCAATTGACTTGAAGTAGGTACTAAAAAAAATAAACAATTTAACTTAGAAAAACAAGTATCTATCTATCAATCTATACACATATCTAACTCTTGGAATGCATCCTTTAGCACATCTTTGCATTGCACACAAATGATTAGCTTGCTGCACATACAATACATACAACTGCAACTAACTCAAGTAGTAAGTATCTTCTCGGTTACCACTTACATATAATTACAAAATGATAATTGCACTGCAGACGTACTATGTCGCTGCACAGAGCTAGCAAATAAGAGAAGAAGAAAAAAATAAAACAAGCTCGCATTAGATTTATGCTAGAACTTGATATAAATAAAAATCGCGTGCCAAGCTACAACAAAAGTTTAAACAACATTCAAAACTGCTGCAAGAGACTTCAGCTTCGTTGCTGCAGTGCAGATTCTTTGCATCGCATTGCAAAATGCGTTGCATGCAGTTGCAGATTTTTGCAGACTTACTGCAGCGGGCGCAATAAACTTTTAGACACTGCAAAGCCCTGAGCAACCGCACCAAACTTTCACTTTTCACGTTTAACTTTAAGATACTTTTTTTCTTTCTTTTTTTCCTACTCTTTTTTTTTTGCATTGCTTCCGATCGTGGCTTTGACTTTTATTATAAATTTTATTTGCAAATAGTTCAAGTTTTACGTTGTTGTTGTTTTTATTTTTATTTTTATTTTCATAGCTGCAAGTGCTAAATAATTATTGTTAAAAGTTTGTCGTTTCGTCTTTAAAGCGAAATATTTGTAAAATTTATAAGATACCTATAAATGCGAGGGTGGTTTGAAGGTTCTTAGATGCGTATTAAAATTGAATAGAAATTTTGCTGAAGAAAGTACGTTAAGGGATTATAAGAACATGGAATCGTGTGCAGTTACATTGTTGCAGTATAAAATCTTCTTGAAATGGATTTAGCTTAGCTTTCTATACTTAAAATTTACTAAACACCAAAGCTATTCAAACTGTTCGATAGAGCAATGTGCTACTCAAACTGCAGGTAATTAAATTATCATAATTAAAATTTCCAAATAGTTTTAACATATATCATATGAGTATCTTAACAGTCTGCTGAACAATATTTATGCATAAGGTTGTGGTGTGTAATATAAGGAAGACAAAGAGAATCGAAAGCCAGTTCCGCTAGTAATAAACTTGAACAGTTTGCAAGATAAACGTTTAATAATTCGTACGTCCATCCGCCTTTCTGATCTATTCACTTCTGAATAAATATTTTATAGATTATTATTACATATACTACAGAAATGGCATATTTCCATATTTTAAACCAGGATTCCGATTTCCATTCAGATCACTCACACCTTTTTTAGGCCCTGTACCGAAGGTACAAGAGCCTATTGGGTTTGTGCAAATGTATGTAACAGGTAGAAATAATGGTCGGAGACCCCCAAAGTTACCCCCATTATGGTCAGGAGTGATAGAGGAGTCGATATAGCCATGTCCGTCTGTCCGTCCGTCCGTCCGTCTGTATGAACGAAAGGATCTCGGAAACGGTAATAGATAGTGACTTCGTGTTTTTTGCATTCGACTAGGACTGCTCCGGAATTTCACAAGTTTATTTTAAAATTTTGCCCCTCCCCCCTCTTCCCCATAAAATCACTCCCAAGGAAAAATATTTCTTCAGCACAAAAAAAAGTGCTAGTATAAAGATAATGTTGCTCTAAGTCAAAATCCAAAAAGTTCATCAAAATCGGATAATAAATGAAGATTTTATAAGCAATTGAATTTGAACGACCCCCCTTTTATTTTCATTCATATTCGCGCAGTGAGAAGTGGTCATGTGTTTGGTCATAAACTCGGGAAACATTTAATGTGTTTGTTAGGCGACTTGAACTGGTACAGGGCCTCTTACAGTCGGTTACGTCCGACTGAAACTTCCTTACTTGTTTTTACTTAAGAACGATACATAGTACCATTGGAGAGAAGAATATATGGCTTTGACATATGAAACAATGTATAAATTGGAACGTTCTATTGCGAATCTAAATATTGGTAAGGCTTGCACCTTCAAAATCATATTTTGTTGCTTCGAAGCCATTAGAAAAGTTCTACAATTTGAATTTAATACATTTCGTAAATAACTCCATCCCAGAATTATAATCTTCTGGAGGCAAAAATAAATGTTATCATCTGGTCACGAGTAGCTTTCTTAAGTTTTGCTATAAAGTCTATAGCTCGGGTTCCAGGACAAATAATGGTGGTGTCGTCTGTGATAGATAAATATAAGCAGTGCATCCTCATAAATTAGGATAATTTGATGTTAAGATGGTTTATATGATTGGTTAGAGAACAGACTCTTGGGGACACACAACGCTAATGTCGATCGGCTAATTTTTGTTTTATCTAACCATGGTGCTATGGTTCCAGCGAAAGCCAAATTATTGCGATTGAAATACATTGTTTCCTTCCGTAAGCTCGGAAAATATTATCTTGATAACCTTCTCAAGAATCTTTCTTCCCGATGAAACTAAGCTTAAAGGTCTGCGGGCTTATTAGTTTTTTTTTTAAAGTTGTCATATATTGGGGAATATTAAGTTACTTTACACCATTGCGGGGAAGAGTAATGATGTCTAAGCCAGACGATTTCTTAGGGTTGAGCTCATTAATGCTCGACGAAATTTTTTAAAAATTCGTATAGTATGTATAATACTTCCGGACTGGGAGATAATGAGTCTAGTGAATCTATGAAAACTGTGACTTCGGCGATTCTAATAGGGTCGCGAAGATTGTTTGAAATCAGGTTTCAGGTTTACGTATATTCTTTAAGTCTGTATGGAGACTTGTTTCTTCTTCTATTAGTTTTTGAAAGTGTAAAGAACCTTGAACTAGTCATGTACTTCTATACCCATTTTGCTTCATCTTATTAGGGTGCGTGGCCAAACATGCTTAACGGAATCAGTCTGCCGGTCTAAGATTTTTTTGTATATGGATATCTCATTGAAAAATTACCTCGAGCCAGTAATGTCATTTATCTAAAATTACTGCCCAATTAACTTCGGCGTAATACTCTTCAAACCACCTCCTTCCCCTTTCAATATTTAGGTTCAAAAACCTTCACGGCAAGCTACATCATAGACGTTCGACGGAGATGCCAACGTCGTTGTCGTCGTCGTTGACTTGGTGGGTTGTTGTACTTTAAGCATGCAGCCCAGCGTTGCTCTCTTTCTGATACAATCATACTTATTCACTCACTCACTCATTCATTCATTGGCATACTGAATGCAGTCTGCCATAAAATGCATTGTAGACAATGTCCACACAATGCATAATTGTCGTGGCTACACTCTGAGCTTGAGCTCTGACTTTGTGGGCATTTGATTTCTATTTTATTTCTTTTTTTTTTTTTAGTATTTTGTTTGTTTATAGCATGTTGCGAGGTTAACTTTGAGAAATTTCGCGAAATATAAACACTTTCTCTGCTATATCATTTGAATCCAGAAATTCCAAATACTTTTAAGGTAAACTTCGTGCATAGCATATCTATGTATATTTCCCATTTTGTTATAATATTTGACGCTTGAGTTAAATTTCAGCACACTCGGGCCGCTGCGGCGTCGGCTTCCCTAATATAATAAGTATATGTATCTGTAGTGTATCTGTAGCTTTGGTTGCGGTTTCACTATAGCTTTGCCTTTAATGAGGAAGGAAATCGCTGTAATTGGATGTCAACAACAAATACATACGTATTAAGAGTCTAGAGCGATATATTCGCACACACTCGGCGAATTTCCTCATTTAATCTGCACGACGTTGACAATGATGTGGTCGGCGGGTGGCTGTTGGTACTGAGACCGGGACGTACATAGTATATATATGCAGCTACTGATGTTTGTTGACGATGCTGACGTTGATATTGTGTGGGCAGTTTCCGGAAATGTGCGATAAGTTAATTGTATATGTTTGCCACTGTTGCTACTTAATCTCACTTGAATCAAAATATCTCTCTTTCCCTTTTCATATTCTAGTCTAGCATTGTACGTCCGCCTGTCCGTTTATATGTCTCTTCAATCGCGATTTTTAATTGAGCTTGTGCAGTTTATTGCAGCAACTGTGTTGATCATCTTGCAACTAGTTGGACATATGTATGTCTGTGTGTTGACTTTGTTAATGCAAGCAGATCATAACAAATTAAATTATGCATTGTGATATGGCAACAGGAAAGTGATATATTGCTGTGACGGCTTTGAAAATTGTGATATTAATTCATTCATTCAATTAAAGTAGTCGATGTAATCTAATGCACTAAAAGATACATTAGCCGCCTCCTAACCGGAAGGCAGAAATTGTTCAAAAAAAAGGTTTAGCTATTCTGCAGTTCAGTTATATAAATTTAAATGTTGAACCAAAAATGTGTTTGACCCCTCTTTTTCTTCCTTCGCATAAATATTGTTCAAGAGACTGTTATGAAATATGTTAAAACTATCTGAGAATTATAATTGCTATAAAAATGTAGATTTAGACGCTTGGATTCTGCATCAAATTCTCAACATGATTTTAAATGATGTAGGCTCAAGGCATATGCGCTGTGTGCTCCATTGCAGTGCAGATCCAAACTGTAGTCTTCTGAGCCTCCGTATTGGAGCAATTGTTGTTTGCTAACAGAGGTACTTATATTGGCTACTGTGAAATTTAAGATGATCCTCAACTAACCCCACGTACTTGTTTCTGTCCTTGAGCTTTCTATCATTAGACACAATGACTCGCTATGCAGAACTTGCACCCTCTTCATTCCTCTAATTTGGATGCCGTATCCGTATAGAGGCATTAATTGAGCGAGTAAGCTTCTGCCGCAGCCAGTAAAGCCTGTTTATTTTACTTCTGCAGCATAGAAACACATATGTGAAGGTTTGCTAAAGGATACGGGGTTATGATATTCTCTCTATAAAGTGGAACATACATGCTTAGAGTGAAGCTCAGCTTTGTAATCGCAGTGGGGACCTGTAGGAAATGCCTACGTAATAAGTAGTCAACATCATTTTGTTTGGGTCGATGCACAACTCATCAGCGGATGAGACTGGTGGATGAGAATGTACCCCAGCCAGAACGGAGTGAGTGTCTCACAGTACAGCTGAGCTCGCCGTTTCGTTTAAAATCTTAGTTCAATAGCAAGAACAAAAATTTCAAACGAAACTTATAGTTTTCGAAAAATACGATTTTGGAAGTTGATCTAAAGTCGACCTTCCAAAAAGGTGCCTAGTTACTACCTATTACACCTATTTTTACTTTGGTACGAGTAGCTGGGCAGTGCCACTTTCCCTTAAAGATGCCATTGAGTTATCAACAAAATCAAAAAAATATGGTCCAATCATTACATCACAATCCATTCTTTTTGTAAATTTCGCCACAAGGTGGTTTTACTGATAGCATAGGGGAACTGATAGCACTTATGGCTGGAATATTTTCGATTCTTCGACCGGTGTGTTGTCTCACTATCAGAGGGACATCCTATAGCGAATATATTGAATCGATGGACTCTTATTACTACCGAAAATTGGAGTTAAAGTTGTATCCACCAATTTAGAATTACGATATAAATTTTTTAAAAAAATTGCCAAACGTTGCTCTTTCATGAATTTCATCACTATTATGTTCGCAGTCAAACAAAGAGGTTCGTTCCACTGGGTGTAGACCCAACGGATTTGAAATAAATTTCACGACTTCGCCGATTTGGTACAAGCCTCCGTTCATTGTGAGAAAGAAACCATGAACAGCCATTAATTATGATCCTCTGTTCATTAATTGTCACGAATGTTGCAAAACAAAATAGAGGAATAGAATATGTGTATAATATATACAAAATGGTAGGACTGATTCTAAAAATACTCTCATTAAAAGAAAGCTACACTATACATGACTACACTATACAGACAGTGAAACAGTGGACAGCAATGGAATATTTGTAACAACCTGAGTAAATGTGTTAGCGTGACTCACACCGGGCGCTTTCCTTTCAGAATAGCTGCTAAGCCAATGAAATTCAGGTATTTGGCCACAAGTTCCTCCACAGGATTTCGAATGTCCCATGGTAAATGCGAACTTTCAACTTAGGAAAACGGAGCTAAATATTTACCAAATTCGGGATTAAATCACCCGTCAGCCTTGGAGTACATAGAGCGTCTTAAGAACCACTCAAATCGGATGTGTAGGCTCATACTGAAATAGTGCAGAAAAAGAGGACTCATCATGGCGGGAGAGCTCTAGAAAACTCATCTTGTCGACCTCACATCCATGGTATTATACAAAAATGGTGAATTTTTTATAAAAAATTTAACACAAATCAATTTAAGAAAATTTATACATGAAGCGCCGGGGTTAATAATGCTAAACTGTGCCATATCTCCTCGGAAAACATAAAAATGGATATTAATATATTTGATAAAATGAAAATCAGACCAAAGTTTGGTTGTATTTGATTTGTTTATAAAGATAAAAAGTGTTTTTTTGAATATGTAACTCAAAGCTCATAAAACTTTTAATAAAACCATTTTTTTTATCTTCCGTATTTTTGTTTTACTATTTCCAGAAAATTCGAGAAGTGTATAATTAAAAGTTTTTATTTTTTTCGAAACCATACCAAATAAGCGTGCAACATGTAAACGCACACAAAAGCTAAGAGAAAACTGGAGACTGCCGCCAGCCACACTTAGTCGTTACAACGATTTAAAGAGTTTTGGAGCGATGTAAAGAGCAAATCTTCCGCTGAGATATCGAAAGAAACGCCGCGACGTCATAATGCTGATTGCTATTTTCCGCATCTGTTGATGATCATTACAGCTGGGCAACTTCGTGGAGCAGCAGAAAGTTTTTGGAGACTTTAGACTTGTAGCTATTGCGCTCCACAACAAGTTGGAACCGGAGCCAACAGTAACAACATTACAAAAATATCAGCTCGCTCTTTGTTTCTGTTTCTGTTTCTGTTTTTTTTTTTTTTTCTTGTAGAGTTCATTCAACCTCGCCCCAGTGAACTTAGTTGAGGTTATTTTTACTTTATGCTCTGCGTAATCCCCTTGGACCCTGGTAGGTGAAACTAAGTTTAGTCGTTGTAAGTTTTCACCGCCGTGCAAGCAAGCAAGCAAGCGAGCGAGCGGTATGCGATGTGAGTGTGGCATGCAATGCTGCAGCGGGCAGCGCTGTATTTCATTCTGTATTTATATGGCAGCGAGCGAGTTGAACGAGTGAGAGACAAGACAGATATTTTTGTATCTTTTTTGAAATTTTCTCGTTTTTTTGGTTTTTTTCATCCAGTTTACTTGCAGAGTTTTACGTTTGTTCCAAACTTGGTCTCCGTTGATGATGTTGATGCTGACGCTGATTCGTTGTTGTTATTATTGTAGCTTTTGTTGATAACTGTGGCACTTATTTTTTTTTTGTTTCTTCGACTGTCGACTGAGATTTCGTCGCATGTCTTTGGCTCTTGGAGATTTATAGGTTTCCCAGTGGTTTAACATCGATGTTGGTGCGCTGCTGTAGTTGTAAGCAGCGTTCACAGAGCTGAGCTGGTTTGCTTCCTTATTGGTGAAATCGCGCGAACGCTACAGGGAAGTCATTTGAATTGGAGTAGTAGTCTCGTTTTAGTTTGGTTTGTCGCTTATTTGTAATTTGTATAATTTTATGTTTAAACGCTGCCAGTTTTCGTTTACAAGACAATTGTGAAAAAGACGCAAACAGTTGCTTTACAAGCAACCTAAACCAATTGTAAATCGATCAAATCCCCATTTTCGCATTCATTCAGCAGCGCATTCAAGCTGTCGCCGCCATTACTTATGCACTTGTCTATAAATTAATTTTCAATTCTATGAATTTCATTTAGTGTTCATTGACTTGAATTCAACGCATTCAATGCCTATTTGCAAACCGTCTGCCGTACACAGGCCTCAGCACAATGCAATATAATCAATTATGAAATCAATAACAAAAGTTTTTATTAAGATTATATCAAAATGCAGCGTAGTTGCTTAGAATTACATGAGCGATTAGTAATTCAAAGGAGGCTAAGGCTGCTACTGCTGCAAAAGAGAGTTCAGTGAAAAACCTTCACTTCATAATAAAAATAAAGTTTCACAGTTCAATTCCAAGAATTTCAATTTAATACTGAAATACTTGTATGTATGAGGTTAGATGTTTTAGTGACCTAGTTCGCAACTATGTTCTATAACATTTGTTTATTATTTGGACACTCTTGCTGACAATTAAAATTCTTAAACATGAAAGGCAATGTATATCAAGGATTGGCGTCTTCAGTAATTATTTTGGAAAATTCAACATTTTTGGAAGGATTTTTTATGCACCTTTTTAATCGAAAAATAAGTTTAATACAAAGTGAGCAGCAGGCGTGCATGCAGGGTAGGGACAGGCCACTTCACATAATCCATATCAAAAACATATCGTTTCAATATATGTACACCTTTTTCATACAACAACCCTAAAGTAATTACTGAGTTTATACAAGTACTAGCCTTTTGGATTTCTACTGGAAAGAACAGCGAAAAAAACTACCTATTTAGTTCTGCTTGAATACTTGAATACTTTTCACATCAGCTATAAATAAACTTTGTTTGGCGCTACCCAGGAAACATCCCTAATTATTTATGTGAAGTTTTCGTTTATAAGAAATCCTAATATCAAGTCTAAAGTTTATATTGCTGTAGCAATACATTTCTCATATAAATGTCCAAAAGTCAGTATCGGGTTTGAGTGGTTGCTACCCTTAAAAGTGTGGGACCATTCATATTACCATGTATGAGATGCTCTAAAAGTGCGCAGACCTTACTGACATACTAATACGAGTATAGTTACATCGACTAGTCTCATCCAGCTGACCAGGAATATATGGGTTCTAAGATGTCTTCTGAGAACATTATTTCATACTATGTGTAAATCCTACTAATATTATAAATGCGAAAGTTTGTATGGATGTATGTATGGATGTTCCTCTCTTACGGCTAAACCGCTCAACCAATTCGTCTGAATTTTGGAATAGAGATAGATGGGATGATGGAAAAGAACATAGGCCACGTTTTGACAAAATCGGAGGGGGCCAAAATGAGGAACTACAATTTTTTTTTATTAAAAGCCTCAGGAAGTGTTTGAATAGGAATACACTTTATAGTGGTCCCACTTGGACTTATATGAAGTAATTAATTATGACATAGAAAATTTGGCTATCCATTTTTCTATCATTCCATCTATCCTTCAACCCATCCAAATAAAGTGGTTTGCGGGGAGTTCTTCTTCACTACATTGAAATGAAGAAAAGTGCTACCGAAAGTCATCGTATCTTAGTGGAAGTTTATGGTGACCGTCTTCTAGTTGAACAAACGAACCAGAAGTGGTTTGCAAGGTTTAAAAATTTTGACTTCGAAGACGAAGAACGAAGATGCGTGCCAAACGCAAAAAGAACTTGCAAAAGCTTTGGGAGCTACAAAAGAAGTAATTCTTGCAACGGATTGTCACTGGTGATGAAAAATGAATTCATGTGATGCCCGGCCAACCATCAACATCCACGTCAAAGCCGAATATCCATGGCACCAAGGTATTTGGTGGCTTCACAAGGGTGTGCTGTATTATGAGCTCTTGAAATCGAGTCAGACCATCAAAGGGGACCTCTACCGAACACAATTGTTTCGTTTGAAGATAGCGATCGCGAAAAAACGACCAGAATATGCAACCAGACACGTATCGATAATTTTTCATCACGACAACGCTTGGCCACATGTGGCAGGACCTGTTAAAATCTATTTGGAAAACAGTGGGTGGGAAGTTCTACATCACCTAATGATATATGAAAATTCAATTGAAGCCAAAAATTGGTCAATCTGAGCATATCCTCTGTATATGGTGGTACTTATATCGATCGATCGTGGCAGAATAAAATGGTGGTTTCTAAGGACAATACTCGGTTTTATATTGCGAAACCGATTAAAGCCTACTTGGAAGCTATCTTTAGCAGACATTGCCCTTCGGATCACTATTTGATCTGAGCAATGAACTTCGGTGTAGCTTAGCAGCATTCACCTGAGTTAAAATAATGAGTAATCTAACGATTTGTTTGTATTGGTACGAGTCTGCTTTTTTTCTTCCTGAACTAGTATATTTCTTGATGCACAACTTTCTGTCTGGTAACTCTTAATAACGATATATATAATTCCAGAATTTATACTTTTCAAAGTGTTTTTCTTTTTTTTTTTTGTTTTGCTTAAAAACGAACAAATATCCTCGGATGAACAAGAAAGAAACATCATTTTGTGATGTACATTTAAATGTTAATTTCGAACAAAAAATAAACTTTTATGGATTTCCGCAGAACATACTTTGCTCTGATTTAAAAATGCATTTTTTTTTTTTACTTCATGAAAAATCGTACGTTGTGCATTGTTGTTTTGAATATTTTTTGCGTAAGTATTGCCGATATTTTTCAAACTCCACACTTTCCAGCTCTCACCTATCTCTTGCTATCCGTTTGAAGCGTTGCATACGTGCTGGCGAACATGTGGCCCTCCAGTGCATCGCTGCAATGCGTTACGGATACAAAGATACTTTGCGCAAGATGTAAATCGCAAGATGCAACGAACAACAACCACAACAACAGCAACAAACGACAGGCCAATGACCGTTTGACCGCAGCACCTAAATAAAAAAAATTGTTGACTGAATGATCGACAGACAGCTTGATATGCCAATTGATTATGCATTTTAGTTATAAAACCACAAAAAAAAAATCACACCGAAGTGTTTTGAATGAAACATTTCATTTTGAGCGACTTCTTTCATATTTATATAAGTTTTTATTTGTTTTATTGACCATAAAACGCTATACACTAACTGTAGTTCATCTTGTGCTCCTTATCTAATATCCTTTTTAGCTACTTTTGCAGCATTTTGCAATGATTTCTTTTTTGTTTTGCCAATCTTTTCAAAAATTTTCCACTGTCGTGCAATACACGCAAAATGCACTGCTTCTGTCCCCCTCTAAAATCTAAAAGTCGGCGGCTATTTAAAATTTTAAATTTATACAATTCTATTGCAATCACCTACAAGCTTGCGCGTTCAATCGCTTTGTGCTTCCATGTCATTAATCGAGTGGCACCGCTTCGAGATGTTTCTGTATCCATGAGTGTATCTAGCCCAAAGGCAGGCAGGCGGCAGACATGCTGCAATGTACGCAACTTCAACTCATCATGACGAAACCTATCACGTTTTATTTGATTTAATTTTTCGGCTAGAATTGGAGTAAAAGTTCAAATTTGGCTAATTTATACCGGAATCGTATTAGCGTACACGTTGTCCACCCGAACGCGCAGAAATAAACGCGTGCATGTAAGTGGCCAGCGCTGACCGGTTTGCAGCAGCGGATTACAAAGAACTTTGCGTGCCAGCAAGCAAGGGTGTCAGAGAACGCACAGTCAAAATGAAATTTGTGTAAACCGGCAAGACCACCCTAAATCATTTGATGTTCTTGCTGTGTTGCATTATACTAAGCCACAATATTCTTCTTTTTTTGAAGCCGTGCTTTGCATTTCCAATGAAAAACAATTAAAATGCACTTAAAGCAGCTACACGAATTATATTTGTGGCATAATCGAAGCTTTTGCACGCTATACGTGTTTTGTAAATGTTATATTTTGTGGTATATATGATAAGTAGTAGCTCGATGATAATTCAGCTCATATAGTTTTTGTTTTGAGCAAAAAAGCTGGGTTGAAACTCATCATAAATTTCAACTTTATGTTATAACTAGCTGAACCCTACCCGCTTCGCCGGTATCCGTTAAAACCAAACTGCTTAAACTTGTTCAATGGATCCTACTTCTTCACTTCCCAATACCATGTCTTCCAAATTTCATCGCTCTACCTCAAATGTATGCAAAGATATGACCAATTTCGAATATCGCTTATATGGGGGGCGGAGTATCGCCACGATTTATTCGCACTTAAATTAATAGTATTACTTCTTCCGATCGAAGTAACATGTATACCAAATTTCATATCTGTCCCTCAGCATATTGACGCACGCACTACTCAGTGGAAAAGGTAGCACGGCTGAAGCTCTACAGGAACAGCATACAATAAAGCAATTTTCCTATGGAAGACAATATCTAGCACCAAGTGACAAATATTTCTTCTGCTCTGACTCCGACCAGACGGACGTTTTCGTATATCACGTAGAGTGCTTCCAACCTTTCTGCCTTGAATCAGCAAATGAGGTCGATACTACTGAGGTATACTTAAAATTTCCTCTGCAAATGGACATTCCTATTGCCTCTATCAGCTTGATGGATATAGCTTATGTGCTAAAAGGTCTTCAAAAAAAAAAAAAGAAGGACCGCCTCTCTCCAATACTTTCCTCCTTCTGGTAACACTACTCTCTCTTTCTCCATACAGTTCTAAACATATAACACAAACATATAGAACAATTCAGCTGTAAGTTACAGCGCGTGGAACATGGAGCGAAGGAAGAAATTTACCATTGCTTATATTTTTACTACCTGAAAGACAAAAACGCTTCGCAAGCGGCCAAAAAAATTTGTGATTTTTATGGGGCCGATACTTGTTCAATTCGTGTAGCACAACAGTGGTTTACTCGATTCTGTTCTGGTGTGGAGAAAGTGGAAGATGCACTACCCTCCGGAAGACCTGTGTCGAAAAAGCCGATAAAACCAAGGAAGTGATCAAGATAGACCGCCGTAATAACAGCTGTACCATCGCCCGGGAGCTGAATATCAGTCATAAGACCGTTCAAAGATATTTGAAGAAACTTGGCCACACAAAAAAAAAACTCGATATTGGTGTACCACACGAATTAACAACAAAAAACCTCATGGACCGAGTTTCCATCTGCGAATCGCTGCTGAATCGTAACAAAATCGACCCGTTCTGAAGCGAATGGTGACTGGCGATGAAAAGTGGGTCGCTTACAACAACGTGAAGCGCAAACGGTCATGGGTGAAAGGTGGCGAAGCGACTCAAACGGTTGCCAAACACGGATTGACGGTCAGAAGGGTTTTGCTGTGTGTTTGTTGGGATTGGTAGGGAATCATCTACTATGAGCTGCTCCCATATGGCCAAACGCTCAATTTGGTTCTCTAATGTGAACAACTGGACCGCTTGAAGGCAGCAATCGCCCAGAAGCGGTCATCTTTGGCCAATAGGAGAGGAATTGTGTTCCATCAGGACAATGCCAGACCACACACATCTACTGTGACACGCCAGAAGCTCCGGGAGTTCGAATGGAAGGTCCTTAAGCATCCATCTTATACTCCGGACCTGGGACCATCGAATTATTATTGCTTCCTGTCAATGTCGAACGATTTAGCTGGCAAGAAATTGGCCTCAAAAGAGGCTTACAAAAATCGACTGTTTCACTTTTTTGACAATTAGAAAACAAGCTTCTATGAGCGGGGCATAATGAAGTTGGAATCTCGATGGCAACCAGCGCTATTTAAACTAAATCCGATGAGTGTACGCAATTTTATAAAGATTTGAAATCAAAAGATATAGCACAACCGGACGCGTCCTCATTCATGATTGCAACTTTTGCAGATGACACAATCCTGTTCTCTACACATTATCATTTATATGTAGCTTCTGAAAATCTTTAAGGTATAATAGGTACTACAATTACCTGGTGTAAAAAATGTGCTATAAAAATTAACGCAAGGAGAACCACCCAAGTAATATAAGATTTATATTTTTTTTAATTTTTCGCAGTGGTATCTAATGTAATTTTGTTCGCTGAACACGATCTAAAAATATCATATCTCGTCAGGATTCTGACAATGTCTGGTGAATACGGCGGGTGGAGTAAGTCTTCTCAATTCAATATTACCAAATAGGTTTAAAAGGGCGCCGCAGCATTTTTATTTAAGAGAATTTTAATCTTTCCAATGAACTGATTTTATTTATTGTCATCCCTTGGCTTCCCTGCACTAAAAACTCTTTTTCTGAACTGGTTGAAGTTTCTTCATTGTGAAAAATGCGTAATAAGTTCAGACTTCCAGTTCAGACCATAACATAAAAATGTGGGAGCTATAGAATATTTTCTACAGGAAGCAAAAAAAATACTAAAATTATACAAGTTGTCCAACACTTAGAAATAAATTTGATGCCTCTGAGTAACAATCGCCTAGTCACGTATTTGACGGATTCAATCGACTACCGTCAAAGAGGACTGTTATCGCACCATGAGAACCGAACTTTTAAGATCAATTGTGATTAACATTGAAGTGGAGAACTTTTCTTTACAGTAGAAAGTACATCACAGCTCACAAAGCTTTAAACCACCAACGAAATATTGCAGCCTTTGTTTCCCTAAATGTTGAAGAATCAAGATTTTAATTGGCTACAGCGAAGAATTTAAGTGTTTGGATGGAGTAATGGAGCTATAAAAAAGAATACATAGAAGTTGGTGGGTTTTGGCTACTCAAATCACGGAAGTATATGCAGATTGTAGAATTTTCTTATAAGCTTCACATTAAATCCTTTCGTATTTTTTTTTTTTTCCAAATTTTCGAAATCTAAGTACGAAGCTATAAATTTTTCAAACAAACTTTTATAACTTACCTTGTGTAGGGTATAAAAATCCCAGCCAAACATGAAAAAACTGCAACTGGCAGAATGCATTTTAGTGTGCATTTGTATGACGAGTGAAATGTGTGTGCGCTTGCATTTAGGATGATGGCACCCAATAATTAAGTCGTGAAAGCTTAAAACAGCGAAACAAACAGTCAAGCCACAAAGAAGTTGGAAAGCAGTAAATTTTGTATTCTGTTGGTTGACTCGTTCGCTGACTGACTTTTGGCCATATCACGCTGAGGCATTTCTTTGTTGCGACCGTACAGTACAGTACAGAGGGACATCAACGTCAATGCAAAGTAGGTTAACCGTTATGTGGCAAGTTAATCACCAAATGTGTCATGAAGTACCAAGAAGAAAGATTGGATCAATTGAGCTAAGAATATTCTGAAAATAAAGAATTTATGAGCTTTTTTTTTTTTGGCAAATTATAAGTAAATCTTTAATACATTATCTCAGCGCACTCCTAACTACCAAAATTTTTAATGCTGCATCAAAGGAAGAGGAAGAGGAAGCCAAATGCATAATCTGCTAAAAACTGCAATTGTTTATAATAAATGTGCATCAAAAAGTGAATGTAGGGCAAAATCGTTAACTTGAATATTTCGCGCTGCACTGCAAACAAAATGCGGAACTGTTTGCCGCTTTTGGTTTTTTTGCTCATACTTTTTTTTTTTAGTTTCTCATGAAACTGCCTCAAGTTGTGCATAATTTTAGCAGCGCATCTAACCGATAGATACTTTTTTAGTTAGTGCAGGAAGAAAGAGTGAAAAACTGAAACAGATATATGAAAAAAAAAAATGTATTTAAATGGAACCGAACTTTAAATATCCTTCACTCAAAATGTTGTGTTATATGGAAAAAGAATTTTTATGAATTTAATGATTTATAGGCTATAAAGGGGGGATTAATGTTATTTTTATAGTAAGTATCTTGCTTAGAAAGATTTTAACCATACTAAAGATCCATATAGAAACTATAAATATAGGCATATAACTCCATCTGGGACAATGGTGAATATTTTATTGAGATATAACATTGTAGTATTCCGATCAGAGTCAACTTTTAATTAAAGAAATATTCTATCAGATGATCTTTAGAGTAATAATATGTGTTCTTTAAGTTTTTATGGGTCTGTATGGAATAGCGCTTAAATATAGTTTTATTGGGCACTTCAAATGGGTTAATGTGCAAAACATCTCTATCGAATTCATAGTCTGATAATTACAACTAAACTAAAACGCTGAAATTTATTAAGTTTTGTATAGGAGCGATACTCACTACTGGCCACCATCGCGGTCATTTTAACTTATGTCCGGCTTTTTGATATAACCAAGCTCCTTATGCAATTTCAGAACCATACATATATTAAAAACCACACCATATATTAAAAACTGAGGCACAAATAATTAACGACCCTAAAAACATAAGGGTCACCTAGGCATAGAACATGTCCACTTCAATTACACTTTGTGGTCATGTGTAATTCGCAAGATTTTAAGCACAAATCGTGCGGACTTTTCATCCGTGTGTTGAGTTCCTCTAAGTCTTCTCTACCTTAAAAAACTTTTTTTCAGACAGAAGGACGGTGGCACGCGGCTACATCGACTCAGGAAAGCCAGATCAAGAAAGCCAGATCAGAATCGATGTTCGCAAGGCTCAAAGCTTTGAGCCGATACTGTGGAACATGATTCCAGACTTACCCAGTTGCGTGGACATAGTTGGTTTTCCCATTTTCGTGGTAAACAAAGATGTTGCCGTTGAAAGCATTTTAAAAATCTGGTTCTAGAGTGCTGGCCTGTAATTAGCAGAGCTGAAGATTTCAGTAAAAAAAAAGTTTGCACAAGCTTTATTACCATTTGGTAGCACAACAAGAAACATCTGGATGTAGTGTACGAAAGGATTTCATGCCTTCAAGAGAGGAATATGATGATACATATATTACTGACCATATTCTTCGTTGAAAATTTCTGGACCATGGTATTAAATTTTGCAACTGAAGTCATGACAGAGCTATAAAGGTTGGAGAGGTGTAGGCTCGATAACATTTAATGTGCCGAGCCGATTTTGATGAAATTTTGTGTATGTTTTAGTGAGTCCCTGAATGGTTTAGAATGACACTGCGACCGGTTCTAATATTTTATTTAAAGATTTTTCGCATATCAGAACATTTAACCCTAAATAGTAGAACGTGCTAATCTCAGGAACTACTGGTTCGAACTAAATAATTCACTTAGTATTGGATAGCCCATTTATCGACCAATAGGAGCGGAGCATTAATGAAAAATGTTGCAAAAGCGGGGAAAATTTGTGTTCCCTATTTGTATGCTCCTTATAGGAAGCCAAACCGTGCGACCAATTTAGCCGAAATTCATAGACGAACTTTAGTTAGGGAAAGGAATACTGTCAAGTTTGATCAAAATCGGAGGGATTATGACCCATCACCCATATAAAGAATAAACAAAACAACATATCTTAGCATCTATTTGAGGTACAGGGATGCAATATGCAATACCTGTTAATGGGATGAAAAGAAGTAAAATACCATCACAAGTTTATAAACGATAAACAAAAGTTTGTACTTGTTAAAGAAATCGAAAGAAGTGAGATCCATTTCCACTTTCATACATAAGGCTGTCTAATCTGACCGATTCATTCATTCATCAACGTAAAGGCGAAACCGCTAAGGGTAGAGAGCTGATTTGTAAGATTCTTTTGAAGCGAAAACGCTCACATATGGCGAAGATTACGGAATATTCCTGTGGAGGTCAAAGATTATATGGGACATAAAATATTTTTCATTCAATCCAATTGTTGGTTCAGTTACTCAACGAGTAATTAATAATTAAATTAAAAAATTTTAATACACAGCTATCTGGCTAGATCGTTGCATCTTGTCAACAAGAACAAGAACAAACTTACATACAGTTTATAGGGTATAAAAATGTGCCATAAACAAGCAAACAATTTCGACAACTCAACATAGCAAAAGAACCGCAAACCCAGTCAAGTTTCCTGACAACAGCAGCAGAAGGAGCAACATTCGTGCCCAAAAGAAGAAGAAGAAGAAGAAGTAGGATGCACATTTGCTGCAACGGGAAGTTTAGCTAAACAGCATAAAGCGGTTTGCATTTGCCGCTTATGGCATTTTATTTGCGATTATCAAACAGTTCAGAAGTTGCAGCTTCTTTTTTTTCTCTCTCTCTCTTTCTCTTTTTAGGCTGGACTGCTGACTGGACCAGTATGGAGTGTCTGCCTGTCGTCTTCTTCCTCCAGATGAACATGCAATGCTGCATTGTAAATGTTTACTACTCGCAACTTGTACGTTTGGTTTATGGGAATAGTACTGCAAGCTTCCTGCTGTTGACCTGAATTTAGGTCACTTGTACATTTCTTTGCGTCGACTACTTCGAGTGACTTCAACTGACAGCCACCGCAGCAGCAGTAAAGCTTCAAAACAGCGCGCTTAGCAATAATTGGTGTGTATTTTCTTATTTATTTATTTTTTCTCTTTTTTTTTTGCAAATGTTTCATTAGCTTGTGCAAAATTTTCTGTCATGCGTTTGCCCTCGGCTCGAGCCAATCCAACAACAGCTGAGTAAGCAGCAGCCGCGTAGACAGAAATTCAAGCGGCATGGCCAAGTCCAAGAACACCAGTCAGCAGTACTTGACAGCGACATTTCGCGAAGTGTTACAATTTTTTTCTTCTTGCAAAGTGTGCAAAAAAATTTGCCAAAGGTAATATGAACATGTACAAGAGCAAACATAAAACCTTTGTTAAATAAACAAAAAAAAAAAAAAGAAATAAATGAAAAAAAATTCATAAAAAAAAATAAATAAAAAAGTCTTGTCTTCTGTTGACCTAATTTTGAGGATGTTTAATAAATGCTTGAATAGAAATTTTACTAAAATAAAAAATTAAAAAAAAAAAAAAAAAAACATTAAAAGAGCTAACTTTGGATGTTAATAAATCTTAAATACTCTTCATATTTGCACTTTGCTTGGCAATGATGGGATTTAATTTAATTTTTTTTAAAGTTTGTTGAGATACCTTCTAGTGGTCATATTAAATATATAAACTTTCAAACATCAAAGATTGCGGAACAGAGAACCAATATTCCCCAAACAGGCAGACAGAAAAAGGTATTTCGAACAACTCGTTTTATAAACCTCATCACAAATATATCCATTCGTGCTAGGTCTATTACAAGATGTTAATAAAAAAAAGAAAAATTAGAATACCTTAAATTTTTTTAATCCTCAAAACCTCAAAAAATTAAGCAAGAATAGGAGAATCTAAATATTCAAAATAGGCTCAAAAAACAGAGTTTTTGGACACTCGAATTAATGCGTCATTCGCTTTACAGCCCTGACTTGACACCTAATGACTTATTTTTGTGCCTAAAACTTAAAAATAAATTACGAGCTCAACATCCAAAAAGCTCGTTTTAGAAGCTTTGATTGTAGCACCTGCAGAAGTGAATTGATCTTCATGGAGATTATTTTGCTAATCAACAAAACCAATTTAAATTTAGAAAAACTTACTAGGTAGTTCCGGAACAAATCAAACACCCATTTTTAACCAACTATTTGTGTGAGCATGGATCTTACGCCATTAATCGTGGGAATTGTGTACTAATATTGACATGAAGGAGGCATCAGAGATCCTATACTCTTGGTTAAAATTCGGTATCGAGATTTTCTTAGTGCGTCATTGGTTTCGAATATCACTTCTACTTTCCTGTTGGTATATTCTAAGATCTAATCCCCCAGTTTTCATTAAATTTTAGCAAAAATCGGTAACGTTTCTCGGTCCAGCAGTGGTTCCGGATATCCGGGTCACTTTCCTAGTAGTGCATTTCTAGTAGAATATATTTCGTCTCCCAGTTTTCATTCAATTTCAGTAAAATTAAAAAAAAAAAATTTAATTTTCGGTGTACAGCAGTGTTTCCTGATATCAAGCATACATTTCTGTCAGTATATGCTAGTATCTACTCCATCCGTTGTCATCCATTTTTAGTATAAATCGGTATGGAGATTTACTGCGTCCGGTATAGACGCCACTCTCACTTTTCTGTTAATACTTTCTAGGAACTTCTCTCCCAACTATAGTTAAAATCAGAAGGAATTACATTTTCTGGGAACGAAAGTGGTTCCAGAAGTCACGTGCTCTTTTCAGGTAGTATTATCTTAGGATTTAGTCCTCCAGTTAACATTCAAATTCAGTAAAGTTTGAAAAAATAAGACTCTATGGGTCCGGCAGTACTTCCTATGCCATTGTCTCATTCCTGGTGGTGTTTTTTAGAATCTAGTCCCCCAGTTTTCATCCAAATTTAGTAGTAATCAAACATAATCTTGTTTCGAATGTGGTTCCGGACGGCACGTCCACTATCCAGGTATATTCTAGAATCTACACCCCAAGTTATCATCCAATTTAAATAAAAATCGGAAAAATATAAATTTACTGGGTTCGGAATTGGTTCCACATCCACTTTCCAGGTAGTATATTATAGGATCTACTCCTCCAGTTTTCACCCAGTTTCAGGAAAAAACGATATGAAGATTTTCTGGGTTCGACAGTAGTTCAGTAATCAGTACTAATTAATTTCGGTATGAAGATTCTCTGGATCTGACAGTGGCACCGCTCACTTTCTATATTCAAGGATCTAGACCCTCAATTTTTATCCAATCTTACTTAAAAATGATATGGAGATTCTCTGGGTCCGGCATTGGTTAAGAATGGAAAGAACTAATTCCAGTTTGTATATCATAGGATCTAGTCCCCAAGTTTTCAACCAATGTTAGTAAAAATCTGTATGGAGCTTTCCTGAGTCCAGATTTCGTATGCCACTCTTCACTTTCCTTAAACTGTATTTTTGGGTTATAGTAATTTTTTTTCCATATTCGCTAGTCGGAGCTCTGGCGGCTCTTTGAGGCTGTTCTATTATAAATGTACAAACTTTAAATATTTGTAAATCAATTTAAATATTATCACATTCACATTCTTCTCTCACTTGTATTTAATGAAGGTTGTGACCATTCATCCCTAAAGAGGAGAAGGCACTTATCATGCGAATCTACTCTCAGTTTTTGAATGAAATTTTTTTTCTTTCTTCCCATTTTTTAGTATCTCACTTGAATACTAAACTAAAATTTCATTTAGGTGTAGATCGGACCACAAGAACTGTACTAATTAGTCCCACTTTTCTGGGCTTTATAAGAAACACAGTTTTTTTGAGTTAGATTCAAGCCATATACTAATCACAACAAAATATCTCACACAGATCAAAACAGAAATCATTCCATTTAAAAAAAAAAGCCGACCGGAAAAAAACGCCAAGTTCCAGTATTCCTGGAAAATGTTCAAAGTGCTTCGAGGATTTGAAAAAGCGCTGACAGAAGGCTATTAAATCTGTTGGGCATTACTTTGGGACGGAAAAGATATTTATGGACAAATAAAAGAAGGACAAATAGAAGCATAAGTCACTTTAAAAAATGTCTTAAGAAAATTTCAAGATATGGAATTTAAGTTCTGCAACTTTTTCACAATGAATCTTCAATTCAGTATTCATTTCAGAACCACAATCGAAAAAGAAAGTAAATATTAAAATGTTAAAATTAATTTGATTTTCCATAACTTAACACATTTTCCAAACAACAAAGAAGATTCCATAGACCCAAAACACACCTTAGTCAAACAAAAGAAAAACACAGCAGATTGCGCAATCTTAACCTAAGAAATATGCATTTTCGTATCAAATTAAAAGTGAATCTTCAAACAAATAGAAAATCCAGCATCAAATTACAAAATAAATTAATCAAAAGTAAGCGAATAGACACAAATAAAAAAATTAAAAGGTAGCAGTTGTTTCAATATAAAATATTTAAAAGTAAAAACAGCAGCAGCACGTGGCAAGTTTTATGCAATCTGCCCCAAAGGCAAATCAAATCAAATTAAGGCTATCAAATTTACAAAATGCTATGCTAAACAATGCAGGAGGGCGCTAGAGAAAGCGTATTGAAATGCATGAAGAAAATGCTATGCAAAAAAATGTATAACAAAAGTGAAAAGGAAAAGCGGATGCTTGAAATGGAAAATGCAGAGAATAGCGTTTTTACTTTCAGCTTCCGGTGGCAGGCAGCAGGCACAAAATACCGAAACAACAGACGGTGAAGTGGAGCTAAACAAATATGCAGGAAAAAAAAATGTTTTATAGTAAGCTAATAGATACTTAACGGTGCAACGCATCTTAAATGCAAATGATTGACTTAAAGTGGCGCTACATGCCAAACAAATGTCGACGCAGCAAGCTAAACTCCACGTGGAAAGCATGCGCGCAACAAAACGTGCATCGTCGACACACCTCTCGTCAATTCATTCTTCAACCTTTGGCGGCGCGGCACTCATCTCATTCGATTGATGAAGGTGAACCCTTGCCGCGACAAGGCAACACGAGCTGCAAGGAGCCTTTCGCATCTGTTATGCCGCTCGTGCCAAGACGATGTAGAAGTCAGTAGAGTTGAAGATCGCGCCAACAACGCCGGAAGTTCTTTATGATTTTTGTCAGCTCAAGTTTTTACGTTGTAATAAAACGAAAGGATTTATATATCCTTTCAAAATAATATCTCAAGCACTAAAATAGCAGCATGTGCCTCAATTATTACAGCTGTAAGCTGAGCGCAGAGGACAGCTGTCATCAAAAAATAATAAAACTAAAATCTAGAAAAATGTCGCGTATCTTTTTTAGGAAAAATAATCTGCACATTTTTGTGCAAAAAATCAGATACTTTTGCAAATGTTACAACTCATTACAGCTTACTATCGAATTTCAGAAAATTTATTTTTGTCAAATCATTGCGCCTGCTGCACTTAAGCCTTTGTGTCACACTGTCCACAAAAAAAAAAGGGCTTAAGCTACGCAAATGTCACGTAAGTGGTTAGCGATATGCCAATCCTTTAGTTACTTTTATGCTAAAGACCATTAATATTGGGATTATTTGCATCTTTTTTTTTTGTTTTGTTTTTTGGTCGAATCGTATTTGCGCACGGGCGACATTAAGTCGTAAATTTGTTTTACAGGTAGCTAAAAACTATTCAAAAACAAAAAAAGGCAGCTAACGAATTTGCCTATTTGGTCACTTGTGCTGCTTGCCTTTTTAGCGTTTAATCCTTGTATTCAAGTATGCCGTCTTTCATGTTTTGTGTCCTTTTGTCTTGTATGCCGACAAGTTAAATAGTTCCGCACACGCTAAAGTCTTTAGCTACTTTTGTTTTCTCATTTTGCTCATTTTACATCTTTATCTTTTGATTATTTTTTGAATGAAGTATTACTTCTGCCTCTGTGCACAAATATTTGCAAAGTCATGTTCCTATATAAATAAATACCTGTTCGTTGTTAACCAACTAAATTGATCAGCGGTTTTGTTTTGTGTATAGGCAACTTGTTTGGAATATGGATTATTGTATTTGTTTTGCTTGTCGGAAGATACTTATCAATTAAATAAAATTTTTGTGTGGTGAAACTGTTTAATGTTTTACTAAACATTTAAGCAAAATAAAGATTTAGTTATAATAATTCAAAAAAATACCAGCTTCGCATTGTCGAATTCACTATCAGTTAAGCTTATCTTAAAATCAATATATTTTGTGAATTTCTCGATACTATGTAACTGACTCTTAATAAATTGGTGTTCTTCCAGTATATACTATAAAGTTGCCCTACTCAATTTATACTCAGTCACAGTTGAGTATCCCCTTACTCCAAGCAAAGGATGAATTAATAGATTTAAAAAGTCGGAGAGAAGCTGTATAACAACTAATCTGCAGGGCAACCAATTCTACGAAAATATGCCGAAAAAATGAGTGAGCTGAATGTATGAGTGAGCTGAACCTCTAGAAGCACTTCCTATATACTGATGAGGATCCAGTTGACAACATCTCGTTATTAATTTTCAAGGAGAAATGATTCCCAGAATATAAATATATGGAAATAATCAACCATCACAATCGAAAATTAGTGAATGGCTCTTTGGAGATTAAAATAAGTTATATCTTGACTGTGATAAAAAATCCTACATTGAAGAAGTTGACAGCGAGAATTACACATGATGACGCCATGATGATGGGCAGAGGAAAATAAAATTAAATTATATTATTGACCATTCTTAGAATGCTACGGCAACATGCAATGGGGAGTAACAAAAAGTACATTCGCCAAACAATATTTAATAAATCTTTTTCAAAAAAATGTTTATGGAGTTTACGTATTTTTAATTACTTTATTCTATTCTTATTTCTAACTTTTAGCTTGAATTAATTGTTTGTGTCATGCTGTAAGATAGATTTATTGTTTGTCATATTACTTGTCTCCCATAATCTGGATTGAGGTCGGTTTTAGTTGATACGGATTAGCGAGACTTTACTATAGCATAACCATAGTATTTCTAGCTACTCTAAGAGTCCTCTTTTATTCTTACAACTATAAATTTGTATATCAGCATGTGGTTCGCTTATAAAATAAACTGAGATAATCGATCTTTTGCATTTGCGTAACCTAAGAAGTGAAACTAAAAATGTTCTTAATATGCAGAACATGAGCAAAATTATTTTTCGGAAGAAGACCACGTACAGATCAAAGGACTTGTCAAAGCTGTCAAGAATATTTCTTATTTCTCCGCTCAATCGGCATAATAATACCATGGCCTACTTCCTCAGAAATCCAGACATTTATAGAAAAAAACCTACGCAGCGGCAGACCCACCAAGATCCAATAACGCTACAAGAGGCATATTCGGCACCTATCCGTTAAGGACAACATATCTTCCATGAAGATCAATGCAGCTAGACATATACGGGTTAAACCAATTTTAAAGGAGAACGAAACCGTTACACATTCCTGTCGCATAAAGTCATAAAGTTATATTTTGCTGACGAACTGACTACTGCCAAGAGTATTGGCGGGATATAATGCAACGCGGCAATCATTCCATAAGCATTTGTGTTTGCCACATAGTCTCCACTTTGTTTCGTAACAACCATAGAGAATACATACATATGTTTGGAACTGTGGAACACTTATTTTATTTGCTGGGGATCTGTACGGGAATGAGTGAATATTGCAGCAAGACAACGCGCCAAAACAATAGAGTTTTTGTCGGCTAGCGAACAGCTCGGATCAAAATACCATTGAAGATCTGTGGGGAGTACTATACAGCAAGATTTACAAGAAAGCCTCAATGCAAAGGCCCCCAAAAACTTGGCAAACTCAATGCAGAACGGAATTAGTAACATTTTTATCAAAAAATAAATATTCACAAAATTAGATCGAAACAAGACCTCTTTATTTTTGATTATCCACAATCAAATAAAGAAATTTTTACAAATCACCAATTTTTTAAGCGTTTGTGACTACTTGGTGAAGCCTCGGTCAAAAATCGATAAGGTTAGCAGCGTCAGAGGCATTAACTCGGTCAGGGTTCATCTCTCTTAGAAATCAGATTTACGGATTGGGAACGTTTAAGCATCCAAATATACATAAATAATAGTTGTAAAGAGTTTAACTAGTTTTGACGATCATTTTGAAGTTTACGAAGAAGTGTATGCGTGGTTAAAGGCTTCAACAAATTTGAGAGGACGAACAGAACGAAGAACAGCCAAATACATATATGAAAAACAGTTTTAACTAAAAGTGGCATTGGGAAAGTTTTTGATAAATACACCGAAATCTTCATTTCAATGCGCTAAAAAATCAATGCATCGCATTAAGGTCCGAGAATTATAAATGTACTCCAATTTGTGTGCACGGTTTGTTATACACTAACTCGAAACCAAGCGTTAAATTGCGGCATGGAAGCATCTAACCACAGTCACATTATAACTCTTTAGTCGAAATACTGGACTTGAATACCAGGGAGTCGCTCTATTTGGGCGGCCAGCGCAAGGATAAATTAACTAAGCTGGTTGGAATAAAATGAACGTTTACAAGACTAAAATTGCATTTGATTAGTGCTACGTAATGCTGGTCTATGGCATTGCACCTTTCCAGGATCAGCGACTCTTCTGGCGAATGGTACACCTGAAATAAGGCTTGAATGTTTCAAAAATTGATAGTGGTTTTAATCAGCTAGTTGCTCCGTTATTACATCGATGAAACAATAACCTAATCAACTAACTAGCTGTCTAATCAGGATAAGCAGGAAGTCGGGAATTACAATTTAAATGTAATTATTAAAGAAAAAAACGTTGTACGAACGATGACACAAACACTAAAATTCTTAGCACAATATCTCAGTTCTGTTTGGACTAAATGTTATGGAGTTTTAGAATGCACAGAGTTACCAAAAGGTGTTATATTTAATAATAAAACCTAGTCGCCTTGACCAGAAGTACCCTAAACATTGGTGTAATAAATACATTAAACATTTAAATTTTAATGTACGATTTTTTTTCTAAATATAAAAAGATATGCATACGATTTAGATAAGTTAATTCTTAATAAATAATTTACATTCTTTAAAATATGGCAAAATTATTTTGACTAAATATGTATTTAGTAGATTTAAACTAAAATAAAACATATCACCTCCAGAACTAAGCAGCATGCAATACAAATCTTAGCAATCTTCCTACCTTCTTCTCATTGGACGCCAAGAAGCCCAAACAGCTGCAGATACATTTAAGATGATCAAGAGATGAAATGTAGGTGGGGTTTTGCCAAAATTAAGAACCCTAACCAAACCTACAAAAACTGAAAAAGAAAAAAAAATTGACGCAAAACTAGCGAACCAATAAGAATGCAGCAAACAAAATATTTGATTTGAAAATTTTGGCTACCTGAATGCGTCACGACACGTAAGAAAGAAAGGTAGCATCTACAAATAATAACAGATACCGGCAGGCATTAAGGCAAAAGATGTGTTTTGCAAGGTAATCAAAAAAATACACACACACATGCAAAGCCAAGACGCTGTGCAAAACAGCTGTTTTTGGTGAATGAAATCAAGCAAATTAGCTAGAAACGCACACACACACAGTTGCAATGTTAAAGAGCAAATCCAAAGAGAATACATTTAGCAATGAATGAAACTAAAAACTGAAGAGTAGCAACCGGCATAATGTGTCTGTATGTGTGATCTTGCGCACCTGCCAGCTACCATCTCTTTTCCGCACACGCATACATAGACAAAAACAATGCCGGCTCGCTCTCAAAACTGCGTTCGCTCATTTTGCTGACATGTAGCGCACTGCGCACAGAGCAACGCAGCGCAGAGCATTTAAGCTTTGGACGGTTTTCAAATCAAGTCATACGAACGACAACGTTCGACGAGTAAAGATCTCTCTTCGTTATATACATATATATATATAGAACGCAAATCGCAAGCGATTTTAACGCAAAATTTAAAAGCGAAAAAGAATTTTTTTTTTTTAAATAACTTAAACGCGTACAACAACAATTTTGTAGCTATTAAATATATAAAAAATTAAATACAAATCCGTGCGTCGTTGAAAAACAAACAGCTTAAAAAAACGTCTGTTTAAAATAAAACAAATATTTAAATACAAAAAAAAAACTAATACAGCGAGCAACAAAAATTATTAATAAACAATAAAGACATTTCAAATATACAAAAAAAAAAAAAAAAAATACACACACAGACAGCAGCGTATTTAATGGATTTTAAGTGTCAGTGACTTTTTGTATAAACTAAAAGCTGAAAAAACGAACTAAGCACACAAGCAGCCAAAAAAAAAAAAATAAAACAAAAAAAGGCAAATAAAAAAATAAAATACAACAAAATCCAACTTGGTGTGTGATAATAAAAGAACTTACAACAACCAAAAGCCCCCGAAAGAACCAGTATAAAGTTCAATAAATAAACAAGCATAAATTTTGGAATTCAAATCAAACAAAAAATAAATAAAAAAAAAATAAACGCTTTGCTAGACAAAGACAAAAGAAGATTGAAAATTTCTGAAATATTTTTCAATAACTAAAATTATAAACAAAATGGCTAACTATTTGGATCCCACTGGACAATACTAGGAGGTGTTTAAGCAGCAGCAACAGCAGCTAGAGAGCGTACTCGCAGAGAGCACTACAAGCAGTCAAAACAGCCGGGAGCGTAACACGAGCGTGCGCCTAAAGGTCAGCGACGACAAGCGGCAGCAAAGTATAATCAGCTGTTTTACTAGCGATAAGAAAGCTAAGCAAAAAAAGCAAAACGTATCTATACGACTTTTGATATTGTTTATTTTTAAAATAATTTATAACTAACGAAAAAAAAATGGCGTACTATTTGGATCCAACTGGTCAATATTAAGTGTTGTATAAGCAGTTAAAATAATTTTTTTGTTTAAAACCTTTTAAAAATTGTTAAAAAATTAATCAAAATGGCACAAGATTTAGATCCCACAGGCACCTATTAATTTAGGCTTAGAAAAAAAACAAACAAACACAAAAAGTTTAGCAAATTTTCTACTTTAAATAATACAAAAGCAAATTAAAAACAAAAACAAAATGCGTGCACTAGATCCTACCGGCACCTATCGTCGCCCAACAGGCACGCGTGGCTCTGCAACAAAAGCCAAACGCAACAAAGAATTCTTAGATCCAACCGGTCAATATTAGTTAGAAGTAGCCAAAAATAGCAGCGGCAGCGTTAAAAATAATTCACATACACCGTGTTTGCCTTAGAAATTCGCAAAATATTTTTATTTATACATTTAAATGTTAAATTGCTTAAGTAAACGCGTTTGATATGCTTCACTGTACGTCGTCGTCAAACGCTGCTGACGACAATGTTGAAGTTGAAGAAGCCTGGTTGCGCGTGCGCGGCCGCGAGGAGACTTCCAGCTGCAGACGCAGAAGAAAATAAGCTTAAACTGCTAACATAATAATACCCTACTATATAAACAAATATATTATAAAAAGAAAAATATTAAAAATTAGTTTGTAATATTTTAATTTATTTTTCTTTATTTTTGCATAAAACAGAAAATACTTTTTCCTATATACATAGCAAGTTTTTTTTATTTATATTACAAATAATTATATATATATATATATATATATATATATATAAAAAAGTATACCCATTCATGTCTTCAATTATGCAAGAAGTATTAAATTTAGTGTCATATTATTATTTTATATATTTTGTTATAAAAAAAGAAAAAAAAACAAACACAATTCAAAAAGCTGCGCAACTTCATTATCCAATTTAATGCATATACCTACTTATTATTTATTCTAATTGATTTCTTTTTTTGTTTTTGTTTTGTTTTGTTAATTAACTCAAGACATTATTTTATTTTTTGCTTTTAATATCAACATTAACACATTATTTAATTTATCGTTGTCGTCACATGAATTTTGTAAATTATTGTCTCTGCTTAGTTTTATTTTATAATACGACGTTTTATCTGAATCTTTTATTATTTTTTTATTATTTTTCTCTCATATTTGTTTGCATAAATAATTCATGGCTTTTTTTTGTAAGAAACGCAAAATAAGCGTAGTTAAAATATTATTTATATTTATTTAAATTCATTAAATACATTTTTTTTAATTAATGTTTAGTTCTTTTTAGGAGAAACCCATTTTATTGTATAGCAAAAAAGAAATTAGTTATTAAGTTGATATTATTATTATTTATATTAAATTTATATTAATTTAGTAAAAAGTATAAAAAAGAAATATGAAAAAAATACATAAATTGATATTGGTTATATACAATATATATATATATGATTTATAATGTATTACACAGAATATATATGAAATTATATTAAAACAAAATTATGTAAAAAACAAAAAAATGTGTCTTTATTGTTTTTATTAAGGTTTTTTAGAATCTTAAATTTACAAGATTAGATATGACATGGAAGAGATTTGTGAAGAAGTACAGAAATTTGAGGAAAGGTATTAAGAAGATTGCATCCCAATTAAGAGCAATAAAAGAATTGGGTCTTAAAACTGCGAGAATTTAGTTCTCCACTTTATAATTACATAAATATGATGCAGCAGATCCAATAGAGTGTAAATATTCGAATCGATACAGAAATGCCCGTCTTCACACCTAAACAACTGTATATATGTCAATATCTTGGAAACTATACTAGTTGGCAAAATTATTTTGACAAAATCTATTTTTGGCTGTTTATGACAATAGAAAACCATATATTTTCCAAACAACTTTTGCATTATTATACTGCTGATAAGAATATTCCAACAGATAACCAATTTTGCGATGGCATAAGTATTTTGACAGCACGTGATTTGGTCGCTCATTTTTGTTGCTGTTTACAAGGTTCCAAAAGTTTGGTTTAATAATAAAAACTCTAAATTAAGTTCCGTTACAAATATTACTAAGGAATATAATATATAATGCCAGTATATAGACAAGAACGCTGCGGACGAATGGGCTCGACTACAAAATATCCTGTGTCTATAGATATACGGAATAAAATGTACCTGTATGTCAAAAGCCATGGAAGCCTTATGTTTTGGAGCTTATTTTGGTTTAATGGACTGGAAGACTTGGTTCCTATTGACGGTTCTGTGGAACAACAACCTTATTTTGAAGACACTGAATAATTTTGAGATACGCATCAAGGATATATATTTTAATATAAGCCTAATTTGTTCGCACGCCTCGACGGAAGAGAAGGACGGCGATGTTAAATATGAGTTCCATGAAAGTCTATTCGAGCGCTGTCTCAAAAACAAAGTCAAAATCATGCTTGGCGATTTTAACGCCGAAATTGGAAAGGACGGCATCTTTGGTCCAACCCTTCATAACACTACCTCCAACAATGAAGAGAGGCTAATCGATATCGGCGCAGGTTGGAACATGGTAGTTAGTAGCAACAGATTTCAACACCTTCACATCCAAATCAAATTTCACGCAATTGAATTGATCATGTTTCCATTGACAGCAGGTACGCATGGAGCGTATTGGACGTTCGAACATTACGTGGCCCCAAATATCGACTCGCACCACTATCTTGTCCCAGCCAAGGCACGCACTAGGCTTATACAACGAAAGCTAGACGTCGGCTAGCTGCAATCACAACAGATCGCCGAAGACTTAAACTGTCTATGCCGACTGCTTGGCGCACTCTCTGTCCTCTCAAAATAAATGTGAGCAATGGAGACAGATCACCCGCATGGAAGGTCATTGGTTATACAAAACTTGTGACTAATACTTCGTACGACGAGGAGTGCGCAATGCTACTGCAGAGGAGAACGCTTTCTACCAGCGAACTTTGCATTCGGGAGCAACACGAGCTGTTAGAAAGCGATATAGAAAGAAACGGATAGAGAAGAAAAGCCTTGTAATACGCAAGAAATCGGAGCGAGAAAGGCGTGAGATGGAGAATGTTGAGAAATTATGTGACAAGGTCAAGCTTCTTACTGAAGGTTCTATTCCCGGAGTAACTTTCTGTAAGGATGGAAATAGAAATCTGGTTTCGAAGATTTTGGATGAGTCATTTTTCTAACCTAATCGGAGGCGATGAAGCGCACAATTCCACCGATAGAGAAATGACACCGGAACCACCAGTTAATGATGAGACTATTGTGGAGCCACCGGACTATAACGAGGTCGATTCGGTTATTAAAAAGCAGAAAAATAACAAAGCGGCAGGTTCTGGCGGGCTGACAGCTGAGTTATTTACGACCGGCGGCAAAGAGTTGGTTATGCAAGATAAGGTCCCAAGACAAGGACACACACTAACTATTCCTCGACTATAAAACCGCTTTCGGCATGCCGATGCACTAGGTATCCTAGCAGAGATCGTCCGTCTTTGCATGATGACGATATCACACACACAAAGCGTTGTCGCCGAACCTTTTGATACCAAGAGAGGTTTCATGCAGGAAGCAATACATCCTACGGCAGTGCCCGAATATACAGAATATGTCGGCTGTCATCTTCCGCACGCAGGAACGACGAGTCGGGAAGGCGTTCTCAGAGATTGAAAAACAGTTTCGGCTCATGGGTCTAGCATTGAATCAGGACAAGACGAAGTACTTGGTGTCTTCTTACACGCCGTCATAGCGTCCTGCACGGTCATTGACGAAGGAGAATTTTAACTTCAGTATTGTAGAAAACTTCGTCTATCTTGGATCCCACAAAGACGCAAATAGCGATCTATAAGACGCTGATACTCCTCATTCCATTCGGGCCCACACTTGATTGGTGGACAAGGAAATAGAGGACGACCGCGATGAAATGACCAAGTATGGAGAGATCTCTTCGTACTTGGCATTCAAAATGTCAGAAGCTGGAGCGCCTTACTGAATGCGGCTATGACCGAACGACGGTTGAAGGCTGTTTAAGTCACTAAGACATACCATTTCTAAATTTGCTCATACAAAAACTTAGAAGGTGTGGTATGTTTGTGTGGTTAGTACTATGCCCTCTTAGGAAGACGTACATTGAATACATATTATCTAAAGGAAGAATAGGAGCATCTAAATATTTAAACTTGAAGGCATTATTTCTCATAGTCTCCTCGGTTCTGTTGATCATATGGATAGTCAGACGACAGACGGACATACCTATATCGACTCGCCTTTGATGACAATTAAGAATATACTTATATATAGTTTCTGGGGTCTGCCTCGGCTCCTTATGCTAATAGTGTGGAAACCTCGACTCCTCCAATATAAATAGATGTTTCTTATATGAT
Organism: Leucophenga maculata; assembly: GCA_035044805.1. Lineage (NCBI taxonomy): Eukaryota > Metazoa > Arthropoda > Insecta > Diptera > Drosophilidae > Leucophenga > Leucophenga maculata. The sequence continues at coordinate 3,278,928 of JAWNNP010001197.1, forward strand.
AATTAAATTAGATTAATGACTAGCAAAGACTTTTTATGAATATGTCATAAAAAAAAATATTAAGTCGTGGCTATGTGAAGTCTCAGAAATGGTCCAATCATATTTCAGTGCACTATTTTGATAATTTTAGAACTTCTTTTGCTTGTTTAATACGTACTATTAAGAATTTTTGTAGCTATTGTTGCATTTGTGGCTGTTGTTGTCGTTAAAAGTGTTGTTTTTGTTGCATTTTATTATTACTTACCAACAAATGTTGAATGGTAAGTGCATGCGTGCGGTCGAAACGCCTTGAAAAGTACATAGAAACAAAACTAAACTAAAAAAAAATATCGCTTTTTATAGAAGATACATCGCGCGACTGTGGTAAGCATGCAGTATGCAGCATGAGTTGGTATATGCTGCAACATATCAAACTCATACAATCTATTCACTTATATTTGTATGAGTAAACATTTTACATTGATGTGCGTTGCAGTGCTTTGAAAATTGTCGCATTAAATTACGCGTACGCGCAACATTTTCCACGCAAAGAGATGCAAAACGATGTATCTTCTTGCTTGAAGAAAAATCACTGCCCCTGTCTTAGCTGTTGGCGTTGTACGAAGTGAAAATGCAGAGCGTTTGCGGTAGCAAGAAAATGTCTAGCCAGCGGCTATCAATGAAAAGTATTAACACAACACAGTGCAGTGTCAAGTGCAGCAAACCCTAAGTTTCACTAGACGAAGAAGCAGAGAAAAAAACTCATAGAGTAATGGCTTCTGCGACGGGCTAAGAATTTTTGATGAATTCTAAGCCAAGAAGTAGACAATAGCAGCAGTGAATCCATCATATGTGCGCAGCGAGATTAAATATTAAAATGATTTATGCTGGCAACAAGCGCATACAAGTGACAAATTTTTCTTGTCGAGCGACAAGAAAAAAAAATAAACAAAAAAAAGTTGTATCTACATATGTAATAGGAAAATATCAACTGTGCATATGTATGTATTTATATGTATCTATGTGTGTGCAATGCATGCGGAAGTAAAAGTTCAATGTTCGTTTGTGCTCCACAAGTGATTAGGTCAATAATAACACAAAATTGCAACAACAACAAAAAGAGCAAACAAACAAGTAGTAGAATGCATCAGCTGCAACAAAAGCAACAACAACAGCACGTTAAAATCAAGTTCTAAGCCATCTAAAACTAGCCAAGTAACTAAGTTGGCGCACAGAGCATAAATTGAGAGCGTAGCGCATCATAGAAACTTTTACACACAGATACAAATGTATCTGTAAGCAGCTGCAGCGCTCTTAGAATGCAAACTGAGTTTCTTTTGTAGAGAACATGTGAGAGCGTTTGCATACTAAGAGCATAGCATGAAAAGCTTTTACACTGCTTTGATTTTCCGCTTGCAGGAAGTAATACGCTGCCATGCGGATACGTGTAGCTCTAGAAAAAAAAAAAAACATTTTTAGCTAAAAATAGTCAACAGCTTTTACTGTTGATGTTGTTGTTGCTGCTGCTGCTGCTGCTGCTACTGGCGTCTTTGGGCGCAAGTGTGAAGTTCAGGGAAATCTTCTCATCAGCTGCGTGCATTGCGCGCCGTTTTGCGAACGCTTTTATAGCGGCTGTGGTTGTCGTCAACGGCGCCCAAGGTTGTTGCGGAACAAATGCATACGCTGCGCTTATCGTACGCCGCACGTTCGCCGCTCAACGCAAAATGCATGCATGCAATTAGTTTGAATCAGTTAACAATATTTTTCAGACTTTGATTACGAAATATGAATATGCGAACAAACGTATTTCTATCTTTCACTCTGTCTCGCTCTCTATCGCACTCTCGCTCTATCTATATATATGTATCTGTATCTGTTAAGCAAACAAAATTTACATTTACAGTTAATTATTATTATTATTACTTGTTACTATTGTATAATTAGCTAATTGTATGAGTTAAAACGTAAAGTTTGCAACAATGTTTTGACAAAGACGCAAAAATGGTTTTATAACGAATAAAGTTGATATAGTTGGGAGTACTATTGCGTCGAAATAATTGAGATATTCCACCATATCTCAACTAATTTGACTCAAAAGTACTCCTAAATAGATCACCTTTATTTGAAATAGCAGAGAAGATTGTACGGGACGGAACTAGAGATCATGACCACCAACTGAATTCTTTAATCAGTATTCATAATATTGCATAAATATTACAAAGGCTGCATAATTATTTTTACCAGGGCTACATAAATATTTTGTACCAGGGCTGCATAAATATTTTTACCAGGGCTTCATAAATGTTTGTACCAGGGCTGCATAAATATTTTTACCAGGACTGCATAAACAATTGTACCAGGGCTGCAAAACTATTTTACCAGGGTTGCAAAACAGTTGTACCAGGGCTGCAAAAATAATTGTACCAGGGCTGCATAAATATTTTTACCAGGGCTGCATAAATATTTTCACCAGGGTTGCATAAATATTTGTACCAGGGCTGCATAACTATTTCTACCAGGGCTGCATAAATACTTGTACCAGGGCTGCATAACTATTTATAACAAGGCTGCATAAATATTTTTACCAGGGTTGCATAAATATTTTTACCAGGGCTGCATAAATATTTGTACCAGGGCTACATGACAATTTCTACCAGGGCTACATAAATACTTTTACCAGGGCTGCATAAATATTTGTACCAGGGTTGCATAAATATTTGTTCCAGGGTTGCATAACTACTTTTTACCAGGGCTGTATGACAATTTCTACCAGGGCTGCATAAATACTTGTACCAGGGATGCATAACTTTTTGTAGCAGGGCTGCATAAATATTTGTACCAGGGCTGTATAAATATTTGTACCAGGGCGGCATAAATATTTTTTCCAGGGCTACATAAATATTTGTACCAGGAAGACAGAAGGCGTTCTTCTCTGCAGTCTTCTCGACGTCTAGCTTTTGTATCGTGTTGGGTCGTGCGGCTTGCACCACGCTATTGCATACCTTGCCTGCGACAAGATAGTGGTCCGAGTCGATGTTGGGACCACGTTACGTACACACGTCCAACGTGCTCGATGCGTGACATACGTCAATCACAACATGGTCGATTTGATTGCGTGTAAAGCATAGCCTTGTGAAGTTTTAGGTGTTGAAATCTGGTGCTGATAACTTCCATGTTGCGACCTGCGGCGAAATCGATTAGCCTCTCTCTTTATTATTGGACGTAGTCTCGCAAGGCTAAATTTTCCGACGGTTCGACCAAAGATTCCTTCCTTTCCAATTTTGATGTTTGAATCATTAAGGAAGATTCAGGCTTATATTAAAATATTTATCCTTGATGCGTATCCACATCCAAATTCGTACTCACTCTCACAGCAGTTGGAGCAGCCCTGCTCTATCCATCGTACTTCCTAGATTGCAGTGATGTCAGCATTGTATCTTTCGAGGACATCAACCAGCTGGATATTTGCACCATCCCTATTAAGGGTGCGGGCATTCCAGGTGCATATCCGTAAATCGTGGTCCTTATATCGTTTGCGAGGGTCGTCATCATAGGGGTTTATACGAGGCTTTTTTTTTTTTTGTTTTCATTGGGGGGATTTTTTTACGGTGCCGGTTCCCAAGCATAGCGCACCAATCCTTAATTAAGCGACCCCCATTTGACGCGTTCTCACGCAAAACAAAGAGGTACATGTCGTAGTCGACGTTATGAGCTGCTTGGACCCTTTGCATAAGAATCACCATCTCACTAGAAATGTTTATTAAGTCTTAAAATATTAAAAACCGTTTCAAGGAAGGTTTGACTCATAATATCACGATGAACGAACAGATCATAAATTCACCTGTTTCGAACTGAAAACATGGTCAATTTAAAAATTTAAAGAAAAAAAAATTTTTTTTTTGTTTGGGAAGACCAACCAGTTGACTTACTGTGTCTCCACTAGTAGCCATGGTGTGGTTCAAGATGCAGTAATTATAAATTAAAAGATTAAAAATAAATTTACATTTTATTAAAGTTCAGAGTTAGGGACAGACTTTTTATACAGTTTAAAGAAAATAGGTGAAACATTTTTTAACAGGTATAGCAGAGAGACCGAAGTGAATCATAAACTGCAAAAGCTGGAATATTTTCTGAAAATTGTCGAAAAAATAATGACCAAACTAGATCTATAAGCTAGAATGCGATTATTTATATCTCAAATATTATATACTATAATACAGTCACTAAGATACCATTACTCTCGCCAGCACAAAATATAAAAAGCACTCAAATAATTGTTGAAAAATCTTTTTTTTTTTTTTTACTCAACATCTAATTTAAATTCACTTTATGTGCTTTGTAAGTTTCCATGCATTTCTAGAAACTTCCATGCCATCTCGACCAAAATCTTTAAACGAGAGTTGTCTCTTAGTTAAAACAACAACATTTAAAATATACAAATACGCAGTGACCTACTTTTTGGATGAAAGAAGAAAAAAAAAACCGAAGACCTCTTCCGCATTTTATTTTGATAAGGAGAAGAAGCGTAAAATCAACAAAAAAATCAACAGCCACAAAATACCTATAATCTGAGCACCTCACAGATGGGGGAGGGGCAAAATACAATAGCAATATCAACAATAAGAAGAAGAAGCAGAAGAAATATAACCACAAGCAGAACTTTCTAAGTGAAAGTCTGTCGAAATTAAAATCGCATAGTGGTAGAAGTGTAGACGAAGAAGAAGAAGCTGCAGCGCGGGTTTATTTTTTTGAATGACTGCCTCTGAGAAACTGTTGTGGTGGGATTTTTTTTTTTTTTTTAATGATTTTGTTTATATGCGAAGTGTTTTTTTTGCTAGTATTACTTTTTTTTTTAAATTTTTTGGTGACTTTCTGCAGCCTCCTCCATAGACCCCCACCGCACTCATCTGCTGCTGTTGCTGCTGTTTTACCACTAACTCTCACATGATCGACTTGTGAAGTGGTTTATAATAAAGACAAAAAGTGGAGATTGTTAGCGACAAAACAACACTGAAACCAACAACAACAACAAAAACAACAACGACGCATTGCACGAAAAACGCGTGAGTGTATGGCAAGCAGTAGCCTCCCCACCAACCAACCAACCAACCAACCAACCAACAGAGTAAACACTTCGTTGTGCCCCCTTTTTTAAAACAAGCTTGTATGCGTTCAGTTCAACTTGGCCCGCACATATTATAACTTGACCTACATTCCCCACCAACACCAGCCAAACGAGAAAGAAAGAAAAAGAAAGACTAGTAAGCGCGTATGAGGGAGTGAAAGAGCACGCGGCAAGTGATCACAGAAGAAAGACAGAAAGAAAAGAAATTTCCAACGGTACATGAACGGCTGATTCAATGGGTATACTCGTTTACGTTATTCGTTGTTTTCGTTGTTGTTGTTGTTGTTGTTGTTGGCTTTCAAAAATTATTATCGTTAAATTGATTTCATTGAAGCCGCAACCGAATTCATCGTCATCGTGGTTGGTTCGGTTTCATTCGGTAGTAGTAGACTGTTGTTGTTGTTGTTTTTTAGTTCAGTTTTATTTTTTTTATTCGCTTGTCTTGGCCCGTTCTTCGAGTGTATTTCGATAATTAGGTGAGAGGTGAATGAACCATACACGAAAAATAATAAAAACGATCCAATGAACAATTTTTACTCATTTAATTTACACGTTTTTTTCGAAAAGAAATTTTATGCATTTGTATGTTCCTGCATTGCATCGTTAAGATCTAGAAAGTACTGCACAAAATTTGTATGTAGTATATGAACCTAAAAAAAAAAATAGATTAATTTCGAGATATTGCTGGAATGTGGCTTTTCGACAGCATATTGTATTACAGCGTATATCCTTTGGTCAGCTAAATACTTCGTCTCACGGTAGCGATGTAGCGAAAGGGTTTTGAAACGTAACCAAATTGGTTCAGAGAAGTCTAAATACAAGAATACAAATTTAGTAACTGCTTCAATGTTGTTATAGGGAAATAATAGAAAAGGAAGACCAGCTGGAATATACTTCAGTTATTGAATCTCATGGGAAAAAAGGCGGAGAGAAGCTGTGTTGTCACTGCCTCTGAAGACCGAGTCCTTCTGAAAGATTTAAAAAAAAATATTCATCTAAAGCCTCAATCTACTGCACATCAATGGAGTAAATGTGCCAAGAATCCAATCAGTGAGGGTACTCCTCGGCGACTTTTGAAAGAAAAAGATTTCAAGTCATACAAAACGAAATACACATATTTCAGATTAAAAGGTGAACAAGGTCAAACAGATTGGCTTTCGTTGCGTCAAAAAAGTTTTGAAAAAGCGTTCTAAGGACAGATGAAAGCTTCTTTCAGTATCAGAACAAAACATTTTTCTTAGGCTTGTCAAAAAATTACCCATGGTGGAGGCTCTGTTATGTTCTGATAATGCATTGCATACAATGGGTTAAATGACTTGGTTCCCATCGCCGGCTCAATAAACTAAGGTCAATATCTGAGTACCTTAAACGATAACATATTGTGGAGACAACCTCACTGAAGAATCATTTATTCTTCAGCAGGCTAATGCAGGATGATAACCAAATTGTTGAAGAATGTTGGTACTCTGGACAAGTTGGACTGATTCAGACTTGAATGTTCTTAAAACAAAAAAAAAATTCCATAAAAATAAATAATAACTATTTCCGAGATCACTTCCCTTTGGAACGAAATATACTCACAGATCCCTCAAAACTTAAATATTTTCGGATGTCTTATCGAGTAGATATGGACATCTCCATTGGCCCTTTTATCTGCCTTACTGAAAAACAAGAACTTGATACCTATAAAGCTGGATCCTTCAATTTTAAAATTCAGTGAACTTGCCAATCCATTCCTGAGGGGTAACCACTATACAAATCTTGGTTTTTGTATGAACAAAATTTGGTTGGCTGTTGTTAGTTTATCTAGAAACTACATATATGGTGTATTTTACGTGAATTCTATAGCAATTAGATATGGGTTCTAAACGGAGTACTAGAAGGGGAGGCTCGAAATCTAATAGACTATACTGGATAATTTTTTTCTAGTTTTAAATTTAAATATTTTTTGCATAAAACTGTTGTAGACGTGGTTTAAAAAAAAAAAATGGGGGGTGGGGGGGGGGATATTTAAAACTTTTTTTTTTTTACTTGACCCTCTACACTTTGATCATGCTTTTGAAGCTCACCTATGCCTTAGTGCCTTTGTCAATAAACAAAATTGACGTGAAATGGTCTGGAATACATTTGATTTCAACTAGATGCAATACTTCTAGAGCAACCATGGACTTAGTGCATGAAAATTTTGATGACAATATAATCTCCATTGCCTGGCCACCTTAATTGTGTAATCTGGTGTTTCTAGAATATTTACTGTTGCTTTCTGAAGTGTACACATCATATCAGAGAACGTTTTATAAGTAAATATAATAAATTCTTCCATCATTCGCTAGCCTTTTGAGGAAGTATTCTCTATAAATCTATATATCTCATGCATCTTGAAAAAAATAACAAATTCTCCCATGCAATGCTTTCAATTTCATTGGATTTCCATGAAAATCAAGAAAAACAAATGGGCGCAACAACAAAACTTGCTTTTCATATTTAATAAACAAACAAAAAAATGCACAAATACAAAGAAATAAATCAAAATACTAGTAAATATGTTTATACTGGAACACTCTCTCCCAGACACACGCACAGATACTCTCACTGTAAAGGTCAATGACATGGTCTAGTTTCAGTTGTATTCATTGTAGTAGACGACGACGGCAGCGATGACAGCGACTGAGAGACGCAACGGCGGTGGCGATCACTTGAGAGCAGCAGCGGCGAAAATACGAAAAACAAAAAAAAAAAAAAAAAAATTCAATTCACTTTCTATTCCAATGAAAAATTGTTTGAAAAAAAGTGAAACAAAGCAACAACAACCTCAGCAACAACAACAACAAAAAAAGCACAGCAGCAACGAAAGTGGTAAACAACTTCAGCTCTAAAAGCAAGTCAACCAAGCAACCAATCATCATCAGAGCTCCTCCAAGTTTTTGAATAGCAAACGGGGCGCTTCATTATTGAAGACTGAACTCCACTTCCACCCGACGGCAACGATGCTACACACACACACACACACACATACATAGAGACAAAACAGTTGCCATAGTTTTTGAAAGCAGCTCAAATATCTTTTTAACGGTTTCCGATTTTTATTATATATTTTACTACTAGTCAAATTATTCGGCATTGCTCGGTTGTGAAAAAAGTTAGCTTGTAACTTGAGTCCACTAGTCTCATCCCTGAAAAAATTACCTTTTATAAAAATGTGTTTGTGTTCAAAACTTGCAACTCAATTTTGAGCCACTTCTACGTAACGAGTTGAGCTGTAATTGTAAGACTGTTAGAGTCATGGCTTCTGTACGCTTTGAGCGAGTTTTCATTCTTCAACAGTTCAACAGGAGAAATCCATAAAAGCATCTAAACGTACATCATCTTATTCCGCTGCATATTGATTAGTGTGTTGGTGTTTGTTTGTCTAATTTCTTCTATTTTTCTCTTGGGTATTTTTTCTTAGCAGCTCATTTAAATTTCTGTTGAAAATTTCACCAAAACAAGTGTCTTTGTTATAGATTTTAATTTTAGTTTCATTGGTTCGCATCGAATTGATGGGATGTTGGAGACATGTGTCAGAAAAAACTCAACAAGAACATTTTTTTTTTTTGGAAAACATCAATTCAGAAAGTTTGAACGAGTCATTAAAACTCTAATGAGATAAATGTTATCTGGCTAAGTTCGACGAGACTAGTCTATCTAGTCTAACTGAGTACAGAAAATGCGAAGAAATTGAACCTCCATATATATCAATTTCCTTTCTCTCAGTGTAGCTTCTCTAAAACACATTCTTTGTACCACATTTCAAAGCAGAAGAAAACGATGTGCATCGATGGTTTATCCTATTTGAACAAAATTGATCACTTCATCGATATTCTCTTGAAACGGATTTTCGTTGCATAACAATTTAGTATTTCAACACAAAAACTTAAAATTTTGTTAAGATCTGTCGACGTAAAAATAGGCTAGTCAAATAAGAATCTTTCTGAGAAATAATTGCCGGCAAACTGGAAATAATTTCAAAACCTTGATTTGGTACTAAATAAGTATACCCTGAGTTTGCATCCACCTAAAATGTGAGATTAACATATGGAAGCCCAAAAACAGTACTTTTTTGCACTTTTCCAGTTTTCTTGTAGCTCCTCAACAGTCATATTCCATTCAATATTAAAGACGATTAAATTCTTCTTAGAATAAGTATATATCTTCAATTCAAACATCAAGGTCTTACTTTAGTAGGGTTCAAGAAAGACGCTGCAAAATATATTCAAAGGACAATTGTGACGGAAAAACCCGCAAGAGCCGTAGTGAAAATGTGGTGATTTTTTGTTTAATGAAGAGATGTGTGATCTTTGTGGAAGACGCATCAGAGGAATTTTTAGCAACATAAAGCCAGAAGCTTCTGAAAAGGCGAGATACCGTACAGTGCGTGTCAACTATTGGTTTTTGAAAATTCCCAACTGGGTGCTGCCGATTGGTTGTAAGATGAAGAAGTACTTCAAAGTATTCAACCAGAAAATGATCTGGTGGCAGTAGAGGTCAGGTACAACCGCTCTTGTAGCATCACGTTCCTAAAACATTAAGCGGATTGTCCGTTGGCCGAGCTGATGTTGAAGATGTATCTCTGGCATTTACCTAAATTTACAAATACATCGACGAAAATATCGACCACTTTTTCACAAATTTTCGAAGACTTCGAAGGCTTTGTCCCAACTCATAACATGACCTACATACATATTTAAAAGTTCAAATTCACCCAAGAACCTCTTGAACAAAATTTTACGAAAATGCCGAAAAATCATCTTCGATGTGCATTAATAGATTAGAGCTAAACTTCCATATGTATTGCAATAGACTTCATGTATACAAAAAAAAAAAAAAATAGTGACCATGTGTTGTGGTTTCCGGCCCGGAGGTGTAATTGGGCCATATTTTTTCGACGATGAGAATAGTAATTCTGTTACGTTTAATGGAGTTTGCATTCATGCCGTATTGGAGAACTATTTTTCGCCAGATAGACTAGACATCAATTATACGTGGTTCCAACAAGATGGTGATGCCACACAACTGATGAAACAATTGATTTAATTGAGAAGAGTTAGATCAGTAACCGTCTAATCTCAAGAAGTGATGCGTCCAAACGACCACCTCGCTCATGCAATCGAATGCAGTTGGGTTTCGTTTTATGGGATTCCTTTAAGACATTGGTATATGCTAACCGATAACATTATATGAGGTCAAGAACAACATCGAAAAATGTGACATTTATAGTAGAATATGATACCCATTACTTTTCTTTCCTCTGCTACTATACTAAATGCGGATATTTAAGCTCTTTTAGTGGTCCTATTTAGATCCGGAGAAAATATTTTATAAGGATTAATGCAAAATATATTGTATTCCGCATTTCTTGCTGATTTATCAAGAACAAATTTATTTGCATACAAAAACCCAGAAAGCTGGGACAGATTTGTCTAGGGGCGGTTTATTATATAAGGATTAACGTATGATGTAATAAATTTGGTTATTCTAGCTAAATTAATAACAATTTTCAATACAAAATCTCAGAATGAAAAGTGTGTTTACATGGTAAACACCAATCCCCTTATAGGAAGCGGGGTTTGGCAATTTTACAATACAAGTGAACTGAAGAAGAAATAGAAGAATTAAAATATCCAAGCTTAAAGGCACTTCTCTTTTACTTGTAGTCTCCAAATTCTCAATTATTACACGAACAGCCCGACAGACGGACGGATGGACATATCTATATCGACGTAACTTAAGATGCTGATCAAGATGTATATATTTTATGGGTTGGGTAGTTTGGTCCACAAAAATTGATCAACAAAGAAAAATTATTTCTAATTCAATATTGCAAACACGATTAAAAAGTCAAAAGAAGATTCGGCAGAAGACGCTCTTTTTTCAGTAAGCTCTTAAAATCAAAATTTGAATTGGAGGCTTTATGCCAAGCCAGATACTTGTTCTTTAACCGAAATTTTTCCATCAATACCACATACACATAGTCACTTTAAGTGTGATATCTTCGTTTCCACTAGACCAATTTTCATTAAGTTTAGCCGGAAATTAAGGAAAATCTTAAAACTTTCAAAAGATGCATCATATGAGAGATGATTCGTAAATGTATCTATTGCGACTGCTTTGCAGTAAATAAGAATTCTGACACATTTCTTTTACTCAAAACAGAGCTTTATACAAATTTTAAATTTAGAAAATAATAATCTTTCAATTTAATTGTAAATAAATGGGAACTTAAACGGAGATTTAAACATTTCGATGTGTTTTTCTTTGAGCATTTTATTGGCAATGTTCGAATTCTAGCTAAAGGCCGAACGATGTTTCCATTAAATTCTTTAAATAATAATATAATATATTATAATAATTTTTTGGAACAGGTTAACAACTGCATTTATTTATAGACTATAGCGCACACACAGTTCGTCTTGGTTCATTGCTTCGTAACTTATTTACTTTGTATTTCTTACTTCAAGCACTACTTGTGTTTTTCTACTCGAATGCATTCACAACAAACGAGAAACAAAACTACACACAACACATCACAGAGCTAAGGAAATATATCTTGAAAAGAGTTTCTCCTAATTTTATTTGCAAAAATATTTTTTTATCTGTTTATGTGATCTGTTAAGTTGTTGTTTTTGGAATGAGTTTTTTTGTTTTTGTTTTTGACATATTTTACGATTCACGTGCTGAATTATGTTCATAAACTTTACATCTATTGTAATTTTATTAGTCACCACATAATTATTTGACGCAGTTGGTTTTATTTTAAAAAATGTGTTGCAAGCATTTCTAAGTTTTTTGCAGTTGCTGATTTTTGACTCATTTGTTTTTGAAATGCGTTTGAATATTAAATGAGCCACACTGCGTATGAGCAATGAATGCTGCCTGCTCCAAATGGATTTCCATTTGAAAAGTACAAGAAATGAATTGGGTCATCTGTGAATTCCAAGAAGTGTAAAGCACACTTTACTGCGATGCTAAAGTTATACGCCAATGTAAAAAATTGTCAATAATATAAATGGCAGACACTCCTCAATTTATATATGTACGAGTAGTATGTATATAGAAGTATGCGAGGTTGGAGTTAACAGTAATCGAACTTGACAATAAAGGGCTTCACATAAATGATAAATGGTTATCACATCAGCAATGTTTTATGAAAACTTAAGCAGTTAATTTAAGGCATACAAGATTGCTTGAGGCTTTTTAATAATTCAAAACTCAAACAAAAGTTCTGCTGCACTTTTCCTACCCAAATCAATTACACACCAACCCACCCACAAAATTATGCATGTATATTCTTTGAAATAGGCACTGTCATGCCTGGTTTTCCCTATGTATATTACCAAACTACGTTGACTCTATTGGCTGCTATCCAAGAATATCTATGTTTAGCATGCGTTACCTCATTCAGCATAAGAATGAAGCAGCGCAAATGCGTTGCTGAAAACATTGCAGCAAAAAAGACGATCGTCTTAATGGGCCAACAATGTAACTTTAGTAGGCCAAAATATGGCTGAAGAGCACGTACAAACGTACATTTTGAAGCGACAATGACGACCAAGTTAATCCATGACGACGCTGTTGATGCCGCTGATATAAGTTTAATCGGTGCGCGGTGAAAAACAAACACGAGACAACAACCAATTCGAAACAACCGAATGAAAAGTGAAAAGTTGCAAGCAAGAAAAACACTTTTCATTGACCATGTTCGTTGGAACGCACGTCGAAAAGTCTGCGGCACGTCGCTTTTCTGTGCATCCATCGTTGCTGTGCTTCATTTGCAAATTACGTGCCATAAAATATCCAAATGGTAAAGTCATATAAAACTATATAAATTCAACTTGTAGGTGTGGGTGGTGGCAGCAACGGCAGCGGCGGTGTTTGTTATTGCCTCGTTGACTGTGTTGGGTGACAGTGCCAAGTTGACTGCAAAACTTGCCACTCGCACTTTCACGTCTAATGCCAAATTACTGCGAAAGTAATAAAAACTATTGAGACTGTCAGACGGATAGACAGACGGACAGCCGGACGGACAGCACCGATATAGGTATGCAGTTTTTATGTCGCCTAATACATATGTAGGTGCAAATACTTTTCTTGGCACTGACTTTCGTATTGGCTATCAGCGTTTTTAGCCAAGTATAAATTGCAATTCGCCTACCAAACATTTACTTAGTGTATCTAAACTAACTTTAATGCGTAAATTTATTTTCAATTCCACTTTATTACAATTATTAATAAATATTAAAATTGTTTTTTAATAAATTTATTTGCTGTAAATAAAAAAGTACGCCAGTGTACGGATTACATCAACATTAATAGTTATTATTATTTAATATTTTTTTTACACCTGTTCAAACTTGAAAATCCATAAAGTCGAACCACAACTTTAAAAAAAAAAAAATAATAAAGACGCAGACATAAAGATTGGTTTACATAAAAATTTAAGCCATAAAAATAATTTGTTTAAAATGTATTTTGCAGATGGTCTATGTGTCATGATTTGGAAGACGACTTGCGAGGGTAACTAAGTATTTTCAAGCAAAACAAATATTTATCATTTAAAATTAATTTATTGTTTTTCTAATTTGGAAGCACTTTCTTAGAAAAGAAAAGAAATTTCCCAAAGTAAACAAATCTTTTCTTGTTGATTCTTGTCAAACAAATGCTCATAATTGCCTTAATCTCACTTTTTTTTTTAAACATTCAGTTCAAACACAGCATGAATTTCTTGTAGCACAGTAACTAGTTTTGGATAAGCTTTACAAAACTCCTTTTTTAGCGAAGGACGTCAGTTATTGAACTCCAAGTACCACCAACACACATTGGCTTTATGGTACACCTTCGTCATACAGAAAAGATATATTATTACAATAAAAACAAGTAAAGAAATTACAGTCGGGCGTAACCGACTGTAAGAGGCCCTGTACCAGTTCAGGTCTCCTAACAAACACATTAAATGTTTCCCAAGATCTTAATATTTGATATTTGTACATCGATATCGAAACAATTAAAACAGGGGGATTTGTATTCATATTAACAGCGACATGGATAGTCCGACAGATTGAACCACGAACAGACGAGTGGGCAGTAGGCAAAATATGTTATTTTTAATCACACTGACAAATAGCATAAATCGGTTTAAAAAAAGTACTGCTCATCTCTGTTAAATCACTATACTTATCTGCTAACTGTTTGCACTACCAGAATAAAACAGTTATTTAACAGAGAAGAGCTGTGAATTAACAGAAAAATGCAGTGATGTAACAGAAGAGTGTAGTACTTTTTTCCAACTGCTATTTGTAATTTTTCACTGAGATTCAAAATACTCATACCTAGTTTACAGACAGACAATGCTGAATAATTTCGCCTTAATGAGCTAAATAATGATATATAGTGTGTACCAGGTGTATAATCGCATCGAGTGCACGTAAAAACCTATGGCAACAGCGCTTTATCTGAAACAATGTGTAGATATTGGTTTAGTTGGTTCAAAGGCGGCATTTTTGACACACCTATAAGGAGAAAGAAAGTTGAAGATCATTTGTAGACTCTTCTGGACGTGGACCACACCCAAAGCCAAAAAAGGTTTGAAGAGCATTTGGGTGTTACTCAAGTAGCCTTTTGCGTACGTCTTCGTGCTATGGTAACAGTTCAAAGGATTCGAAAATGTAAGCTTCATAAATTGAACGATAGGCAGATGAAGTGACGCCTAAACACATGCGAAATCTTGCTCGCCAGACAAAAAATAAAGCTCTGCATCGGATTACGACTGACACAGGTCCAAATTGACTCAAAACTACTTGGAGGCACTCTACTGGAAGGTGCTACCCTGTGCTGATTTTTCACCAAATCTGGCCCCTTCCAACTACCAACTATTTTCATCAATGGGCCACGCGCACCCCGAGCAATACTTATGAAGATGTCCGAAAATCGCTTGAAGAATGTGTTGATTCGAAAGGAAATAAATTCTTTTGGTGTGGTGTTCACAAATTTTCGGAGAGATGTATAGCAAAGGGCAGTACTTTGAATAAATTGCTCCTATCTGGATTCGTGCGATATATTTTATTAAAATTAATATAAGATTAATTAAATCTGGCATGACTAGACAAACTAAAAAGTGCAACAACAAATATGTCATAAAAAAACACAGAAAAAGAGACATGTTTGTATGGGAGATACGCCTTTTTAGGCCCTGTACCGAACGTACAAGAGCCAATTGGTTTTGTGCGAATGTATGTGACAGGAAGAAATAATGGTTGGACACCCCCTAAAGTTACCTTCATTATGGTCAGGAGCGACAGAGGTGTCGATATAGCCATTTCCATCTGTCCGTCCGTATGAACGAAAGGAGGAGGAGCTCAGTGACATAGACACGTACAGAAGAAATATATATATAAAAAATTTAATTTTCTAAATTTACGACTCCTTAAGACCTTCTAAATGGTATACAACATGTACTAAATAAGTGCTTTAATAAAAACTCCGTAACTATATATGGAGTACAATACATATTTTATAAGAAACTATTTTTAAACTATTATTCATTTCTATGAGAAGAAATGCGCATATTTTATGTGAACCATACTTTATGCACAGCGTGCGCTAAGACAATGATGAGTTGCGTAATATATAAGTTTTTAAATATGTTTGCTTTTTTGCTTTAAAACGCTCAAAACACCTTCTCAATTATTGTGTAATTGTGACATGACAATTAATTAATTGACTCGACTGTCAAAGATGCCAAAATAATAATAAAAATACAATAAGACAAAACCGGTCGCAATGAGTCAAAGAAATTATGTTACAATTCAATTAAAAAACCATTAAATTTTGCAAAATGGCAAAAATAAAGCAAAGAAAATTAAACTAAAAGCGTAAAGGATAGAAAAATATTTTTTTCTTTTAAAATAATAAAAAAAAAAATATAAATAAATAAAACGTTTGAGAAACGTGAGCCTACGCCGCCGCTTGAATATCGTATAATACACCTGTCAAAATTTGGAGCTGCTGCTGAATCAAGTGCTCAGTTTGAAATCGAAGCAGAGGAAGCAGCAGCGAGACGTGTCTAGCGTCTAAAACTCACAGATACAAAATACAGCAGATACATCTGATACTCACACACGCGCAAATTAAGTCATGTCAAAATGATTTGGTTACTCATACAAAATGGCATTATTTACACTTCATTAGTGACATGAGAAACTGCTGAGAATTTTGCCTTTGCCGCACGGCTGCACAATATTGCTGACAACATTAGAGCATTAGATACTTAGTTAGATACACGCTTAAGCTCGGATTACCACTAACTAAAGCTACAAAACGTACGCTCATATTTTTGTATTTATTGATGAGATATTGTGTACTGTACTGTACTGTTAGCACTTGTTACAATACCAATTACATAAAAAAATAAACTTAAAATAAAATTCTATATTTATTAGCATTCAATTTTATGTAAAAGTTCGCTGAACCCTGGACAATAAAAACAACGGCGACGTTAGCTCTTAGACTGTATTTCATTTGTTATAAATATATACAAAAATAAAAGAAAATATTTCTTTCTTACTTTGCAATTGTTGCAGTTGTATTTGAAATTCTAAATAGTTTCATTAAGCAGCACAAAACAGAGCGACAAAACGATGAAACGAAATATATGCGCGTACAGTAATAGATACATATTGTAGATACAGAAGCGCACAGTTTAAAATGAATTTCAAATTATATTTCTGTACGTGTGACAAAGTTTGCTGAAATATAAAGCACCAGCAGCAGCAACAACGTTTAAAGTTTTTAATATTAAAATCAATGCAATGATTTGTAATAATGTTTCGAAAATAAACTAAAAATAGTTTTATACTTCTTTAATGTGGAAAAAAAAAACTTTTCTGCAAGTCATGCCAGCGCGCAAACATTTAAACAATTATAATTTTTATATATAGCTCTCATACTCGTATGACGTTTATTTTATAAAGCTTAGAATTTGGTTTGTATTTATTATAAATCAAACAGAGAGAGCAGGAGAGCGGGACGAACGTCAGCATGTTAAATAGCTGCTATAAGAAAGTTCCAAAAAGGGCCTACGTGACAAAATATTTTCTTTAAGCTACACATTCATAGGTGAAAGAGAAACATACATGTATATACGCATCTCTGCATAGATACAATAAGCAGATAAATAAAAGAAGCTAAACAAAGCAAAAGAAATATTGAAACAAGATACATTTTTTTTACAATGGTTTTAGTAAAACCGAAGCTTTTACACGCTTTACAAATAGTCAAAAAATAGCATTTAGTTGAAGTAGAATAAAAAATATGCAGACTAGAGTCTTGCACGAATGCATTTGCTTTATACTGAATGAATGCATTCGTTTTAAATAAAAAAGAATGCATGCGTTCATCATTTACTGAAAATAGGTGAATGATTTATTAAAATATCATTTGTCAAAATTTGAATGAATGAAAGTGCTCGACTTCAAAATACTCTACACTGGGGGTGTTGAGTCTGAAATTTGTATGAGTAATATATTCCTAGCTGGATTTGTGTGGCATATTTTAATAGGATTAGTATAAGAAGAAAAACAAAGCATAACAAAATATTTTATACAAAAAAACACAGAACGGGGAACTTATTTGAATAGGGGCTTCCACTTTAAGTTTTTAATTTTCTAACGTAAGATAGAGTAACTTTTTGTAAGGATGACAATGGAAGTCTGGTTACGGATGAACAGGAATCACTGATATTATGAAGGAGTCATTTTTCTAACCTACTCGGAGGCGATGAAGCGCACAATTCCGCCGATAGAGAAATGGCACCGGAAACACCAGTTAATGATGGCACTACTGTAGAGCCATAT
Organism: Leucophenga maculata; assembly: GCA_035044805.1. Classification (NCBI taxonomy): domain Eukaryota; kingdom Metazoa; phylum Arthropoda; class Insecta; order Diptera; family Drosophilidae; genus Leucophenga; species Leucophenga maculata. The sequence goes on from JAWNNP010001197.1 coordinate 3,296,919, forward strand.
ACGGATTCACTGATAGGACGATATCAGTGTGGCTTTAGACCAAAAAGGTCGACCAGTGACCAAATATTCACATTACACCAAATCTTGGAAAAGACCCGTGAGTTCACCACATATTTGTCGATTACAAAGCCCTGTCTGCAATAGGTTTCCCGGCAAAGATTGTCCGCCTTTGCATGACGACGCTATATCGCACACATTTTTTCAATCTTCTGATGGAATACATCCTACGCCAGTGCCCGTACATACTGAGTATGTCGGTCTCGATCTTCCAAAAGGAAGTGATGCTGCTCGCTTACGCCGATGAAATCGTTATTATATGCACGTAGGAACGTCGAGTCAGCAAGGCGTTCTCAGAGATTGAAAAAAAAAGTCTCGGCTCATGGATCTAGCGGTGAATGAGGAAATGACGATGTACTTGGTGTCTTCTCGCACTCTGTCATCGCTTCTTGGACGGTCAGTGACGATGGAGAATTTCAACTTCAATGTAGTAAAAAACTTCGTCTATTCGAGATAACTAGCAACAACAAAGTCAGCCTGGAGATCAGGCGAAGAATCACGATTGCAAACTGTTTTTTTTTTTTTTTTTTGTGAGTAAGCAAATGAGAAGTAAAGCCCTCTCTCGAAGGACAGTCCTATGGTATGGCGCAGAGGCTTGGACCTTGAGTTTAGGTTCCGTATGAACCGCTAACTGTACGAGCTATTAAATGAGGTTGACATAGTCCAGCGAATAAAATTCCAGCGGCTGCACTGGGCTGAGCACCTCATTCGAATGGATGAAAAGCTCCAGCAGGCATGGTTAACATGGGGGGCCCAAACTTGATTGGTGGACGCCGAAATAGAGGATGATCGGGCACTCGATGGAATGACCAGATATGGAGATCGCGGCCATAAGTAACCCAAACTACACACCCTATCCCACCAACATATCTATCGAATATCATATCTGTACCTCAAATCGATGCAAAATTCATACGTATTGATTTAGGCGTAGGAGAGTAACATCCATACATCCTCCTCCTGAATACAATGAAACTGAGGAAAAGATGGAACATATTCTGCAACTTCCTATTGAATGAAAACATTTTTAGGCCCTGTACCGAAGGTACAAGAGCCTATTGGGTTTGTGCAAATGTATGTAACAGGTAGAAATAATGGTCGGAGACCCCCCAAAGTTACCCCCATTATGGTCAGGAGTGATAGAGGAGTCGATATAGACATGTCCGTCTGTCCGTCCGTCCATCCATCCGTATGAACGAAAGGATCTCGGAAATGGTAATAGATAGAGACTCCGTGTTTTTTGCACTTCGACTAGGACTGCTCCGGAATTTCACAAGTTTATTTTAAAAACTTGCCCCTCCCCCCTTCCCCATAAAGTCACCCCCAAGGGTAAAAATTTCATTCGGCACAAAAAAAGTATGTAAGCCAGTATAGAGATCGTCTTTTTTAGCCAAAATCCGAAAAGTTCATCAAAATCGGATAATAAATGACGATTTTATAAGCAATTGAATTTGAACGACCCCCCTTTTCTTTTCATTCATATTCGCGCAGTGAGAAGTGGTCATGTGTTTGGTCATAAGCTCGGGAAACATTTAATGTGTTTGTTAGGCGAACTGAACTGGTACAGGGCCTCTTACAGTCGGGTACGCCCGACTGAAATTTCCTTACTTGTTTTTCATTCATATTCGCGCAGTGAGAAGTGGTCATGTGTTTGGTCATAAGCTCGGGAAACATTTAATGTGTTTGTTAGGCGAACTGAACTGGTACAGGGCCTCTTACAGTCGGTTACGCCCGACTGAAATTTCCTTACTTGTTTTATAATATTTTTGGATCTAGTATTCGGAACGCAACGCGAAACAAAAAAACATCGACTTTCGAATCTGAGATTTGTTGAGCCCCATCACTTCAGGGGGTTTGGTGTTTGGTCTGACTATTGGGCCTGAAAATCCATTTAACCATTTTTATTAACCTCATCTCAATTGATCATATGAACAATTTAACCATGCAACCTTATGTCATATGATAATTCCAGCTGTGCTAGGGTTAAATAGATTTCGAATTCCGTTTAAGCGATGAAAAAACGACCACTGAACCCAAAAAATCAAAAATCTACAAACAGTTAAAAACTTATGACAAAAGATTGGGTCTAAAAAGTAATGCTAAAAATTGTATTGTACTCGCCGAGATTATCATCTGTTACCGGTTGCAACAGATGACACAATTTTTCACAGCAAATTATCGTCGAATTAATTTTTAACTGGTATTTTTTCAATTTAGTCGAATTTTAAATAAAATATATTGTATTTGTGAAATAAATTAGACTAGTAAGAGAGGTGGACTCTCTAGAAAAAGGCCAATACACTGTACGTTTATCTAAATATGAAGAACCAAAACTTGGAGACTATAAAAGATATAACCTTCAAATTTTAATATTTAATATCGCCTTCGGTAGGTACATTATATGATTCTCAATTAGAAATGAGCTAATGAATGCTAAGAACTTTTATTAAATTAATTTTTCTAATTACTTTTGCACAGCGTTACATACTTCCAAACAAACTGATAGTGCCCTCCATAAACTAAGAAGAAAGACTATTGATTGAGCATTAAACTATTTAATTTGGACCTAAAGTATAATTTTTTCCAACTGCAACAAATTGTTTAAAAATGTTTTATTTCTATATCGATTCGAATTCGTTTCTCACTTTTAACCACTCATTTCTTAGCCATTATTGCAAAAGTTTTCAATGCACTTTGACTAATTTCCAAGCATGAAATCATCTATTTTGTCTATCTATTCCCCTATTTTTTTTTTTTTTTTGTATTCATTTGTTACCATATATTTTCCAGCATGTGGTGCCGCATTAGCCATAAGAAATTCAATTCAAATAGACAAGAAAATAAAAAGAAAGACCAACAAACAGCAGCAACAGCAGCAAAAGACAAGAAAGATATACCAAGTATATACACCAAAAAAGAAGCAACTCCAAAAAGTTCATTGAACTATTTGTATGAGCTTTTTCGGGGTTTCTTTGGTTTTATTCGTGGATTATGGCTTCATAGTTTCATAGGTTGCTTGAAAATGTTTGGTGTTGAAGACTATTTTTTTTTTTTATGATGGCATATAGCTGGCCGCCCGAGAATGTCTACTCGAATGTTTGCCGCTTTGTATGGGCAAAAGGTTTTTTTTTTTGTTTTTTTTTTTTTTGTAGAGAAAAGCAGTGAAAAAGAGCACGCAAGACCACCTTGACTTCAATACGGAACTAATATGATATACAATGTATCTATATATATAAAAAAAAGTTAGTATTTATAACTAAAAAACGCATCAAGCTTGCATGCAACTTGTGCAAACAACAAATGTCAACTGTAACAAAAAAAAAAAAAACAAGTTCAATTACAAGGTTCTCCGATATATCGAAACGTAGGAACAGAACATTAGACGACTCATTCAGGCGCGTCAACTGTGCGCTATAACTTTATTCATGCTACTCCACCAAAAGCTTTGATAAACTTAATACAAATAATTATTTTCTAGAATACAAAAATAATATTAATTCCGATACATTTCTATGGCATGAGCACAGCATTTCTTGATAACTGCCCTTTAAACGTCACCAGTTCGACTTGAATTTAATATTATACATATTCGTAGTAAACTTCCTGTTTCATGTGCTTATTCATTGCGATTTTGATATTTCCATTTAAGTGTAGAAAAGTTTATTATATCAATTTAATGATTTATCACGCAATTGGCGACGACGCATTTGAGTAACTGCAAAATGTTGAATTTATTTTTAGCAGCAACGATTTGTAGCTTTGTATAGTTTGCTGTGTTTATGTGCTGAGATACGCTATAATATATGTAGCAAACACGGAAATGTTTTAATGTAGGGGATATGGGTACAATCTCAACCACTAAGTGACTTATAACATAACATATCAATTATCATGAAGCAATGTTTCATAAACTATGAAAGTGCTTTACTACGTTTCTATGTATTAACTTCTACCAAATATCTTAACCCATTTTTTTAAGTGACAATTCTAGCTCCAAGTGTCGTTTGTACCAAACATCAGCTACCAGAACTCTCTATAAACAAACACACAAAAGATCAATACCTAGCGTACGCGGGGTATCCCTTTGTGTATTTCACCTAATGGCCTTCAATATGTTCCATCATTCTGCATCAAATATATGGTGGCATATGACGAGTTTAATATTTTTCTAATGATGGGTAAACTGCTTTACTCTATATACTTACATCTGGATACCAAGATACATAATTCCCGTTCATTAGGCCCTGTACTGAAGGTACAAGAACCTATTGGTTTTGTGCAAATGTATGTAACAGGTAGAAATAATGTTCGGAGACCCCCAAAGTTACCCCCATTATGGTCAGGAAACATAAAGGAGTCGATATATCCATGTTCGTCCGTATGATCGAAAGAATCTCGAAATAATACGAATTTATTTTAAAATTTCGCTCCTAACCCGCAAGCAAATGTATCCCACACGGATCCAGATAGGAATACATCTTTATAAATGTTGGTTCAAGGGTTCTTAAATTTATCTCGGATTCTTGCAGTCTCGACAGCAGTGATCTCATTAATTCTTCTCCTTTCATCGGTTAACCAATCCAGTAACACTTTATTATATTCGCTTGTTATCGATTTACATTTTTCGGAATAGTCACATAGGATTATTCGATGTTAATCCCAAAGAACAATGGCTATATAACCTTTTTGGAGAATGAAACTCCCTTTTTCTACTTTGGACCACAAAAGTTCACTTCCACTCACTGTCCTTTGCTCTCTAGTGTGTACTGGTAGATCCATATTTAGATTGAAGAAACCACCTTTCTCTTCTTCCGCGCGCAGTAGTTCGCATCCACCTACTGGTTTAATCGTTCTTTGCTCTGTGTTGTGTGTAGTGGTAGAACTCATGTTTCGTCAACTACTATGAATCGATGAAGAAATTCCTAAGAATTGCGTTGAATTTTGTTCGGTATTTGCTTATTTTAGAAGGCTACTAATTTCTTAATCTGCAATACTTGCCAACCATGTTAAAATTCTATTGTCCACGATTTCACCGATGCTAACGAAGATGCTTGTACCCTGAAACAGAAATACCTTGTTGCAAAATGTTGGGTTTTAAAAAGCATCCATAGATTCAGCAATTTCTTCAACAGCTTCGTCTTCAGACTCGCTTAACTCTGGAGTGGTACTTCGATTTTTAAATTGTTCATTAATATTGATGTCCTCAGTGAATAAACTTCCATTAATTTTTGGAAAATCTTCAAAACTTGGTAACCTTTTTTTAAATTTCGCAGATATTATCAGAGGCCTGCGTTGCAACGTCCCCTTTTTGTCTTCCTATTCTAAAGGTGAGTTATCGCCGAGAAGAACATTTTTTAAGTCTAATTTAATTTATCATGGCATGCTACGAAGAATTTATAACTTACTTCTCCTGATCCCATTAACATTTATACCAAGTTCCATCCCTGTACCTCAAATGGACGGAAAGATATGTTTAATTTCGTTCATTTCTTATATCGAAGTAGCGCATCGCTCCCTTCGATTTTGGCCAAACTTAACAGGACTACTTCTCTCGATACCAATAACCTGTATAGCATCCCGACGAATTTTTAATCAATTATATGTGGGTCGGGCATCACTCTTTCCGTAGGATAGTTTTACTAGCCTATATTCTGCGCGAGTGTACTCAATAACTTCCCAAAGTTTCATGGTGGTCATGGTTTTAAGGACATACAAACCCAGCTATGAGGCTGTCCGTAAAGAGGAATTTCACTCTACATGAATTAAAGTGCTTGAACAAATTTTTTATTTTCGGAGGTACCCGCACTCCTCATAAATGCCATAAACAAAATTGGTCATATCTTTGCAACCATTTGAGTTACAATGTTAAAATTTAGTAAAATAGGATTGGGAGAATTAAGATCTATTGGACAAGTGTGAACAGTTTGGCTTTACTGGGAGTGGACGGGGTTCACCTAGAAATTAATATGTACAAGAAAAAAGTAGGGTATATAAGGCACACTATGCGCGTGCACCGTCTCGTGCATTATATCACCAAATGCAATTGTTTTGTTTACTAAGCATTTAATTAGCGCAGCGGTGTAATAGTTTATTTCAGTTTTGCATTTTGATTAAATTGTACAACCGCAAGCGTATTTTCATTATTTAAATACTTATAAGTTTATTTAATTACATTATGGCAACTTAATATAAATGCTGCGAGACGAGCCAAAACGCGACCAGACGTCGACGACGACGATGACGACGCAACACAATCAATAAAACAATAAATAAAATTAGAAAAAATATAATTAATATGTTTAATTATGAAAAGTGATATGCGAATAAAAATGTTAATATTATATTTCACAGCGAATAAGTTGAAAACTAATTACAAGAAGTGCACGCAGCGAAACACTTTGCAGCTGCATTTTTTTCTTTTCATAATATTATTTCTATTTTTCAACTCGTAACAAGAAACCAGTTTAGAAAACATTAAATCTATAATTATATGCTCTTATTAGCGACAAATGCGATTTGTTTAATCCTAACAATGACCTTGAAAATTAAAATAAAATAATATACAGCTTGCTTCAAACAAAATTCTATAAATTATAATAAAATTGAATATTTCGCACATTTCGAGACATTTTTATGTTTTTTTTTTTATTTGGAAGTTCCCACAACAACCACACAAAAATAAAAAAAAATTCTTAAATCAACTTAAACACGCGTTTTGTATTCAGTCAAAATTAATTTGCAGCTACTAAACATGTGCCGGACAGACAGACAGACAGACAGACAGACAGCCACCCTTCGAACACCCCTTACGAAATAATGAAGCAAGCAAATAATTGCATTAAATTTATTGTAATATAAACTGGCTGGCTACCTATAACTGGCCGCTTGAATTTCGTATAGACTCTGTATTTATTTATGCGTTTAGCTTTAATTAATTATTTGTGCAAACAAGTATTTTGTCTTTTTACTTTATTTTGCACTAAAAGTTGCTAATCATTAAAAATTAAAAAAAAAAAAAAATAATTATATAAAATTAGATTATGGTCTTCAAATTAAACAAGTCCTGAGTGGGAACACTTGTTTCTATTAACTTGTTGAAAGGGTATTTGTTTATATTTTTATTAGTTTGCATTCTGGTATGTCTGCCTGTCTGGTTTTTTGGTATAAATCTTCAAACTTAACTTTAGCCAACTTTTATATAGTACATGCGAATTGAAAGATAAACCTTTGAAGTAAGCCTAAGCAGAGATGCAGGAGAAGAAGGAAGAGCGGTAAAAGAAATTTTGAAAATTCTATCGAAAGGTCAATCGTCTAGAAAAAGATTTTAGATGAATTACTGTGTTAAAGGATGTCTTATCACCCTCTCCAATTTTGACCAAGCTTAATAGCACTACTTTTCTCGATCCCAATAACATGTACACAAAATTTTATACGTGCAAGGATATTACAAATTTTCGTTATCGCTTATGTGGGGAGTGGAGCATCGCTCACTTTGATTTTAAATAAAAATGGTCTATGATCCTTCTAACTTCCCACATATTTCTATACCAATTATACAAAATGGTTTAGCGGTTTAGGCGTGATTCGCGCACAAATAAACAAAAAGTTTTCTACTGTTCTATTATATATATAGATATCGTATACCCACACTAAAAGGGGGTTAGCACCTACTACAGAAACCTACCACTCGATCTAAATTTTTGTATAAATAAATACATTTTGATATTGGTAAGTTTTGCTAGAAATGCCATTCAAATTTGGTCCACATTACATAAATCCCCATACAATTGTCTATACACCAATAGAGGTGGCCCCCATACAAACCTGTCCCACCTTGCTGAGTTCTGGTTTGAAAAACCAATGTTGTTGTTAATTCAGCTGGAATCCCAAATTTGGTATATTTTGTGCCAACCCTAATAGAACTTATCCTTACTACAAATCTCTACAAAAAATCAAGTAGATATAGACATGTCAGTCTCTTATGCTATAAAAAACTAAAAATTGAAGAATATAAAAGATATGGCCTACAAAACTTTTGATATTTAGTACACAGGGCAGCACCCATAAAAACTTGACCCTTATTTCAGAGCTTTTAAATGAAATATTTGCTGGTTATTTTAGCTACAAACACAAATTTTGATGTATCCTATTTAATTTCTAATAAAATATTTCAAATAGGACTATATCGGACCACTAGAAGAAATAGCTCCCCTACAAATATTTCCCCCCTTCTTTTATGGCTTCATTAGGCTTGACACTACAAATTTGGTGTATTTTACACTAATCCCAATAAAATAAATCTAGAAGGGAATTAATGCCCCATTTAAGCTTAAGATTCAATGGGACTACAGGGTATCTCGAATCGAGCACACTCGACAGCAGCGGGCTTTCTTGTTGATATTTTGTATGTTATCCACCAAAAAAGAAGATTCTATCAATATATCATTTGAGTTTTCAGTTGATGATGACAGTTTTTAATGTGTTCTGGGTGTGGACTTTTTTTAACCAGGTAAAGGCTCTTATTATAACCATTACCAATCGAGAATGAGACATATCCGGTAGCGTAACAAGCTGGGTTAAGATGTGCAAACTTACGACGTTTTAGTCTCCTTATAGAAACTAAAGTGGTAAAGGGCGTGGTCAGCTTTTTTTCTGAAACCAACAGCCTATCATTATATCTGCAGGAAGAGAAAAAAATCTTGTACTCAAATAATACTAAACATACATATTTTTAGACACCAAGCTTAAATCTAAAGAAATTGGAATTGTTCGCGACTCAAACTTGATGCCTCACCCAAATATTTGTATGCTACATCTCCATTCCCGACTTGGGAATTCGAAAATTGATGATATATAATTTTATTGTTGCGCAGTGGAAGTTTACTCCACCGATTAAAAAGCTTCCCAAATTTAGAACGACATGTATATCTACAATGGAAGTGTTGCAGTTCATGTGTATCAACCTGCTATGCAAAAGAAGTTTTAAATATTTCCATGTATGAAAATAGATTGCTTTTACACGACTCTTTAGACTGAATCCTCCTCTTTGCTCAGACTTCAAACACTTTTAGTTATGCTTACACCATCATTACAAATGACGCAATTGGCATCCTGAATCTTCATCACCTTTACATATGGGACAGAAAGATACACTGTGAAATTTAAGTAAAGGATCAATTCCAAGACACCACCTCAACTGGAAGTAATTTGGCATCCCTCTAGCTAAGAAAATCACATTAAATAGTAGGGAGCAGAAAAAACTTCTACGATTTTGGATAACAGACCAGTGTGTCAAACATTGAAGATTTCATCGACATACTTGTTGGCCTCCATTGCACCAAATATGATGACTACGCTCTAAAGCTGTTCAAAAAAGCATTAACATACATGAATCCCAAACTGTTTGTCTGTAATGAAACCGGATGGAATTATATAACCAGTTATCTGGACGACGAAATTTTTTTCGAAACTTTGAAATATAAGCCAGGAGACTTATTGGTCGGTCATACTCAGGATTGTTTTCTGGCTTGGGGATCATGGGAGGGACAAATTTGCATCGTTTAAACAGATGATATCACAAAACCAGCTAATTAGACGACAAATAGTCATTCCCAAAATTTCGAATTCCCATGATGCCTTCTAAATGGTAAGATGTTGAATTTAGAAATGATTTATTATTTAAGCTAAATCTCCAAATTGGTCTAGCATAGATAGCCGAAAACCGGGTTGGCTCGTTTTTAGACTAAACTTTGTACGTATATATTTTATAAAGCTCAGTCCATTTCACTAAATTCATAGTTTTCGGCAATTGTTTTATTTTGCGAAGCTAAATTAAAACTACAAATCGTTACTAAATTAATTTTAAGATATTTATGGGCACATGTCTCCAATCACACCGTTTATTACATAAGCAAACAACTCGTTCATAACACTTTTACTTGTTCCCATATGTTAATTAATTATTTCACATAAAAAAATTCAATAAATAAATAGTATAAAATTTTAATTGCACACAGAGCGCTGCATAGGAAGCCGCCTTCTATAAAATTAACTGTTGACAACATAAATAAATAAATAATTAATAAATAAATGCGACTAAGTTCAATATCAAAACTCAAATTACGCGTTTCCCAAATGGAACTGTGCGCGCTGGCGTTGCGCTTATTGTCACAGACAACGTGTAGACAGTGCAACCCAAGGCGAGAGGCAGCTAATGCAACGCGGGATTGTATATGAAATCGATGCAAGCAACATAGAAGGTAATGCAGTTCTGTTTACTATTACAGATTTTTTTTTTTATTTTTTTTATTCGTCTGACTCTCGAGCACTCATCGAACAGGAAGCACTTAGATTATTAACGCGCCATATCAAGCGGAGCAATAAATCAAAATATATTTTCAGCATTTTATTTTATTACACATTTTATACAGAGTATTATTATATGAGATATATTTTTCTTATGCTTCCCGTAAAGCCAGTCGAAGACCACGCCCTACGATCAAACGTCAACATCTAGTTTCGTATGCGAATGCGGACTTATGATAAAGTTGTTCTGGAGTTTATTCAATAAAAGTATCTCTAAATATATTCAGTTACAGATTACATGTTGTAAGATAAGCTAAAACGACAAATAGAACATGTTCTCCATTTACTGCAAGTCTAAACTGTAAATGAATTGTGGAGTGTTCAGATGTGGTCTTTTAAGTTTTGCCGAAGCGGAATTGCGGGTGTCACACAGCAGGAGCTGTTTACATAAATGCAGCTTGATTATATAATTGCTATTGGACAACGCAGTAGCATACTTTATAAGGTGCTGACTTGAACCTTGAACGAGAACTTGAAGTGACCATGAAGTGCTGACCATGGCTTAAAAGAAAATAACACATATGGCAGGATTGTATTTAAATATGAAGATAACTCAGCAGCTTTAGAAAAACTCAATCAATAAAGTTATACATATTTCTAATCATTAATAAATTTTCTAATAATCATTAAAATTAATTCTGCTTTGTATCTAATAACGAACACATGTCAACAATTACTAAATTGAACTTCAATGCACCATTTATAAAAGATATAGTAAAAAAAAACAACACTGACAACGCCTTCAGTGACAACTACTTCCGTATGGTGCTGTAATTTATCAACATTCAATATAAGCAAAGTCATCTATCGAAATATTACAGCAAGACAAGACACGCATATTGAAACAGTGATACTTCGATATGTGTGATAGGTGCATTAAAAATTTTTAAAAAATCGATCGCTATTTGATGGTTTTTGTATTGAACTTAGCTTAGTACGAGTATATCACTGAGCCGTTCCGCAAGATTTTAGACTTTATTACAATATGAAAAAAAAAAACATCAACACAAGCACAAAACTATTTATAATAGACCTCTAAAATTCAATACTAAGTAAATTTAATAAATGCCCATTCTCAAACACTCATCTTCTAAAAAATACCTTTAAAAAAATTACCCGTGTTGGACGTGCGAACGTTACGTGGTCTCAACATTGACACGGACCACTATCTTGTCGCAGCCAAGGTCCGCACTAGGCTCAGCGTAGTGCACGCAGAACGTTCCAAAATGCAACGAAAGTTAGACGTCGGCAAGCTGCAATCAGAACAGACCGCCGCAGCCTTCTCAAACACACTCTCCCGATTGCTCCGGGAAACTTTTCCGTCTTCTCGAGATATATGTGAGCAGTGGAAACATATTACCCGCTCAATGGATAGGGCTGCCAAGGATGTCATTGGTTATACAAAACCTGTGAAGAATTCTTGGTACCACGAGGAGTGTCACAATGCTGCTGCAGAGAAGAACGCTTCCTATCAGCGAACTCTGCAATCAAGAGCAACGCGAGCTGTTAGAGAACGATATCGAAAGAAACGGAGAGAGGAGAAACGCCTTTTCAGACACAAGAAAAAGGAGCAAAAAAGGCGAGAGTTTGAGGATGTTGAGATGTTATGTGACAGAAATGATGCTCAAAAATTGTATCAAAAGGTCAAGCGTCTGACTGAATGTTTTGAACTCGGAGTAACTTTCTGTAAGGATGACAATGGAAATCTGGTAACGGATGAACAGGAATCACTGAGATTATGAAGAAGTCAATTTCTCCAACCCACTCGGAGGCGATGAAGCGCACAATTCCACCGATAGAGAAATGACACCCCACAAATGAGACCCCGCGGAATAAGTCTTCTTTCCATTGAATATAAGATTCTGTCGCGCTTATTGTGTAAAAGGCTGAAGCCATATACGGATTCACTGATAGGACGATATCAGTGTGGCTTCAGACAAAAAAGGACGACCAGTGACCAAATATTCACATTACGTCAAATCTTGGAAAAGTCATGTGGGTTTAACAAAGACACAAACCACCTATTTGTCGACTATAAAGCCGCATTCGACAAGACGATACGATCGAAGTTTTTCCACGCCCTGTCTGCACTAGGTATCGTTCGTCTTTGCATGACGACGCTATCTAACACACAAAGCGTTGTCAGGGTAGGAAATGACCTCTCTAACCCATTTGATACCAAAAAAGATTTCAGGCAGGGTGATGCGCTTTTTCAATATGCTGATGAAATACATCTTACGGCAGTGCCCGTACATACATAGTATATCGGGCTCGATCTTCAGGAACGGCGAGTCAGAAAGGCGTTCTCAGAGATTGAAAAACAGTCTCGGCTCATGGGTCTAGCGGTGAATGAGGACAAGTACTTGGTGTCTTCTCGCATTCCATCATCGCGTCTTGGACGGTCAGTGACGATAGAGAATTTTAACTTCAGTGTTGTAAAAAACTTTGTCTATCTTGGAACAGAAATAACCTGCAACAACAACGTCAACTGGAATCACGCTTGTAAACAGATGCTATTTTGGGCTGAGCAAGCAAATTAGTAGTAAAACCCTCTCTCGAAAGACAAAAATTAAAATATATAAGATGCTAATACTCCCGGTCCTCTTGTATGGCGTAGAGGAATGGACCGTGATTGAGTCAAATTGTGTCAGAAACACCGTTGAAAGTCTTCGATTCCTATTAGAGTCGGCGACGACGTTATTTCCCGTATAAACTGCGAGCTGTACGAACTATTCGATGAGGTTGACATAGTCGAGCGCATAATATTCCAGCGAGTGCACTGGGCTGGTCACCTCATTCAAATGCATGAAAGAGCTTCAGCACGCATGGTTTACATGGGGGCCCAAACTTGATTGGAGGACGCCAAAATAGAGGACGACGAGGAATGACCAGGTACGGACAGATCTCTCTGTACTTGACACTCAAAACAACTGGAGCCAGCGCGCGCAAGACTACAGAAACTGGTGCGCCGTCCTGAATGCGACCATGAACGATCAACGTTTAAAGGCTATCTAAATATTATAACTTAATATATATTATATTTCCACAAATGCTGGAATATTACGAACTTGATTTTGTCTAATATGAAGGAAAGTGTCTTAAATGAAATTGACTTCGGCCCTTTCTTTGTGACCACAGTTTTTGAATTGCACTTGGAATATGGGTGGACTTTAGAGGCTTACAACCATTCAATCTTGCATTCTCCAAAACTTCCACTTTCTTTGTCATATGCTCTTTCTGACACACAAACACACGTGTAAATCTACTGAGTTTTTTATGCCAGTAGAAAAGTGTACTAGCATACCGTCTAGAATCAAAAAGTTCATACTAGAAGAAGCTTTCCCACACATGAGGTCTCGCTGAATCTTTAATAATTGTTGTACCAGGTAAAGAAAAAGACTTTCTATATTCTTTTCATATTCTTTTCGATTCTCTTAGAATGACTTTAGGAATGATCTGCTTTATTTAAGCATTTCAAATTTCTTATACGATAATGAGAAACTTCTGATAAGTCCTACTAGGAGAGTTCCACACATAAAGGAAGTAGAACCTTTAAGCTGCTCCTAATCGTATGCATTCAAAGTGCAAGTAAATACAAAATTTCTATGAAGGTTTGTAACAAGGAGAAGGCGTGACAAATAATACAAATAACAGCAGAGTCGATATGGTCATTTCTGTCTGCCCTTCAATATATATGTCTGGTTGTTAGTATATAACAAAAAATCTCATACATTTTTAGACACATAAAATTTAGGTTATTTTGTTCTATCCTTATCATTAAGGCGATCAAGTTAATGACTTTGAGAGTTAACCTCCATACAAACCCAGTACACACTGTTTTTGCATAAAAAACATCTCTGTCATAGTCTCCATCAAAATAAAAATGTATATGATGTATATGTACGAAGACTACACTTATAAAATAATGGAAGGATACAATTTATTTTAAATAAAAAATACCATACAGACACACCATCTAACGGCTTTGTAGTGAAAACTAATTGCATGAATAGCCTGATTCATAATCAAATGCCCGAGTTTAATTTGATTTTTTTAAAAAAATTACTAAAAAACCCGAATTCGGTGATCATGTGCGGTAACACTGTACTGAAATCGACGCTTGACAACGAGAAGCTTTACAAATTAATATTTTTGCAATTTGTTATTTTGATATTTTTAAGTTAATCGATTAAGTGCATAAATTTTATTACAAACGGCTGGCTGGACTGACTGAACAACACCAAAGCGACGGCGGGACATACAGACAGATAGCGGGATATATGGATATGTATTACTTATGTACAGGTGTCGCCGCTTTAGACTGTATCGATAACATTTTTTACCTATGATATTTAAGCGATTTTCAAGCTTGTTTGTAAGCAAGTGTAACTAAGATTTCGTATGTTTACATGCAAATTGACATAATTTGTTTATAAATGTTTGAAAATGTCATCGTCAAATGAAATCGAAAGCGGAAAAACAAGCAAATTTAAATATAAACGTAGACGCTGACGAGACGAGACGACGAGACGCGACGCGTCGCAAAACTCACGCCCACGTAAATAAGTTTACAATATTTTATTTATTTTTATGGTTTTTGTTTAATTGCGAACATGTGCAGCAACAACAAGCGCAGCAGCGCGGTGTCGGCAACATTAAGTTGTGAACGCATAAAATATATTACTAATAGACAATAAATAAAATAATAAAAAAATAATTGTAAATGTTTGATTTAAAGAAACGGAAATTGTTCATGGAAGCAGAGAAAAAATACGAAGACCCAAAAAAATTTATCGCAAAAAAGATATTCTATAAAATAATAGTCAGTATTTAAGTTGATAAAAATATAAGACAGCAATCAACACAGCGTTGCCACATCATTAGTTGTTTAATTTATTTCCTTCCTTTCCTTTTATTTTCTGTGGCGCCAATGCAAGAAATGAATAGTGATTGGTAAAACCAGCTTTTTTAGCTTTAACAAATTTGGAAAAAAATACGAATAAAAAGTATAATTAAGTTAATTAAATTAAAATTAAATAAAATAATTAATAATGAGTAGAAGTACAAAAAAAACTATAAATGTGATTTTTTTCCTAATTTATTCCTGCAAATTTGTGCTGCCAAACGACTTAGCATCAAAGAATACTTAAGAGGAAACAAAACTCTATCCCAATTTTGAGTTGAGACACTTTTCGGCTGAGGTAGTAAAACATTCTCACTAAGCACATTTTCAATACACCGGCAAGACAAATTTGTAGTTGAAGAGGACATGCAATATCGACAATATCAATGGTGAATCCATATCATAAATAATAGATAGATTGGAGAATAGATAGATAGAATGTATCAAAAATCACCAAAATTACAATCGAGAAGAACCTCTAAAATTACATGAAAAGAGCTATTTTTTAACTGAATAAAATTATTGGAGTAACTTTCTATAAATCTCTCAAAAACAAAAATCCAAAAGATCCACAAATAGTTATGCCAAAATGTGGTTCTATGTCACCGAAAGCAACGCATCTTTTAAATAAAATGATTCAAAATGCTTTTCAATGGGTGAGTACGAAATCAGTGATCCATCATTTTAGGTGGCAACGCTATCCAATTGGAGAAAACATCTACAGTAATGTGTATTCTTTGAACGGCTTCGTGGTCAAAAGTAATTGACGCATTTAGGGAGTAAGAAATCCACAGCAGCAGCAACAGGCACTCTTATCCTTATTGCATAGGAAGAAGCTACTGTTTGATGTGGATTTGGTTAAGGCAACATATCATTGGACGATATATCTTCCGAAATGCAAGTAGCCGTATGGTAACTGCCATGATATCGGGTCATGATATTTAACTTTCTTGGGCTTCAATGGAGAGAGAGAGAGAGAGAGAGAGAGAGAGAGAGATGAAAAGAAGCTGGACAGCATATGGTTCCAACAAGATTACACAATGTGTCATACATCTGCCATTATTTGGAGCTGGTGGTAGAAAAATTTTTAGAACGTGTTATTGCCAGAAGAGACAATGTGTAAAGGCGGCCAAAACCTTGTAATTTAGCACCATAAGACATTTTTCGCGGGCTACTTTAAGTCAAAATTAAAACATTGGTCAACTAAGGAAAAACATTATTCGACCAATTGCGTAGATCCAATTCGCCTTATGGAACAGTCATATAAATTAGGATTTCTCGGATTTCTCGGCACAAAAAAAAACACCATTTTTGGGATTCTTGTTCAGCACGAAAAATCTGTTCAGAATAACGATGTCCCATTTCATTTGCAAAACCCAAGCAGGGCAGTGTTATCTATGGAATCGAGATTATGGAAATTGATGAAATGAATTATTAGAACTTTCAAAAATGGATGTTCCGCCAAAGTAGACAAATGCATCCACAACGTATCACTAATTGTTGCGGATTTTGGGCTAGAGGCATCATTGGACCATCCTATTATTTTTTTTAAATGAGGCTGCTCAAGCGGTGTGTGTTACTGGTGCTCGAAATCGCTCTATGATAAAACAGTTCTTTCTGCCGAAATTGCATGAGATTGATATGGCCAACATGGGGTTTCAACAAAACAGGTTCCACTTATTACACAGCCCGTAAAAAAATTTCCGGGTCATGAACTCTCTCGTTTTAAGCCAAATTTATGCAGAATGGTCATGAAAATTTCGACCAAAGAAGTGCGTATATGGCAGCGAAGCAATGGGTTAGTCCATAAATAAGCCTATCCTATGGGACATTCTTTACAAGTAATGGTGGAGCTAATGTTTTAATCAAGTCTAATATAAGACAATTCCAATCTACGTGGAAACGAGCTTGAAGTTAAGTCTTCAGCCTATATTCTTAAAGATAAAGATTTGAAAAAATATTTGTTGTTAGGGTACAGCCTACAAAATATCATTCCTGAATTGGTTACAGATACCAACATGGCACTCCAAAGCAAGTTCACAGAGTTGTGGATCACATACTTGACTTGGTCTTAGGAGACTGTGTTGTATTCCCATCCTCTTAATATCTGATTTTAAATATTGCGAATATTAGTCCAGCTTTTTTGCCACCATTGACAATCTCAGTACAAAATAAAAAATAATAAAAAAAAAACTTTATACGATTTATGCAATTATTAAAATTGCAAGCCACACGCAGCATGCAGAATGAGCGTCTTGTACTACATACAACAAATACATTAATTATAGCATGTTTATATCCGAGCCGACTATATTGAATCGATCATTTACAAGTTAAACTCGTTCTTGTGCATATACATATGAGTTAAATAAATACGTTCCAGAGAATAAACCAGCGGCATATAAAAACAAATACTTTATTTGTTTCAAATAAACTGGAATAATCCTTGAAAGTGAGCGTGTATGCGAATTCGTTTCTGTTTTGTTTTTTTTTTCTGTTTGTGCTTTTTTAAGATTGCATAATACAAAGCAAAGATGTTTATTTATTTATATAGAATATTTATAAATTCCGCGCTGACACCATTTATATTCGTACTTATTTCTGTACAAAACTGGCAGCGTCCAAAAAACTGCATGTGCCTTTATTAAGCCAGACATTTTTTTATAATTGAAAATAAATTCAACAACAATAAATAAAAGCAGCACATTTGACGCATTTGTGCTAAATCGCTAAACTGGGCTGACGCAAATACTTAAATGCGGCTCAAGAGCAGAAAGACAGGTTCAGCTCAGCTTCAGAGTTAGTTAGTTAGTTAGTTGGTTGGCTGTGTTAGCTATAGTTTATAATGTGTCAGTAATGCGACGAAACCTAGCAGCAACATAGACTTATATCTATTTTAATGGCAATACCGCAAATTGACAGCAATTGTAAGAAATTGTGCGCCTAAGTACTTATTTGTAGTTGGTATCGAGCGAAATGTCAAGCCGGCGCACAGTGCGTATACAGAATAATATCATGTGAGCCAGAACAGCAGCATCAAAGGGGCGACATTGACAATGAATGCAAAACCATACACATGTGAGTATGCGAAGTACTCGGAGACATACCATAACCATCAAATCAACCACACTTGGATGCCATTGGCGTGTAATTTATGTACTTCGAACGTTCGAACGCAATTACAATTATTATTAACATTTGTAACATTCTTACATAGCTAATGCACCGCGCCATTGCATTAGAGTTAATTTAATAACATGTTCTCATGGTCAACATGGTGTGGACAATTGATTATGGATGCATATGCAATACTACATACACCTCGTAGGTACTATAGCTCTGGCTATGTCATGTGCGACAACTGCGACGAAGCTGTCAAACGATGTTGGTCGATAGTAGATACTGTTTCAACAAATTACAATTTATCTTGAAGAACATAATAACAATCTTTCTTTCATTTCATTCACAAGCATCTGTCATACATATTAACAAGAGATCTATCAAATCGAAACATCAACTATAGATCACGATTTTCTTCAAACGGATCTCAGGAGAAATTATAAAATTTGCATTTGTAAGGAAAATAGAGCACTAGAGACTAATTAATGCGCTATAATGGGCTGCGCTATATTTAATTGTTAAATAAATTAGTTAGTTTAGTTAATGTCTCTCTAAATACTTGTTAAGCCATCTACAGATTTCAACATAATAGATAGACATAGATCAGACAGATACACCGAAACTGTTCGAAACCAATTGAACTCCACAAACCAGTACGCTCTTAGTGCCAAAGCCAGAAATATGCGCTTTTTGGAATATAGAAGGTTCTTTTGACAACATAACACATAAGGGCGCTCCAAGTTGGCTAGAAGAACTACTAGACTCAAGAAGAGGAGATAGTACAGAAGACTTTACTGAATTGCATTGAACTAAAAAGTAAATAAATTTATTATGAATACAAAATTCATTCATGAATTTAATGAATTAATTAAATTTCAGCAACTCAGAGCATGAAACTTCAGCCGTTTAAGCTAGCTCTGCTAAAGATGACCTCTGAATCCAAACAAACTTCGCTACACATCGCGCAGACCGTTTCAAGCTACATTAAATGGGCTCACCAGAAGGTGCAAGAGACACTAGAGACTTATTATTGACGCCGTTGCAGTTGTACCTTCCCATCACTCCTTTTACCACGACCGAAGTGACCACAGCTATAAAGAGTGTAAAGAACAACAAAGCTCCGGGCCATGATATGATCTGTAACAGAACATAAATCTTTCTGAAATCTTAAGAGTGCAATACTTTGAAACTGTATGTAAGTTCGCGCTTGATGTCGAAGATACATGAGCCTGGTCAACCGGAGAATGACTACGCCATATCAGTCGCCTTTGATCGCGAAGGGTTCAGAGAACTAGTCTCCACGATAATAGTTGTCGTGGATTGCCGCAGACTCATTCCACACCACCAATTCGAATTTCGAGCTGGTCCCAGCACTTCCGAACAACTACACCGAATCATAAACCATATGTTTCAAGCGATTGATTCAAAGAAGTATTGCAAAACGTTTTCATTCATTTTGAGCCGGTTTTCGACCGAGTGTGACACATTGAACTCTTGGACAAGGTGATAATATTTGATAATTCATTCATTTACACTGTGGAATAAAATAATATCCGAAGTCGGTAAATTGAAATGTTGAATATTTTCGTTTGTTAAAATTTTAAAATATGTTTGCGTTTGAAAAGTATGCATCAAAGGTGCTGCCGTTTGGATTTAAGCCCTTATGTCTGCAATTTATTTCCTTATTATTTTAACGTTAAAGTCTTTCCAAGAGTATTGGCGCATAAAATTCCAACAATATTTTGTATTTCTTTTACTTTAGACCTAAAACTAGTTTTACGCTTACAAATTCCCAGTTTATCCCTATTTTAGAGCTAAGATTGCATAATTAAAGACGCGACTTTGCTTGCCTTTTCTGCAATATCACCGAAAGATACCCACTGCTGCCCTTTTTATATCAGGAGACTAATCAGTTCAGTTGCTTGTATTTTGGTATACTTGCATTCTATATAAAGCTTGGATCGGAATATAAAGAATTGAGAATTGGAAGCATTGGTAAGAATTACATATCGATCTTGTTTGAAATGCTGGCTTGAAAAATCTGATACGAAACCTTGCATCATTTAAGAGCTTGAAAGAAAAGCTGTAAAGAATATAATCTTTATTCTCAAGAAAATTACCTCTCGCATCTTTTAAGAATCCTTTTATAGGCTCAAGATTAAAATACGAATTTCCAAATCACGACGTAGAAAATAAATGCTCCAAAAAATGGAGGTAGAACAAAATGGACAAAAATGCATTTCTATAATTGGATTGAATCAAGTTCAAAAAAATAAACACGTGTATATGAGTTACATGGTTGATATTGCATAAAATATAAAAATTAAGACGGTTTCTTTAGCCTTTGTTCCTTTTGCAATTTGATGCTTTAAGCGCCCTGAAGAAAAACCTATGATTGGACATTTAAAAGCATTTTCTGGATGCTAGCATTAGCTTAATTTTAAAAGAAGATAGGTAAACATCTGCTCCACTGTTAGCTCTCTGATGTCATCAAATCTCGTTTTAGACTCCACAAAAATGGTTCATATTGAAAAGTTTTTTGAAATTGAATACCAACACAAAATTGTATCTGTAACTCTTATTGTTTTTACCTCCTCTTACTCCTCTGTAAATTGTTGCACCAGTACAGATCTACACAGATTGTTTGTGTAGCGTTCGGCGACATGTCGTTATAAATCTTTCAGGATAACTACTACATTGCAGATAACAGATCACCACTCAACGGAAAACTTTACTAACAAGCCAAATTGTGTACACCTTTTTTTGTTCCTTTTTAAATTATATTAGTCCACCACATCTTCATGATTTTCATTTGTAGTTCTTTTTTATTACAGTTGACCTTATTTTTTTTTTGCATCAGGGTGTCAGTTGTAAAGCAGGATTCGCAGAAATAAGGAATAAAGAAGGGCTTGAGGTTGAATCTGAATGTTCGGTACTTGCTGCATTTCAAGATCGATCTTTTAATCTTATCTGATCTAAGCTGTTGAAATCGCATTTACTTCACATCTATTCTATATAATCCAAATTGGGCCAAATGTAATTAATGACCATCTAGATGTCATATTCACACACACAGAGAGAGGCACACACGACTCGTGAACGCATACAAAGTCACAAAGAAGCAGCTAGATGAAAGTTCCTTATTAAATGTTGTTTACCGTACAAAATATGATAAAATATAATCTCATAAAACTTGTAACGGCACTTTACTGGCTAAGAAACATATTTCCAATGAACCATGTAATAGAGTCATGAAATAGTGTGGAGATTCCTCTAAAACTATCTGATGGATAAGATGGTTAAGCTTTGCTATATATATATAGAGTACTAGGAAATATATGATCCACAAGAAAAATTGGCAGTACTAAGTTCCAATATGAGAGAAAAAAAAGAAGCATTTCAACGACTTCTATGCTAATTTTACCTGCTTTTTCTTGCTCTATATTTCCATATGCTTTGTTCTACTTCTAAGTCTCTTCCGAGGTCTACTAAAGAAAAAACATTATTAGTTTTTTTTTGCAAGAACAATTTTTTCTTTTCTTTCATGGGTTCTAAGAGAAATTGAGACAGAGAAGCGCAAAATGTACATCGGTGTTTGTAAGTATTTTTTACACAAACGATGTTTGTGTGTGTTTCTGTTACATTGAATGAGTCGAGATTTTAAAAGGCTTTTATGACGAAAATTTCAAGTGAATTTAACAAAATACAGATTCGTCACATGCATGTATGGGTACATTTCATTGTCATATATTTTTAATTTTTTCTTTTTTTTTTCCTTTAGCCGTCATCCCCAAAATAATTTTCTTTGCATAAGATACATACTTTTAAGAGTCCTGACTGCTCATATACAATATAAAACAAATACTGCAAGTTCTACCAACACAATATACCCTACACCTCTATTTGTAGCTACAGTATGCAGATATAGAAAAAATCGTCGTTCTAATTACACTTGGGCTCGGCATGATATCATCAAAAGCATGACAAGCGTTTGATTTATATTGTTCAAAGAGATCCGGCATGTAAAACATGATTTATGCTAATATACAATATATATAAATTGAAAATCGATCGCAATATAAAGCTTCTTGTTTGTTCATTTGTTTTGTACACACAGTTTCGCTCAAGTTCAATGTTGTCTATTCGATACAATTTGCGAGGTTCGAAAACGACAACCCTTGAAATCAAATCGTTTGTGTAATTCGCTTCAATCTCTCTATCTGTCTGTCCGTCTGCCTGTCTGTCTGTCTGGCTGCTTTGCAGTAGCACATCTTCTTAATACACAAAACCGCAATGACCTTATTTCGTAACTCAGATTTACAAATAAAGTAAAAATAATAAAAAGCAAAACCCATTTTAATATAGGCAGGAACGAAAGATAATTTTACAAACAGACCGCCAGACAGACAGACACGTACAAGAGGGTGCACTAAATTGTAACCAATGTTCATTCATTACTATTTAATAGAATAATTTCTTTACGTTTTGTCACATTTCACTGCATGTCTGTAGTATCTATGAGTTTGTGTAGTTTATTTTTTTCCAACGCTATAATTTACTAAATTAGGTCTAGTTTATGCGGTTTATGAATCTGACCTTAGTCATGAACATGAATGAATAAAAAAAAAATAATCAGCAAACGTATACGAAAAAAAAAATGGCACACATTTATATTGAAACTGAATGACGTCTGATGATGAAAATGAATGGTGACAGACTCAATTTTAGAACAGCAGCTAAGTAAGGATGTATTTATATGAAATTAAGTTGAACCATTTGAAATCAAGTCAAATTTTTGTCAATTTTTTCACAATTTAATGTAAATCATTATTAAAAATTATATATTAAAGCAGCTGTGCGCTTAAAACAAGCTTTAAATCAAGTTCAAAGTCAAACTAATTAACAATAATTTTACTAATCAATAAAAAAAACAACAACATTCAACGCCCAAACAAATCTGCCAACTTTTAAAGCATGCAAATACAAAGCAGAAGATACAATTTTGTGTATTTTAACTATTTTAGTCAAAAAAAAAAAAAAAATACAAAAATAAATAAGCTTAAAACAAAACTTGTTTCATTTACATAAAATGAACAAAAAAAAAATCGTATACAATTTAAAAATGCATTTAAACAAATCTGTTCAAAGATGCCGGAGTTACCGGCATGAAATTGTATTGTATCTTTTTTTTTCTTAATTTTATGCAAAAGTTATAAAGAAATATATACACAAAAAAAAAATCAGTGCATTAAATAAATGCAAAATATACTAATATAAATAGCTATACTTAGTTGTTATATGCTTGTATTAAAAATAAAGGACAATAAACTCTACACTGCGCACAAGGTCAACCAGTCGAATTAGATGTCGGACAACTCAATTCTTTTATTGCAATTTATAGATACTTTGGGTGTTCTAAGCGAAAATTATTTAATTTTATTTATTTTTTATCTTCGATTATAAGATTCTTTTAAATAGATATTGTTTAATTTTTTTTTTTTTATAATAATTTATGCAAAATACGTGGGGTACTTGATAACGTTGTTGCTAAGAATTGTCTGAAGTTCATGGTTCGTTTTATTCAAAGTGTAGGCTTACATATCTTTAAGTAGTAGTGATTATTTGTATAGGGACTACCCTAAAAGATTGGTTTGGAATATTGATGTATACATTCTACAAAATAAAGACTGAAGAAATCTCCCAACTCCAACCATAAATTAATACTTAAAATATATTCAACAACCTCCAGACAGACGGACAGGTCTAGATCAACTCCTCTCGTAATACGCAATTTGATCGGGACATGGTTGTTACTCACCCTCCGTTACACCATTTCTATAGATTTTGAAAGGAGTTTTCAGTCTTAGACTATAATTTAATATTAAATTTATAAATCAATATTCACTAAATATTGAACTAATATTATTTTTAACAAGCGGATCCTTTAGCTGGTCAAGCTTTCTCTGTTCTTAAAAAAAGCTGCGACTCTGATAGTAATATATTATTAAATTCAAAGATTGCTCAGTATAAAGTGCTCTCAAATAGTTGCTTTCTTCTGCATTCTCTCACAATTACTGATAAAAACATGTAGATATTTCAGCCACCCCTCGCACGTACAAAAAGCTATGACGTATATATAAAGATATAGTATCCACCCATTGCACTATCCTCTTGGTTTGTTATTTAAATCGCGAACGAACAATATGGCTAAACTGAATATATATCTTGCATCGCCCCACGTTGGGCGCCAATTATATTACAAACGTTGTAGCTTCGAATATTAGACATGCATGCAAATTTTTTTTAAGCAATAAACCATTAGCTACATAGCAAATTTTATTCTTGTTTTTTTTTTTTATTTATTTTTAGACCCTGTACCGAAGGTACAAGAGCCTATTGGTTTTGTGCAAATGTATGTAACAGGTAGAAATAATGGTCGGAGACCCTCAAAGTTACGCCCATTATGGTCAGGAGTGATAGAGGAGTCGATATAGCCATGTCCGTCTGTCCGCCTGTCCGTCCGTATGAACGAAAGGATCTCGGAAACGGTAATAGATAGAGACTTCGTGCTTTTTGCATTCGACTAGGACTTCTCCAGAATTTTACAAGTTTATTGTAAAATTTTCTTACTTGTTCTTATTAGGCCAGTCAAATAAGATTTTATTCAACGATATAATTCCCATCAAGCTGAAAATCATTTTTATTTCTTCATTTAGTCCTAAATAAGTGTAATCTGAATCTGCATCATCCAAGGAGGTGACCTTTACTTTGTGGAGCAAATAAAAATATTTTTTTAAAGTTTCAACGAAAAAATACAGTGGTACCTCTTAAATGTTAACACTCGAAAGTCAGGATTCACGGCGAAGTCACACCAGTAAGCCCAGATACACTTTTCCAAAGCATATAACTTCTTTTTAAATCAGAGGACCAGTTTTCGAGTTTGATTTGGAGCCTTAATCCCTTTCCATCTTTGATATAACAGAACTGCTCTGCTCTCTGTTCAACGTTTTTTTTCATCCACCAAGACTTGCAGCTAGTATCACTGTAATTTATGTTGGCTTCCTTCTACATCGAGTAGTTTGGCAGTCCAAGAAAAAAATTTCAACCATTCCCTCTAAATATGTCGGCTACGTTAAGCAATTAACCAATACTACAATCCAGCAAACCATCGTTTTTTATGGTTACTCTGACGTGCTATTAGGTGAGCGACTTCACCACAATATTCAGCAAACTTGATTGGAACCATGCCAAACGACAAATAACGGCTTATCTCCATGCTGCGTAAAAAAATTAGTTAGGTAGATGAAGTCAGACCAGCTCTTGAGGAATCTAATACCCTCGTTGTGAACACCTTCATTCAAGTAATAGAGAACTTTGCG
Source organism: Leucophenga maculata (assembly GCA_035044805.1). NCBI lineage: Eukaryota > Metazoa > Arthropoda > Insecta > Diptera > Drosophilidae > Leucophenga > Leucophenga maculata. The sequence goes on from JAWNNP010001197.1 coordinate 3,322,743, forward strand.
ACGATCATAAAAATCGGAGAGGACATCGATCTACTGAACATATTAGCCAACAAAGCACACAATTCTTGAAAAATGTATGTCATGACGCTTGCGAAGGGACCTCTCAGAACATATTGTACTCTGCCAGGTACTTCAACTTTTTTGCTGTCAAACAGAACCTTCTGTTCCTATATGCTATCAGTGGGTATGATAAAACCTCTGTATTCTAGGTACAAAAGTAGTTGAAGTTTGTTAAGCACACGAATGGAGCCTGTAAAGCTTTTCTACCATGCAGATGTTGATTTTGAGGAACTCATTTCAGCAGACAAACTGTTCTAATCACAAACTGTTCTTATCATATAAAGCCAATGATGCCTCCTTGGAAACAATTCGTTACGAGACGCTCACAAAATTTTTATCCAAGCCAAATTTTAATCGATTTTCTCTACTCCCAACGCCTGTACCGCCGAATATCCAGAGATTGTATGATAGACCAAACCGCAAAGGCTGGTTTTAAGCAAGTATTTTTTCATTGCATGTCCAGTTTGAAAACTACGGTTGTGGTCTATTTCAACGCAAATTCAAATTTTTCATTGAAAAAATTACTTCAAGCAAAGTAACCAACTTCGATGAATAAAGTTCCATAAAAAATTATTTTTAGTTTAAAAAATTATTTTTAGTTATTAACTTTAATATAAAAGTCTTCTTCAAAATAAATAAATTATTTATATTATTTTTAATAAAAAAAAATATAATAGCTAAGCTTACCCAACAAACCACCCACGCAATGTCGTAGACTTAATATTTTGTATATTTTGTATTTTTTTTTTGAACGTCAGAGCAGAACACCTCGACATTGAAATTTCAAAACTTGACTTGGAAATTTTTCGCAAAATAAAATTTAAATAACTATGTGCAAATATATTGCATGTATTTTATTGTGTTGTACTAGTCTAAAGCGAGATCAAGAAGCAAAATAAAAATCACGATGCAGCCGGACGACAGATCTACATAAATATATTTAAATAATTTACACACTTAATGCGCAAAGTGCGTTTTTTATCGCGCCGGGCCTGGTCATTGCACCGAGAACTGCAAACTGTGAAGACTGTTGCAACTGCAGCGTATTGAACTTGCCGTTGCTGCTGTTTTAATTTTTCAATATATATAAATATATATAACTTCTGATTATTTTTGCAATTTTTTTTTTTTTGCTTATTTTGTAAATTGTTGTAAATAAAACTTACATTATCTCTGGATACGACGAAGACGACTACGACGACGGCGACGGCGAAGAAGATGGCTGCTGTTTTTCTGCTTCGTTTTTCGTAATCAGAAGTTGAAGAATGTCACATTGAAAGAGGTCAATCACATGCTTGATCATGAAGTTTTGTGGGTAATTTAATTCAATTTATTATATTTGTAAATGTTTACCAGCGTTTAATATGGATTCATTAAACAATAAAAAAAAAAGAACAGCAACAACAATGAATATGAGGAAATCGATTGCAGTCCGTTTGCGTGCGTATTTGACCTGATAAGACGGTCGAGTTCATTGGCACAAAAATTACAAATCAATGCTGATTGATACTCAATTTAATAAAGTGGAAAAACTTGGAGTGCAAACACAAATATCGAGCATTGATTCATCACGCTATATATACACTAACAACTTTGAAAGTCAAAAAGTCTCCCGGAACCGACGAAACTGTCAGTTTGTACCAAAGGGATTAAGATTTATTACTAAAATGCCTGAAACTTGAATATTTCCACTCGGTTTGGAAAACTAACAAGTTTATTCCCGTTCATAAGCTAAATAAACCAGCTTAATTGCTCACCGAAAATGTGTAATCATAAAATTATTTTTTGTCTACAATTCACCATTTATGAGTTATCATCATTTGAAATATCGATAGTACTAATATGCAAGAGGAAGAAGTACTTTCTGACTTCTCTTGATCCCATTAATATGTATACTTTATTTTTTCCCTTCACTGCAAATGGACCCAAACATGCATCCATGCAGCCTCACAAACTTTTGCATTTATAATATTTGTAGAATAAAGTACTTAAAATCTGTATCAATATTTAGCTAGAATAAAATAAAACCAGTCTATATTGACCGGACTAAAAGATGCTTTTGGATGTCCAAAATTACTGGCATGGTGTTGTTGGATATCAAATTTGCTGTAGACTCTGTATAGCTCGATGTGCTAGTTCACAAAATGTGCTGCATAAACTTTTTATCTGAGGTTATAAAACAAGTGCAGAGTTTTCTAAACATTACACTGACAGAGGTGTTTGATGTCACAAAAGATCTCCACAATGAAATCAGCAACACAACACTAAAAGCCAGTGAATGCACTTCTGTTTCTGGATAAATCCGGTAAACCAGCAATCAATCTTAGGTCGAATCAATTAATTAGTCTACTTCCGACACTCTCGAGGTTGAGGCACGCTATCAAGAGCTGGGGTTTTACAACTAATTATAACCGTTACTGTATGCAAATTATGCAAAACCAGACGCTCAGAAAAATAACAGGCTGCTCTTGCTCGAAAGAATCCTGTAACTCCATAGAACATTAAATATATATTATATGGAGGGTATATTACTCTCTGGATTTGTGTGGGTTAGATTATTATGATTAATCTAAGATACCAAAAAAAATATAGTTTCAAGGTGAACTAAAGCACAACAAAAACTTAGAAAACCAGACACATGTCCTCTTCTAATGGACTAATATGGACATATAGATACTCCAAATTTGGAGGTGTGTAGCTAAAATAAGAAAAAACTCGGGAGAGGCTGGTACGTATGAGCTCTACCCCTGAGAAGGGTTGGTACCATCATTTAAAACTAATCTGAAGAGTGAATAGAAAGCACTAAATATCCAAATATCCATCCTTGGATACACTATATTATATAGTCTCTTTGATGTTCATACGAACAGCCGGACATGTCTATATCGAATTAATTTTCTGTAGAGACACCAACAACCCCCCCCCCCCCTTGGTGTTCCTATTCGGACCTTCATGGAATATTTTAAAATGTTTCAAAGGGAATAAAAAGCAATAAATAACCAAGTTTGGAGACACTTATTCTATAGTCTCCAAGTTTTTGATGTTCATACAAAGAGCTATACATACAGACATGTCAATATTGAATTAATTTTTTATAGAGATCCACCTCTTTAGGGTTCCTATTTGGACCTTGATGGAATACTTTATTAGGATTGGTGTAAAATACACCAAACTTGGCTGTATATAGCTGAATAAGCAACAAAAATTGTTTTTCATACAAAACCCTAAAAGGGGGTGATCCGATTTGGTTCTATACTATATGGAATATTTTAACAAAAATATAAACTTTTTATACTCTGTACCATACAATAGGACCGGGAGTATCAGCGAGATAGGACCGAGCGCTTTACTTCTCATTTGCTTGCTCAGCCCAAAAAAGCATCTGTTTGCAAGCGTGATTCTTCGCCTGATCTCCAGGCTGACGTTGTTGTTGCTGGTTATCTCTGTTCCAAGATAGATGAAGTTTTTTATAACACTGAAGTTGAAATTCTCCATCGTTACTGACCATCCATGACGCGATGACAGAGTGCGAGAAGACACCAAGTACTTCCTCTTGTCCTCATTCACTGCTAGATCCATTAGCCGAGACTGTTTTCCAATCTCTGAGAACGGCTTGCTTACTCGCCGTTCCTGCGTACCGATGATATCGATGTCATCGGCGTAAGCGAGCAGCATCACTAATCGCACGACAGAGCATCGCCCTGCCTGAAAACTCTCTTGGTATCAAAGGGGTCAGAGATGTTTTTCCCCACTCTGACAATGCTTTGTGTGTTAGATAGCGTCGCCATGCAAAGATGAACAATCTTTGCCGGGGTACCTAGTGCAGACAGGGCGTCGAAGAACTTCGCTCTTATCGGCGTGTTGAAAGCGGCTTTGTAATCGACAAATAGGTGGTGAGTGTCTTTGTTGAACTCACGGATCTGTTCCAAGATTTGAGGTAATGTGAATATTTGGTTACTTGGTCGACCTTTTTGGTCTGACGCCACACTGATATCGTCCTATCAGTGAATCCGTTTATGGTTGCAGCCTATTACACAATACGCTCGACAGAGTCGTATATCCAATGGAAAGGAGATTAATTCCGCGGTAGTTGGCGCAAACAGCGGAGTCTCCTTCCTTAAAGATAGGACCCAAAAGTTAATAATGGGTAAATATGGAGATTTTCCATTAACTGTCAGGTTCTAGTAGGATAACTTAAAAATTTGTTTTACAAAAAATGCCAGACAGACTAGATAGCTAGATGAACTAGATTGTTACAGAACTTTTACTCTTTATGGAGTCTAAGGTGCCTCCTTCGATGCACTACAAATATTTAGAAAAACTGAGGGTATTATTTCACTTTATCCTATAAAAAAAAGAATCTACGAAAAGTCGAAGCTTTACAAACTAAAGATGTACATGAAGAAATGTCGATACATGAACAACAAAAATCTATTTGCCACCTCTAGGCGATGGTCTCATCTGTTTTTGCTTACCGAAGCAGATAATTGTAAGTTTCTGGTAATATTATGAATAAAGATCTACAAAATTTATGCGTAAAGTGATTCATAGGCAGCTGTAGGCCCAAAATTTAACAATTCAAATTCAAATTGCACTTCTGCATGCAATCGAAATGATGCAAATACTTACCAGCTTAAACATTCAAAATGAAACCTACTAATTTCGATCCATTTATATTATATCAATGATCATCTAAACCACAACTTTGGCTGCATTTAATTAGAACGTGCCGCATAAAAAGCGAAAAATAAGCGTTTAAATGCAATTTTCTAACGAAGTTGCGGCGCGCAGACAAATATTAATCGAATTATATGTTATTTGTAGAAAATACGAATCAAAAAACTCCACAAAGAAAAAAATGATGATAATATGAAATCGAAATAAATAAAAAAAACAAGGCATTGATACTACTGAGGAGTCAGCATAATGATTAGAATGAAGAAATATCTCATCGAGAACATTTGTCCGTCGTGTGCTTGTCCCAAAACACAAAACGGAGAAGACACTGGCAACAGAAATATTTAGGGTCCAGTAGATGTTGCCATTGTGATGCTCTGCACTGGACAACACGGCAGCCATTTCTTGTGAGCATTTAAAGTTTAGTTTTTTTTTTTTTTTTTAACAACTGCAAGGAATTAAATGGTTTCTTTTGTGCTCAATAATTTTAGTGAGGGTGCCGCCAAAAGGTTTTTTTTTGCTACTTCTTCTTCTACTAACCCTGGGTACAGCCAAAAATATGTTTGTTTGGTATGCCTAAATAGATTATTGGAAATTCGGCTACCTTCTTCGATGATGCTTTGCACGCGTACAAAAGTTCAAGGATTTTCGAAGCACAGTAGACAAAACTAATATTTGGGGTCAATGTACCAAGCTAGACAAGCTGCCCTAAACAAAGAATAAAAAAAAAATATAGAAATAAACTGCCGGAAATATCAAATTCAGTTTAATTATACAAAATTAATAAGTCTGCTTGGATGTGTCAGACTTTGGCGTCGCGCGAATTTTGACATGTGCCACAACAATTTATTTAGTGGCACACACACAGCTGTATGGCGTGTCCTGTGAATTAAAGCGACGTACAGATGTCAATTGTAAATCAATATCCGCTTACAGCATGATCTTGAGATAGATTTTGGAGGCGTGCTACAAGGTGCACACTTTCCGTCTCACTAATAGAAAATAATTGAAAGGGTTTGAATTGTGTTTTCTTGAAAAAGAGTTGCGTCATATTCACTTTCCAAAGTAAGCAGTTGTGTGGAAATTCGATATCTGTTTAGAGGGTAAAAATCGATATTGGCAAATAAATATTTGAAGCGCGTGTTGCGCTGCCATGCAGCTGTAAAAATTTTTAAAATGCCTTCAGAATTTCTTTGTTCAACTTGGCTCATTTGCTTGCAAGGTTAATTACTTTTACTTTCAATGTAGTACTCTCAGTTTCATGCAATGTGCGCACAAGGACATGTATCCTGCAGATTTCATAAACAGATAAAAAGATGTAAAAGGTTTGCTTAATTTCAAACAATTGTGTGGCACAAATTTAGCTACATTCGAGGGTTGTATGTGAAGTCAGTATTGCTTTCTAAGAAATTATAACGTATGCAGAGGGTATGCAGACTATAAAATTCAGGTTGCAGCATGTAATGCAACATGCAACCTCTTCGCAAGTGACGAACTTCACGTCGTACAGTTGGGTGCAAGGGCACCCAAAATAGCTTCGAGTCTAACATCGAGTGTGCTCTTTTAAATGTTTCGAGTTTTTAAAAAATAAATAGGCGTATAGTGGGTGTGACATATCAATTTTTTTAAGTTAAACAGCTCACCGAGATCCTGTTGTTCAAAATACGGATTATGGACAAACGGAATAATGGACATGGTTACATCGACTTTCGAAGCTGATTTAGAATACAAAATACCGACATATTTCTATTAAAAAAAACTATATGGTAGTTTAATATCTTTATATCAGGATTGGTTTTATTAAAATGGTATACAAATTAATCGGAGATAGGCGCAATCATTGGACCCATGTTTTTAACCGTTAAGTGATTATGAAGGATGTCAGAGATATCCTATGTACTAAAGCCACACACCATAAAGTGGTATACGGATGGATCAATGACGTATAGTCGAATGGGACAAGGGGTTTTAGCTCAAATATTGGAAATCAATAGCTAGACAGTGTCGGGAGGAACGCGCACTTTAGAGAGTGACTAACCATCATCTTATATGAGAAGCCAAAACTTAGACTGGAAATTCAGATTTAAGCAAAAAGGAGCAAGCGAGGCTAGAAGCTGTCAAGAGGTCAAACGATAGAATTGAAGCTCGAAAATTATATAAACACGGAATACGGAAATCTGTTTACAGATGCACAGACATGACTGATAATATGGAGAAATCACATCTCTAACGTACTTGAAGTCGACGGCCACGAGATCGAGTTCGTTATTAAAATTTATTTTCTTGATTCGCGTGGGATAATTTTCGGAATTTGTTGTTGCAAGCTAAACTAAACGACGACGAAAGGATTTTCTTACAAAACCCAATAAAAGGGGACTGATTTATATGGGAGCTAAACCTTCCAGTAGTCCAATATGGACCTATATGAAATATTTCATTACAATTAAATCAATTTGGCATTTTTAGCTAAAATAAGAACAAAAAAAATTTACTCAAAACTTCAGGAAAACGTGCAGATTTTTATGGTTACTATGGACTAGCTCGTTCATTAAATACAATTTAGGAATTAGAAGACATTAAATATCTAAACTTAAAGGCTGTATCTTTTATAGATTCTTATTCTTCATAGACAGACAGACAGACAGACGGACATGTCTATAGCAACTTGAAATATTTTATAACGATTAATGTAACAAAGTGTAAGAAAATATAGAGCTATGTATTTCATTAAGTGTGTATTAAAAAAAGTACTGTGTGTAGAATGAAGGAAACCTTTAATTCAGATTAAAGTACATTACTCATCAAATGCTCTTCGTGGCTACCTTTATATACCTCGATTCAAGAGCTCCAATTTGTTGGCATAAACTACCAACTTAACATAATCGCAGAGAAAAATATTGAAATATTGGAGGTCGTTAAATTTCTCGAAACAACACATCTTCTAATTCTTAGTTCATAAGTCCAACAACCAGACTTCTCTCACAAAGATTTATTTTATTTCATATTCATATTAATTATATGCAAAATATAAACAAATTCTTGTGCTTTTGGACTTGTAATACAAACAACTTGTAATAACTACTAAAGGAAGCCGTTCTCACAAACCTAGTTCAACCACTTAGCAGCAGCTTAAAGCCAGCCAATTCATAATCAAAGAACCCTCGTAGTTTCTATGTAGATGCTTAAAAAATTCTGTTAAATCACCTACCAAACATAAATCAACAAATCGAAGGCTCAGCGGCGCAAAAAATAGTCGCCGCCGCCGCATCCCTATTGCAATGTAGGCACATCCTTTTCATGATTCGCGTGCGTGCCTTGGGTTTGTATGTATGCCAAAAATTGCACGCAGCATTCAATGATTCGGCGCTGATGATCGCTGATTGATCGCGCGCTGACCGGAATTCCACGGAATACAACAAAGTAAAAGCTGAAAAAAACACAGCAGCAGATATTATTTAATTTAGAACTTGTGCGATTCGATTCGATACGCTTTGTTTGCGCATGAGCGCGTAGCTCAATGAAATGAAGCGTTGCGACTGACTGACGGACTGACTACTTCGTCTTCAACTTCAACGCCGCCACTTTACCTGCGTAATTTGCGGGAATCTCTTGATCGCGTGCGATCCTCACTGCGTAGCAAGCAGATACTTTTTGCTCAATCTGCTGCAGATTTGATATTGTTTTTCTTTTTTTGACAAAAATTTTTTTGTTTTTATATATTGGCAAACTAAACAAAACGACTTTTAAATTCTGTGCTCATGTGTGATTGTGGGTTAGTATAAAATATAATTCGATTAAAATGCATTTATTTTTTCATAATAGTGTTTCAATAAATGCGCACATTATTATTTTTTTTGTTTGGGGTTTTTGTTGCGAATAACGAAATAAAAAGTATCTATAACATATAAAACTTTTGATGATGATGATGACTAATGTGCATGCAAGTTCCAAGAAAAACGCAGCACATACCACAAATAGTTTTGGCATGCAGCAGCGCGTTGGTTCGTCGCTGGTTCAGCGACGTGTTACCAACAACCAAAATACTCGGGCTGCTTAAATTGCAACTTAATTATAAATTGCAAAAATCAAAGAAAAGATACAAAAAAAAAAAAACCGATGCATACAATGGAATATATGTACAACAAATTTAAGACTAAACAACGACATACAGACGGACGGACTGTGAGACATACGGACAGCCAGTCAGCTCATAGCAAGAAAATACTGCAAATTATTCCGTATACGAATTTTCGCTATAAAAATGCAACATGTACACGGCTGAGGGAAAACGCTAAACTTAGTTTTTACAATACAATATGTCTGTATGGGTGTATATATTTCATGAAAAATCCAATGAAATCATTGTGAAAATGCTGCAGTGGAAACTTCATGAAAAAATCTTCCGCGTTTGTGTAATTCAGGAAGATTTCAAATCAGTCAAACCGTCAGCTAGACAGACAGACAGACACTCAGTCATTCAAGCGGTTTTGGCCGATTTTACTATTTAAATCGTTACGAATTGTAATGACACCTTGAATTGCATGAAATTGATAGATAATTTTTGGATATAAATAATAAAAGCTGCTTTTCGACTGTGCGGATATTATTTATTCTGTCATTAACTGCTTTGTTAGACCGGATTTCGAGTTTATAGTTAATTTGCATATTGTGAAATTTTAAAACAAAGCTTTTCTGTTTCCAATAGCCAACAGCACATTGAGCCTAGCAAATTAAGCCCCTTCTACTAAAGGGGGCACCCTTCATCAAATGGTTGGAGGAAAGAAACATGTTCGTAAGAACATTCTGCCTCCCTCTCAATTAAAAATATTGGCTCGGTCGCTCCGCCTTGGTCTGTACAAAGCTCTGGGGTTAACCAATATAGTTGATGAGCTCATACTATTCCTAGCTGAGCACAGCATCGACATCATGGAAATCACAAAGATTTGCCTCCAGCCCGGATCCTGTATATTTATCTCAGGATTCACAACACATAAGGTGGACCACGCAAGCAATCGACCAAGAGAAGGGACACTGTTTTTAGTTTTCCACTTAGCACAAGTGAGACAAGCCCTGCTACAAATGGTTACCATTCAGGTATCCACCCGCAGATTTCAGTTGCTTATCTCCTCACTATACCTATCTCCGCAAGGACAGTGATCTACAGTAGACTTTGACCAGCTTTTTAGATTCGAATTAGCAAGTTCGATTGTTGCCACCAGGAACGAACCTGGTTGCTTTCCGCAAGAAATTTGAAACTTCGCTGGATTTGATAATGTGCACTCGGTTGCCCTCAATGAAGCTCAAGAAAACTTTCCCCAATGCTCCAAACCACAATCGAATATTCACCCAGCCATTGAAGTGTATTTCATAATCAAGAGAAGACTCAGAAGAGTGTATGTTCGCAAGCGCAATCCTGTTGTGGACATAGTGAACCGAAGAGCGAGCGGAAACTTTTACCAAAGACTTAGAGGCTAGGCTCCTATTTTTGGCTCCACATTCGGTAATCGCTCGAGGCGAGTACTGGACTGTCATTATCAACATCGAGGAGATCCAGTCCTACATCAAAGTGCTGAAGAATATGATCTTGACAATAGGGCTTTCTGATTATTCTTTTCAACACTGCATTGACACTTGTGCTCATCCCAAAACTTTGGAAAAGGCTCAGACGAGTGTGTGAAACGCCACCGAGAGGCTACAGCTATGTCTCTACAAGTTTGGCAAATGGGCTCAAATGTGGTGTATGGGTATAAACCTCAGCAAATGTAGAATTCAGATAATCGCCTCACGCTATGTCTAATAAATTGGTCTTCTCTAAAAAGCAAAGTACACATTTACAAGGCAATCACCTAACTGGCGTTGTGGGATACAAACGTAACAGCTAGCCAGACGCCTCTTGGAATGCAGAAGAAAGGCAGGAGTTAAATGACAAATACCCCTTATAAGGATTCTTTCTTCAGCCCTAAATTTATGGAGTATATAGTAGATGAAAAATGTGGAAGACATTCAATAATGGTATGAATTGTGACTCACTTGAACTACACTTGATAATCTCAATGTTGAACAATGTTGTTCTTACTATGTGGAGATGCTGGAGTGAAATCTTTCTTCATTTGTATCCGTAGGGTAAAAGGCATTATTAAGTTTGTATGTAAAATGCAGTATTAGGCATCGCAATGCCTATCAAAAGTCAATATAGATGTGTATGTCTGTCTGGCTGTATGAATGAGCAACGAAAACTTGGAGAGTATTAGAGAATATTTAGAGTCTCCTATTTTCTCTAAACCCAACTAATATTCAATGATACTCTCTAAGATAGTCCCATCTAAATCTGTTCTACTTTCAAATTTGTTCTACTTTAAATTGGTAGGTGGTTGTAGCTAAACCGCTATAAAGCGCCAAAATCCTAATAAAACAATTCATAAAAGTCGAGACAGGTCCTCTGAATGAGTAGCTCCACACTTCGAGACTCCGAGCTTCTGTATGAAAAAAATATTTTTGATAATTTAGCGGAACGTTGCCGTGTTCATTCCTATTATACATTATTACACATAGTTATTGTAATTAACTGTTTATAAAATACTTGAGTCTATTTCTGCTAATATAGCCTTCTACTAACTATTACAATAAAATAAACAACTTACTTGTATTTAAATAACAATTGTTGATAACGCTTAGTAGTTGCATTGATCTGTATCCTTTTTTATTTTACTTTGCAGCAATTAAACAAACATTTCAATAAATTAAATTGTGTAGAAGCCTTCGATTGAACTTTTTTTTAGCAAAAAAGACACATTCACTTGTAATCGCAAAACAAACACAATTTTGCAAAAATTACACAAGAAGAACATACAATTAATTGATTTCATATTTATATTCATTTATTGCAAGCTTAAATAATATTTATTTAATAATAATTTAAATTTGATTATTTGAGCACAAATTCTTCAAAATTCTTTAAAACCGAGACCGACATACGCACGCAAACGCACTGAAACCGACAAACACACACATGCATACGAAACGGTAAACGACTGTGAATGACAATTTTGTTTTTGTTTTTACTAAATGCAGCAAATTGTGATCGCTGACCAAAGTTGAAAATGCAATTTTTATTGCAAATATTAAATCGTCAAAGCGTTTTCATTCATAAATGCTAAACAACAATAAAAAAATTAAAGCTGAATGAAAAATTAAACGCGCACAAGCAAGCAGCATTCGCTAGTCAAACGATTGCGGGTGTCGGTGTGCATATTTTCTCATTTAAAAGAAAGCAACAGCGCCGGCGATAGCTTGTTCCGTGACATTTGCCTTGTCAAGTTACTTCCATGCCGTAAAGAAGTATCACGTCCGCATCAGTAGCAGCAGCAGATACAGCATTCCACTGCCAGTGGCTACGTCAGCGACAGCGTGCGAAAGTGAAATCGCAAGCGTGTCGCGCTTCTTTAACGCCTCGCAAGCGGCTAAAGTGGGCCGGGCATGAGCTGCCGCATTTAACTTGTTTCAAGCGTTGGCCGCCTTCTCGACTTCTGCGTTTAATTTAATATCAGCTGTGTAAAAGTTTTGAGTATGAAAATTCAAGCTGGTTCATTGAACCTACATATATTGAAATCGAAAATATTTGCGTTAATTAGCGAACTTTCGTCAGAAGCATTTTGATTTGCATAAAGCGTTCGTCGTGCGCCAATGACGTTGCACTTATTTTTTGCACATTGTATGACGTTTATATTGTTTGCCTTTCGCTTAAGCTAAACGCCAGCCAGCCCAACGCTTGGTGTAAATGTACAATAATTATTAGCTATTTATAACACATAAAGTGCAGCAGTTAAGCTGTTCAAAACAATCCACCCTTTTTAAATCACGAGATAAATTCAATATGTAATTAAAATATGAATTGTTCAACGTAAGTCGCGTACCCTACTGCAATAGAATACTTTGGCATACTTTGTTGCACATGCGCTCCGGCATTAATTTTGAATCGTCGTAGTTGTTTAAGATTTATGGGCGCGCACAATCAAGTGCAGCTAGCTGTAGAAAAAACGATTATGCTAATCAATTTTGAATGCAAGTTTAATTAGATAATAACAGCTTACTGTTTAAAACCAACGTAGACTGGTTACGTGTACTATGATGTGCATGGTTTGTTTTAAAATTTTCGTCATCATATAAACGACAGGTTCATAAAACTTCTTTAGTTATAGATTTTATATCAGAAACTTCTCAAGCGAACCTGTGTAACGAAAACGAAAGTGACGCCGTTGATGCAAATTTATAGCCGCACAATCGATGTTGGCGCTTTTGTAGATATTATTTTATTCTAATTTTTATTACTATTTGTTCAAAATACTTAAATCATCTTTTTAAATTTTTTATTTTTATATTATTCCGACGCATACCACTGTCAAGTGCCAAACCAATTAGCGACATTTGGCGGACGCCGCCAATATTCTGCATAATTCTTTGCATAGCTGCTGCCGCTCCGAGTGTTTTTAATTATAAATCATTTATTTAAATTAATTAGTACACTATAATTTGTGCACTGCTGGTGGCAGGCAGCACAGTTAAGTGCCACACTTGACTTGGCACTGCTGATCAACTAACACACGTATCTGTCTGCCTGTCTGCTTTTCTGGTGCCGGTTGTGTTTTGCCGTCATAGAGTCCGGCAGTAAAACTATGCAGCCCGTCAGACGGTCGACCACCAACGCCCACCAAAACTGGTTTCGCTTAGACAGTGACAGTGCATTCTCAAGATTGCCAATATAAAATTGTTGCTATCAGCTGTTCGTTATAGCAGAGTAAACACCGCAGCACTCTCCACGGCTCCGTCTGCCTGTGATCTGTCACTGTGGTTTTGATAACTTCAACGCCGTTATATTGTCGATCAATTATATTTCTCTTGAAGGTGTCGCCAATTTGTTTGATTGAAATTAGAATATTATATTTAGTATTAATTAAATAATCTGCATATATTTATAAATAGTTCCAGTTCGAAATATATAGGCGTCGTTTCATAGTCATTGAATTCATGAAAGATAGCTATTTTAATTTCATTTTCAAATGATACGAGCTTGAAATGTACTCGATTATCATGTACATTTCGCATTCGAACTGCACTCAACATATATGCTGAGTGTAGTCCGATCTTACCGAGAATTCGACATAGGAACGCACCCCTTTGAAAGGCTAATTTTCAAGCCTGCATCGCATACACCAGCTTACTCCTACCGGAACACCTTGAACATTTGTTTTACTCAAACTCTGTACCTCTTTATTAAATAAAAGAAAACTAAAGAATTTAACGAAATATATACATGGTACTTTAATTTACAGAAGTTTGCATCGTTTTGTGTAAATAGATACTTCATAATTTTTTACACAAATAAAAATTATATCAAACATGAAACAATTATAAAATATATGTTGTATAGCATTTCAGCATCTTAAAACATACATCATGCAATCCGTTTACTTCTGCCTATATTGGTATACGATTGCGCAGAAAAGTCAAAATGGCTTCAGTGCCCTTCTCCAGTATCTGCTGGCGTGGCTGTCTGAAGGTATTGCCGACCAGCTTCAACGTTCTGTAGTTGAATTATTTATAAATGTTAAATTTTATTATAAAAAAAAAACCTACTTTATATTGGTCAAATTTCCAAGTATTGGTGGTATTTGTTCCAAATTATTGTTTGACAAATCTAGCACTGCAAGCTGTTTGTTGTTACCCAAGCCAGCGTCTGTGGCATCGATGTTCTTTATTTGGTTGTTATTAGCTGTTAGTATTTCCAGGCTCTGTAGTTGATAAATGCATTCCGGTAACTGTTCAAATCTAAAAAGACAGTCCCCATGCATAATACTTTTATTTACTGTTTAAATAGTTACTCACCTATTAAAAGCAATATTAAGCTCCCGGAGTACTGGCAATTCACTAAACTCAATAGGCAAGCTCTCCAAATTGTTTGCGGCCAAATTTAAATTAGCTAACAACGGGAATTTGCAAATAAATTGTGGAACCATTGTAATTGCATTATTTGATAGATTTATCTCTGTTGTCATCTCCGATAACATTTCAAGACTTAAAGATAAACAAATTGAATTATATACCAAAAATATAAAAAATAGAACTAACCCAGCTGGTACTTCATTGAGAAGATTGTATGAAAGATTCACATTGTGAACAAATTCATTTCGAGCCACTTCAAAAAGTTCGTCTGGTACTTCGGTGAGCTCTTTTTTATTAACGATAAGAGTTCGGGAATGGCGCATCGAGTATCTGAAATGTATTGTGAAATATTGAAAATTGAAGTAGGTATGTATAAAAAGGAAATAATTTAGGAATCCTAAATTCAAAATTATTGGCTTCCTCGAAAAAAAAATCCTACAAGACTTCAAAATCGGGACGAACATTATTTTTTATTATTATTTTCTTGCTTCAGGGAATTGGAGCGAGAAAAATTTAAAAATGAATAGACCACCGCAAGAATTCCTATTTCTAAGCCCGCCGAAAAATTGTATCCGGCAACTGCTATTTTGCAACCCATTTCTAAACAATCTCCCTCTTCTCTTATTCCCCTCTCTAAGAAAAGAAATATTAAGACCGCCTCAAGAAATCTTAAACTTCAAATAAGATACCATAACTTATCTGTGGACTTCTTCACCTCAGCACTTGCCATGGTCACTTTTTCTGCATAAAAACCTGAAACAGATCCATGCCATCTCATTCCTTCCATCAAGTCTCAGTAAACAAAACAAAAATGTATAAAGTACCTCGCAAACATCTCTTAAACGTCACATCCAGACACAAGGACTAGTTTGCTGACTTCCTCGTATAACCCACCCCACAATAACCCTTTCAAATGATGGAACTACCAACTATCTTAAAAAAAATTAATTCAAACCATGCGCATACTCACTTATCCGGGAAAACGCTATCTTCAGGCCTGGGACCGCCTTGTACACGCGGGCTGTTCAGTCCATCACCAACCATAATGCTCAATTTTTCGTTTGCAAATCTACAAGTTAACCAGATGCGCGCGAGTTTCTTTCAATAGATTACAATAAACGCTAAAAAATATAAAAATATCGTGAAAATATTTGAAAAACAAAGCCGTTTTCACGAAGAAACAATTTAAATGTTTTGTTTTTCTCAAATAAATAAGGAATTATTGAAGTTCACTCATCGGCTGTATGGGTGAGACTGAAGATTCTAAACGATAGATGACAAGGATGTTTGTTTGAATATCTGACATTTTTTGAAACCGGGTAACTTGGTTTTCTATTGTAAGCAGGCTGTTAACATGTAATGCGTTTATACGGCACTTTAATTACATATCCGTAATATTGCCAAATTTTCGTTTATACAATATTTTTTAAAGCATAAACCGACTGATATATATGTACGTCATTTTAATCTCAGTTTCATGATATATAGTTTATACGGAAATTTTTTTTCTCTTTAGTATGTCCGATTTAGACAATTTCTTATAATATTGCATAGAAAATAACACCAAATATCTACATATTTCGCTAAAGGTGAACGCAAACTCAACAAACATATTTAATTCCAATTTTCCGTAACCATAAAACGGTTCTCATTCAATCTTCCTGTACAGTTTTTTCAGAATTAGCGCATATCCAAACCATTTATATTATATATACGTTTGCATTTGTACGATCTGTGTTTTAACTATAAACTATAACATATTTTTAGGATAAGAGATATAAGATCTGAGAACTATTTTGTTTGGACTCTTAAAATTTGTTTACTTACTTCTTTGAAAATAATCTCTGGGACATGGAAAATTTCTTTAAACCTACTTCTTAAATCTACCATTTTTTGGGCATTTTCCTTTATTTTCAAAGAATTTTTAATGAAGTTCCTGAGATTTCCTTTTGTTAGCCTGAAGTTGTGCGAGAGATTCAGATTTGTTTTTAAAAATAATTTTTTTAAATTTTAAAACCGGTGAAACCGAAATATGGTGTCCGAAATGGTCAAGCGAATGCACCATTATTTGGAGCTAATCGCTTAAGAAACATTTTCGTCCTATTAAAACCAAATCGATCAATAAAAAACAGAAAACCAGATTTTCATGAAGTTGTTTTTTAAAGTAGGTTTTTAACATTATGTCCAGCCTAATGACATAAGAAGTCTCAGTACCCACTTTCACTTGTTATTACAGAGAAGATTCAGCCAGACAGACAGACGGACATGTTTAGTTCAATTTGTCTTTCAAGCTCAATTTACTTTGATGAACGGCCATACCACCATGAAGGCTCTAGCCTCTTAATTGGCTTCGCTGATCAGTGACCATAACATGTGGATTATAAAGTTCTTCTTTACAAAACAGTATGGTTGCGTGCCAACTGTGGGGTAACGCTATTGCCAGCAATATGGAGAATATACAAAGGACTCAATTGAATATTAAGGATTAAGAGTTGTATTATGCAATAAAAAAGTCACACTACTGATGAAAAGTATAAACGAATATGAGCGCATACTGCCTATTTGTTTGGAAGATATTACGCTTTACAAAGTTTATAACAAACATCAAGTTGCATGGTTAATGGAAGTCACATTGACACATCTTTTATTATTAATAATAGTATTTAAACATAAAAAAATCACCAATTTACACATCAAACCGAAGTTTCCAAATTGCATTTATCGATAACTAAATTGAACTATTAAATTTAAGCATTGATTTACAGAACTTTAATTAAATCTGGTTTAAGCGTTTAACAAATTGATTGCACTTTCTAGCCGTGCCAGACTTCATTCACTGCCGGCCGTGCGAGGTAATTGCGAAGTACACACATCGTAAATAAACTTTACTGCTTGCCAAATAATTATTGTACTTAGTTAATGTTTATAATACAATTCGTTCGACTTAAATTAAAGATTCTACTAGCAATTAAACGCTAATTCAATAATTCGATACAATAGACAAATATATAAACGAAATAGAATACGCACACATTTACAGATTACATACATACATAGATAGACGACAGTTGAACATATAAGAAAGAATTTTCGTTTAGTTTTTCAATTTTTCGGCTTTTCTTTTAGTTGTTGGAATGTGGAATGTTGTTACATTTATTTCTTCTTTTTAGTAGCGCTTAAACTTTGTTTTTTTTTTTTTTTTTGGGGTTATACAAATGTATAAAAAATCTTTGTCTTATTTCTGTTTCATTTCGTCTTGTGCTGCTTGGTGCATTTTGTATATGTTCTATAAAAAGTTTTAATTTTAGTTAGTAAATATTGTTGCGTTGTATAAGTTGTTGTTGCATTTAGATTTGTTTGCGGGAGGGATTTCTTTGTCCTTGCGTTTCAGAAAGCATCGTTCAGTTCCACAACCGACATTCTGAGATCCGTACGCACTAGCTACTGTTGCCCACGCGCTATCAAGTCCAAACCGCCTTCTTCTTCCATTTTCGTTAGAAATTTAACGACGCGATATGGCGGTTCTGTCTGCCTCACCATATCGATTAGTGCGAGCAGCTTTTTCATGCCAATGCAAACACGCTTGCCGGCCATATTTTTAGCAAGTGCATGTAAATCTTCGCGACAGAAGAGATCAGCATCTTCAAGCACTGCCATTACATGCTCGGGACTAGAGAGATTCGGTACATGTAAGACCGATGTAAATGCTGAGAGCATTTCCATTTCCTCGAGTACTTCACGGCGACTCGATGTGCAGAGTACAAGTAGTTTACGTCCCTTCGGCGGTTGTTTCTTCAGCAGCACGAGTAAAGCTTGCAACGTTAGATTGGAGTAGCGTGGACCTATGGGTCCATAATCAAGCAAACGTTCTACATTGTCCACTACAATGCAGCTAAGTGTCGAGCGGTATGCATCGTCGAAGATTTTACGTATATGTAAACACTTTGCCGATTCGGTATAGCCTACCATATCTTCCGGCGAGCAGACTTTGACAAACGGAAAGTCCGACATTTTGGCTAGCTTAGCGGCCAGCGCTGATTTGCCTGAATTGGGTGCACCTTCAATGAGCACCGAAACCAGTCCGGCGGCATCGGTTGCCTTCGCCTGTTGCACATACAGCATACCATCTTGAAGTAAGCTGGACACCGGTTGACCCCAGTTAATAACGCCGCGCGATAACATATTCTCGAGTATTTCCTGTGCTGTGCCAAACGCAGGCTTAATATCATTTTCGAGTGCGTGCAGAAAATCGGAACGCGTTACTTTCAATTTTTCCATGGCCTCCGGATCGACGGTAACTTTTGCATCGGCCTTGATCAAACGATTCATGGCAGTGGATTGCGCTGCGCGTACCAAGCCCTCTAATTCGGCACCACTGAAATTTTTTGTTATTGCTGCAATTTCTTTGTTGTCCACATCGCCATCAATTTTGTTAAAGTCACGCATGCGCTTCGTATGTATATTGAGTATCTGCACTCGTCCTTCTTCGTTGGGCAAACTGATTTCCATTTGTACTTCCAGACGTCCGGGACGCAACAGCGCCTCATCAATCATATCACGCCGATTGGTCATACCTATAACCAGTATATTATTCAGCTGTTCAACACCATCGATCTTGGCTAGCAACTGATTAACCACCGTATCGTGCACACCGCTGTTGCCTGCTACTGAGCCACGCGCTTTGCATATGGCATCGATTTCATCGAAGATAATAATATGCAAACCACTATTGGGACCCAGGCGTTTCTCCTCCTCCTCTGCCTCGGCAAATAGACGACGTATATTCGCTTCGGATTCACCCACATACTTGTCGAGAATCTGTGGACCGTTGACTATTTTCGGTTCACGTGCATTTAACATAGTACCGATTTGACGTGCCATTAGCGTTTTACCTGTACCAGGTGGACCGTATAGTAGTATACCCTTGACGTGCTTGATGCCCAATTGTTCAACCAGTTCCGGTGGAAAGACGCGCGAAGCGAACGCGCGTCGGAAGATAGCATTGAATTCTTTGTCCAGACCACCAATGCCCATTTTGCCGAAATCCCAGTCCGGATTGATAATTGACTGACGCACTATCTTGCCTTTAGATCTACCCTGTAGATTAAGCACCGAATTCTCTGCTTTCTCGAATTGCACTACAGTATTGCCTAGTATGCGGCCGAAGCTAACGTTACGGGTCTTCGCCTCCTTGCCATCACCGATGGACTTTGGATCGAGCGCTTCCAATGTTTTAACCGCCAGTCCCAGCAGCTTTTTATCCTTAAAGCTAAAGACAAGCGTTTGACCCACAGTCAACGCCATGCCGGAGAATTGCATGAGAAATTCTTTGGCCATTTCATCGGAGTCGTAAGGTTCCTGACTAATTGTTTTCTTTTGCAGAAAATCGGTCTCCAACGAGACCAGCGTAATGACATCCGATGTGGCATCGAAGCGATACGGACGCACATCGAGCTCTTGATTAATCGATAATGTAGCCCACTTACGTTGCACCAGCGAGAAGCCCACAAAGCCACGTGGCACTTCGATGCTCTTGTACAGCTCGAATATATAGTGTTGGCCCGGGCCTGGCGAGATGTCAGCATACCTGTGTATAAAGAAAAAATTTCGCAATGAGTCAGAGTCAGCAAATTGAGCAATCAACGAAATCGACGAGACGCCCCCGCGCCAAGTAGGCTGCAGCGTTAGAATATTCTACGTACTTGATTTCGTCCGGAAAATCGGCTGCATTAACAATTGCCTTGTTTTTCAGTGACAGTTCGTCGGTGGGACACTTGGTGGCTTTCATGCGATATGCCATTTTTTTGCAATTTTGTGCGTTTAGTTGTGCAGCAATTCCAAACTCTTTCCGCAGTGTTTATAAAAAAAAATTGATTTTTCGCTGGCAAAACAGCTGTTTATGTATGTATATATATTTGCCAATCACACAGCGCACCAACGCAACAGCTGTTGCAGTTTGTAAACAGCAGTAAATGTTAGAAATTTGAATTTGTACAATTTATTCAGCGAAACAACATTTTCTAACGTTACTTCACTGGGTACGTAAAACTTGAGTGTTGCCTCGTAGCCATGCTGGCGCAAATACTCCAAACGTCCATGATCCAGCACACGTTTGCACATCAAGCCAATTTCTTCACGTTCAACGCGCGCCAAGCGCTGTTTTGGCTGTTCTTTACCCTGTTCCTCATGCTGCGGCTGCTCCTCCGCCGGTACAGCTTCCGATTGCAGTGCTTTTCTACGCTCACGACTCATACCCGTGCCACAAATAGCCCAACTGACCATTTTGGTGATTATGACGAATTCGCGCGGTGTCAGCTGCACACGTTGTAGAAATTCCTTACCCACATATGAACGCCACTCGCAACGATGATGACAGCAGACCGCAATCATGATATACTCGGTTTTAGCTGTTTCTTCTGCAGCACTTCCAACGCAACGTGTCACACAACGTAATGTCAAATCAGTAGCTGCGCCGCATAAATGCTTCGACAGCGCTACATTTCGTTTCGTACGCTTAAGCTCATCCAGACAAGACATTTTGAAGTCAGCAATATCCGCACGTATGCGCTGTACCAATGTGCGATCCTCCACTTTATTATCCTTTTTATGCCGCAATGACATGCGATCCAAGAGCACTACTTGTGAATTATTCAACTGCTCCGTTTGCAGCACATTGGCCATAAAGTAAGCCAACTGTCCTTTACCTGCACCAAATTCCACGTAGCTGGTATTCGCACACAGCTGCTGCTCGTGCTGCAGTATACCAAGCAGCGCTGCTGTCTGCACTAGATGCTTACGTGTTTCCTTGCCGTAATCTTGTTTGGCCAGTTCTGCGTCGAGTGATTTATGCTGCAACTGCAGTGTTTCTATGGTATTTGCCACATGTGTTGCATAGAGTTGCTTCACCTTTTCGATGACGCCATAGAATTCGCTATCCTCCAGTTCGTGTAGTTTTAGTTTATAGCACTCCGTCAAGTCTGTCTCCTGTTCGCCCGCATTTACGTTTTTCTCAATGTAAGCGGGTTCGTCATTGCGTTGTCGAGCATTACAGATCAATAAATGCTTTGTTAATTTCCTACGAAAAACCGTATGCTTGGGATCCAGTGGACACGGTATACGTTGCACATCCGTGTGTTCTGTGTCGTTGGCATCATTGCTTAGTTTAATGTGCTCGCCACAGTAGTCACGTCCCTTGGCCACGCTCATCTTGCAATAGCGCTTCTTGCGTAGCAGCCAGTGGCCGCAAGTTTTCTCGTCAATGGTCATCTTTGGTTTCTTGGCCGCTGTCAGCTGCTGCTCTTCGTCCGACATAACATTTGCGGAATTTTAATTATTATAACTAAAATAATATTGCACTTGGACTCGATAGCAAGCGCTCTCGAGTTTACGTAGGCGGAACGTAACAAACGACCAGGGCTGGAATAACGCATGCTGTTTGTCGATCCCACGATGCTCGACAGTGTAAACACCAGTGTTCGTGTTTGACGATGGTGCCGGCACCATCGTCAAGCTCCATGCGAGCTTGACGAACACTGGTGTTCACACTGTCGAGCATCGTTGGGGGGATGCTTGTAGTCCGCTTTACAACAATTGCGCGCAAGAAGTAAAAAATAAAATTAAGAAACACAATGGCCGACGAAGATAATGGCTTCGCCCAATTCGTAAGTTTTAAATGCAAATACTATGAAGTTCTGCGTTTGCACATTGAAAATCTTTGAACATTTTTGCAGGGCGGCTATATGAGAGCCAAAATAAACAAACTGAATGATCAATTCCATGCAGCTAGTCATCTTTTCCGTCAATCGAATCTATTCAGTGGCATTTCCATTTTTGTCAATGGTCATACTCAGCCATCCGCCGACGAGCTGAAGCGCATCATGATGATGCACGGCGGCTCATTTCTTCAGTACGAGAGCAACCTAGCCACATTCATAATAGCCAGACATTTGCCGGATACCAAAGTGCGTAACATGAACACCAGCAAGATAATCAGTGCAGATTGGGTTGTAGATTGCCTCAAAGAGAATCGCATCGTGGATTATACCAGATATTTGCTTTATACAAATCAAAAGACTACACAGCCGCGTATCAATTTCACAAAGAACTCCGGCAGCATGCAAGCAAATACTACAAAGTTACTCACTACGGCAAAGCCAGTAGAGACAAGCTACGTTGAAACGAAACCACAGCTGCTGTCGCCTGATAATGAGGCTAACAATAGCATCTCGAAGGAGCTAGCTATGCTGCAAACAAAAGTCACAAAAAATGCGCTGGAAAGGTCACGTTTACAAATCTCTTTCGCAGCGCCTGCAGATATTAAGGATGTCATGCCGGAGGAGCAAGAGAACACAAAACCAGCTGCTGAAGTACAAAATAAATCGCTCAATCTATTTGACCAAACGAAAGACTCTACGCTTAATACGACCAGTACAGCAAAAACCAAACCAGGCGCACTCACTGCTGTGAATCCTGAATTTCTGAAAGAATTCTTTAATAATTCACGTTTGCATCACATTGCCACATTGGGTGCCGGTTTCAAGCAGTACGTTTCCGAATTGCGACAGCAACATATCGATACAGGCTTTCCAGCACGACAAGAGCTAAAGACGTCTATATATTTACAACAGCCACAACTTCAGCCTTTTGGCGCAGTCAAACAATGCATTATGCACATCGATATGGATTGTTTCTTCGTCTCAGTCGGCTTACGCAAACATCCTGAATTGCGTGGTTTGCCGGTTGCGGTTACACATTCCAAAGGTGGCAGTGCCGCCACTGATGTGCCCGTGCATCCGCAAGCTAATCGTCAACGGGAAATGGAGCTCTTTGCAAGTCGTTTCGAGCATCTTCAACACGATGCTATGCGCGCGGATAAAGTGCGTACGGGCTTTAAATCGAAAATGTCATTGTCGGAGATCGCTTCGTGCAGTTATGAGGCACGCAACAAGGGTGTACGTAATGGCATGTTTGTCGGTGCTGCGCTGGAACTCTGTCCCGAACTGGTGACAATACAATACGATTTCGAGGAATATCGTGAGGTTGCCTTTACATTGTACAATACAGTGGCACAGTATACGCTTAATATTGAGGCGGTCAGTTGCGATGAAATGTTTGTTGATCTAACCGATGTGTTGCGTGAACTGGAAGTAGAACCTATGGTTTTTGTGCAGGCACTGAGGGAGGAGGTGCGCCAGAAAACGGGTTGTCCATGTTCGGCGGGTGTTGGGGCGAATAAGTAAGCGACTTACTTGGAACTTTCTTAAAGCTCACGATAAAATGTTCTTCTTTTACTTACAGACTCCAAGCACGCATGGCCACCAAAAACGCCAAGCCTGATGGACAATTTATGCTGGCGCATGAAAATGTTGCCGAATACATGGCAAGCATGTCTATACAAGATTTGCCTGGTGTAGGCAGGGCCACCGCACATACGCTGGAACAGCAAGCACTCTTGACATGCGGTGATGTACAAAAGATCACAATGCTGAAGCTACAAATGCTTTTAGGCAAAAAACAAGGCGAGACTGTTTTTCAAAATAGTTTTGGCATAGATCAACGTCCGCTGGTGTACGAACAGGTACGTAAGTCTGTATCGGCCGAAGTAAACTACGGCATACGTTTCAAAACTATGGAGGAATGTGAGACATTCATGGAACAGCTCTGTGTTGAGGTACATAAGCGCCTTTGCGAAGTGAAACGCAAAACGAAATGCGTAACGCTTAAGTTGATGGTGCGTGCACCGGAGGCGCCCATAGAGACCTCCAAATTCATGGGTCACGGCGTGTGTGACAACATTACCAAAGCAATCCCGTTGCCGCAATATACGGACGAATTGGTGCAAATAAGACAGGCTGTGTTTTCGACTTTAAAAGCATTGAAAATAGAGCCACAGGAAATGCGTGGCATAGGCATACAACTGTCAAAGCTTGATGAGCCACAACAGCAACAGGAGAAGAAGGAGAATATGATATTGAATATGTTTAATAAAAAAGCTGAAAAGCGAAAGGCTGGTAAGTGTGTTTAAAATGTAATAAAAGCAATTAATATACATTGTGTTTTATTTTTTTATAGATAAACCTAGCACTTCCGTACAAACCATATCACCAGAAAAAATTAACAACGAACGTCCATGTCCAACAGCGACGGTTGCAAAGAAACCACGTAACATTTTGGATATGCTGCAAGCTAAGCCACAGAAACCAGAACAACCAAAGCTACAACCCATACAAATTGATCCCGATTTTTTGGCTGAATTGCCGCCAGAATTGCGCCTGGAGGTTGAGCGGGATTTAGCCTTAATGCCGCACTGTGTGGCTGGCGGCACATCGTCAATGTTGACGACACCAGCACCGCTTAAGGAGCAGCAGCAAAAGGTTTCCCCACCACCAGCAACTGCTGCAACCCAAAAATCGTCGAATAATAATCTGCTGCTAACGAAAGATTTCGAAATAAATAAAGAACTTCTACTTGGCTGGATCAAGAATGATGATGAACCTAACGAATTTGACATAGAATTACTAAGTGCTAATGCAGTGGAATTGGTGACAAGCAACAAATTGGATGAACTTTACGATTGTTTGTTGTACATGTGCCGTCTTATCAAGTCACATCGTCCCTTGTCCTGTGCATGGCATAAGGGTTTTTATTTGATTAGCGAAGCAGTGCAGGGTCAAATGCGTTTGCTGCACGGCAAAAGATTAAAGTTGGGTGACCAGTTGACATGTCAAGAGTGTCACATTTAATTTAAGTATTAAAGAACAGCAGAATTTATTATAACATTCTAAAATGCCATGAATGGCAAATGTGATAATTAATTTTAAAAGGATTTAAATTAAATATTAGTACGCAAAAAACTAAAATTGTTTTAAAAGAGAAGAGAACTTGCGAACTAAAATTCTAAGTCTACAAATCAGGAGAGTTTGATAGCTTCCAGTGGCACCAGTATGCGTAGGCATGAATATTACGATATGTCAGATCACACTCGGTGCGGTACGCTGAACCGGATTCGTTGTCTACAGTATACTGCTTAGCGAAATAAATGATGAATTCTGAAAAAGGCAAACTTCCTTTCAACAGTTTGACTGGCTTTGTGCATATATTGGCTTCCGAAAATAAAGAAGTTGAACTTCACCATTTAAAGTGACTTAGCCCGCGAATTGTTTTCGTTCAAATTCGTCAAGACTTTCACAAACCTGGCCAATCATTGGGAAAACTCCAGATTCACCACCGTGAACGGACCACCGTCTAACGGTCTTGGTACGACGAGGAGTGTCGCAATGCTACTGCAGAGAAGAATGGTTCCTATCAGCGAACTCTACAGTCGAGAGCAACGCGAGCTTTTAGGGAGCGATATCGTGGAAAACGGAGAGACGAGAATCGCCTAATCATACGCCAGAAAAAGGAGCACGAAAGGCGTGAGCAGTTTGAGAATGTTGGGAGGCGTGAGATAAGTGATAGAAATGAATGTCGAAAATTTTATCAAAAGGTCAAGCGTCTGGTTACGGATGAACAGGAATCACTGAGATTATGGAGGAGCCATTTTTCCAACCTATTTGGATGGCGATGAAGCGCACAATCACGCCGTTAGAGAAATGACACCGAAACCACCAGTTAATGATGGCACTATTGTAGAGCTACCGGACTATAACGAGGTCAATTCAGTTATTAAAAAGCTGAAAAATAACAAAGCAGCAGGCTCTGACGGGCTGCCAGCTGAGTTATTTTAGACCAGCGAAGAGTTGGAAAAGACTCGAGACACACACCATCTATTTGGCGATTATAAAACCGCTTTCGATACCCCGATACGAACGAAGTTTTTCGATGCCCTGTCTGCACTAGGTATCCCAGCAAAGATCGTTTGTCTTTGCATGATGACGCTATTTAACACACAAAGCGTTGTCAGGGTGGGGAAAACCTCTCCGACTACTTTGATACCAAGAGAGGTTTCAGGCAGGGCGATGCTCTGCCGTGAGATTTTTTTAATCTTCTGATGGAATACATCCGACGCCAGTGCCCGTACATACAGAGTATGAGTATGGGCATGATCTTTCAAAAGGAAGTGATGCATCGGTACGAGTCAGTCGGTACGGCGAGCCAGAAAGGCGTTCTCGAAGATTGTAAAACAGTCTCGGCTCATGGGTCTAGCGGTGAATGAGGACAAGACTAAGTACTTGGTGTCTTCTCGCACGCCGTCATCATCATCTCTACTCCGCAGGATTTTTGGTCCTATTCGAGTAAGCAACGATTTTAAGTCCCGTATGAATCTCGAACTGTACGAGCTATTCGATGAGGTTGACATAGTCCAGCGCATAAAATTCCAGCGACTGCACTAGGCTGGTAATCATATTCGAATGGATGAAAGAGCTCCAGCACGCATGGTTAAGATGGAGGGCCCAAACTGGATTGGTGTACGATGAAATAGAGGACAACCGGCTACGCGTTAGAATGAGAAGGTATGGACAGATGTTTCAATACTTGGCATTCAAAACAACTGGCGCTAGCGCGAACAAGATTATGCAAGCTGATTAACATTCCTGAATGCGGCCATGTGCGAACGACGGTTGAGTGCCGTCTAAATAATTAAGTAATTTATAGAAAGTGTCAAATGAGATTCATGATTCTTTGATGCTTTTCGAGCTGAGACAAGCTAAACAATACTCTTAAATTTCTTATTCCAGCAATCAATAAGATATTTATTTCAAAAATGTTTTCACCTGATTCCGTTATATTAATTTAGTTTTAAAATTTGCGATTTCGGAAGACATGCAACCGATATCATTTTTAACTGTTTTGAACTTTTGTTCAATATTTGTTTTTTTTTTCATGAATTATATTAAGAATCTGGTCTTAAATATAAAATTAAAGTTTTTATAT
The DNA here is from genome assembly GCA_035044805.1 of Leucophenga maculata. Taxonomy (NCBI): domain Eukaryota; kingdom Metazoa; phylum Arthropoda; class Insecta; order Diptera; family Drosophilidae; genus Leucophenga; species Leucophenga maculata. Next base: position 3,350,292 of record JAWNNP010001197.1, read on the forward strand.
GATTCTGAAACCAAAATAAAAACAAATGAATTAGAACATCAGAAACGCGTGTAAAGGTTAAAGGTTCAAAAAATCCCAGAGCTAGCAGCGCTACTCAATTCCTAAAAGTGTACACAGCGACAATCACATAAATTGCAAACGCACTGCCGAAACGCCAAACGTTTTAAAACGAAATAATTTATATTTAATATATTGCTGAATACTAGCTACAACTACTTAATATAAACATATTTACGTAAGCAAATAAAAGCGTACAAAATAAATAATGTAAGTACAACAGTTTTCTCTTAATAATAGAAACGCCGCTAACCTCAAACTTTTTTCTTTTTTTTTTCGCGCTACAAACAAATGTAAAAACAACAACAACGACGCCGCTGCCGCCATACAAAACAGGGCTTTAGTCAAACCAAAATCAGAGCTCTCACCGGAGGAGTTGGCACGTCAAGAGGAGGAAGAGTTTAACACGGGACCACTCTCTGTGCTGACACAGTCGGTGAAGAATAATACACAAGTTTTGATTAATTGTCGCAACAATAAGAAATTGCTTGGACGCGTCAAAGCCTTCGATCGCCACTGCAACATGGTGCTCGAGAACGTTAAGGAAATGTGGACCGAGCTACCGCGTACCGGCAAGGGTAAAAAGAAGGTAAAACCAGTGAACAAGGATCGTTTTATATCGAAAATGTTTTTACGCGGTGATTCAGTAATTTTGGTGCTGCGTAATCCGCTTGCAACCGCAGCAGGCAAATAAAAATTGCCATTTTATTGATATAATATACACATACTAGAGTAAACAATAAATTTAGACATTTATTTTGTATAACTATTGTATTTAATTATTGTGCATTTATTAGATTACGAGTGCTTAACGCATCCACTGCTCGTTGTGATGCTGCTGCAGCGTCATATCGCGACTTTTGATGCGCGCGTATTGCGCCTGAAAGAAGTTACCGGCCAGCGGTCTGCCTAGTTTGTGTTCGATGACAAAATCCTCCGTATTGAAATTGGTGCGATTTGTGCGTTTCTCATAGTCGATGTAGCCGTAACGCTGCTTGTAGACTAGCAGCACATAGCGATGTAAACCAGTCTCCTTTGGCGGACTCGGCGGCATGTAGGGTATCAATTCGAAACCGCTCTTCACACGTGTATACGGTATATTGCCAACGAGCCAGTGTAAAAACTGTGCATACTTTGGATGTTCACGACTGGGTGCATCCGGATCGACCATAATCAATGTGTAGAGATCAAGCGCATAGGCGTACCATTGTAGCACTGGCTTGTGACGCAAGTTAACCGTGGGCAGTATGTTACCCTGTAATGCTTGTACATCCTTGCGAAAGGAAACCTAATAGAGAGAATCGTATCGTATGTATTTTTTTGTTTGTTTTTAAGTACTACTGCTGCGTACCTTTAGTAATAGCTCCGGTGGCATTCTTATAACATCCGGAATTATGCCATGTTGGTTGAAGGCACCAATGTCTGGGCTAGGGTAATGAACGCTGCTAGTCCAGCTCAACAAAGTTGCCAGTAGTAGTAACATGTACATAATTTCTTGACGTGCACAGAATTTACGAAGAAATTTCTAAAGTATGTTTTATGCTTCATAAATTTCTATAAAGTGATTCTGTCGAATAAAAATAATAAATTTTGTTTGTTCAACTGCGAAGTTGACTTAAAAGACCGAGTCGAATGAATGTTTAAGGTTGTTAATATTTAGATAAAAAAAAAACAGTGCGTCTAAATATTAATGCAACATTCTACAATGGAAATTGTTTGAGTTGCAGAAAACAAAGTGAGATATTTTCATTATTTGGCTAAATGTGAACCACCGTCAACCATTAGAGTATCGGCTTCCATATGCACCTCTTGAACTATGTAGCCTCTGGTGGACTTAGACCTTTAGCTGGGGCTTCAACATGCCCGCTTAGAATAGCGGCTCACGCAACCAAAGTGCTGAAGCCGCTTCCTTTAACTTTATGGGGTAAGAATAATGATATTAATTATAAATTACCACTCATAAATTAATCTTGTTTATATTACGCAGCTACTATCTGGATTTCTTATGTCAGTAAGATCTAATTTTAAGTGGTCCGAATGGCGCTCTGAAGACTTCCACTGCTTGATTACAAATTCTTGACGAAGGTGATCCAAAATAATTAATGGTTTTGAAAATATTCTTACGAGAAAATTTCCATTAGATGTTACAAAACGTATATACTTTGATACGCAACTCAAATCCAAATTAAGGACATCTTGCAATACTATGATTGGCGGTATGTCGCCAACTATTGATTAAATTAATATAATTTTAGTTCGGATGTAGTACCATGTTCAAGTGTTAAAGCGAAAGATTCGAGATCACCATTATTGATTGCTGTTCCAAGCGTGTTCATTGCAAAATTCATAACTTCGCTTCTATTACTCGATCTGTCCGATGTAATTAAGCGTTGTATATTTGTATACTTCTCCAATCCAGGTTAACAACCTAAGGGAACCTAGCGTCACTAGATACATGTTGTGAAAATGTTTTTACGCGGTGATTCGGTAATTTTTTATTCGCAACCACAGCAGGCAAATAAAAATGGCATTTTATTGATATAATATATACAATGTATAATCTCGCCATAATCTTCTTTGAAACCATTTCTTAAAAAAAATACAGGTATTTCAAGGACAATCAAAATGTCCTTTGGGCAATAAATAGCGTTGAATTTAGGGATTTTTTTAGGTCTATCTTCACAGAAGCGATTCATAAAATTGGTCTTGCAACGACGAAAATTATGTTTTAGGGACAATTGGTTCTTTGATTCTATAAAATTTTGAAAATTCCTATTCCTAACAAGAGTGTTGATACCAATTTTGTCAGGATCGGACTAAAAACACTAAAGATATTGTAATAAATTAAAATTTCAAAATAATAAATTTTTCAACTGAAAAAGAGCGGACCAGGAATTGATTTTAGAATAATGGTTTCTTGGTGAAAACATGTTAGAATTGACAGTAGATTATAAATATTGGGTACCATTTTTCCTAATATACATACTAGAGTAAACAACAAATTTAGACATTTATTTTGTATAACTGTTGTATTTAATTATTGCGCATTTATTAGATTACGAGCGCTTACCGCATCCGCGACTTTTTTTGCTCGAATATCTTGTCTGAAAGAAGTTAACGGCCAGCGGTCTGCCTAGTTTATGTTCAATGACAAAGTCATTCATATTGAAATTGGTACGATTTGTGCGTTTCTTGTAGTCGATGTAGCCGTCACGCTGCTTGTAGACTAGCAGCACATAGCGATGTAAACCAGTCTTCTTTGGCGGACTCGGCGGTATGTAGGGTGTCAATTCGAAACCATTTTTCACACGCGTATACGGTATATTGCCAACGAGCCAGTGTAAAAACGGTGCATACTTTGGACGCTCGCGACAGGGTGCATCCGGATCGACCATAATCAATGTGTAGAGATCAAGCGCATAGGCGTACCATTGTAGCTTTGGCTTGTGACGCACGCTAACCATGGACAGTATGTTACCCTGTAAAGCTTTTACATCCTTGCGAAAGGAAACCTAATAGAGAGAATCGTTTCGTATGTATTTTTTGTTTTGTTTTTAAGTACTGCTGCTGCGTACCTCTAGTAATAGCTCCGGTGGTGTTCTTATAACATCCGAAATTATGCCATGTCGGTACAAGGCACCAATGTCAGGCCTAGGGTAATAAACGCTGCTAGCCCAGCTCAATAAAGTCGCCAGTAGTAGTAACACGTACATAATTTCTTGAAGTGCACAGAAGTTATGAAGATATTTCTAAGGCATGTTGTTGTTTTATACATTTCTATAAACCAATTCTAAAGTATTTCTAAAGTTTGTTTTTGCTTTATACATTTCTATAAAGTAATTCTGTGGAAATGGAATAAAGATTTTGTTTGTTCAACTGCGACGTTTACTTAAAAGACCGAGAGGTTGTCAATATTTAGATAAAACATAAAACATTGCGTCTAAATATTTTTGCAACATTCTACAATGGAAATTGTTTGTGTTGCAAAAAACAATAAGAGATATTTACATTATTTTGCTAAATGTAAATTTTATGATTTGCAGCTGGATATATAACATTTTTCTATATATCGGTTTTCACGACAAAGATGATCTAATCGATACATCAGTCGAACCCGCGTTTAAATTCACAGACGTCAACCATTAGAGTATCGACTTCCATATGCATCTCTTGAACTATGTAGCCTCTGATGGACTTAGACCTTTTAGCGGCTCACGCCACCAAAGTGCTGAAGCCGCTTCCTTCAACTTTATGGGGTAAGAATAATGATGTTAATTATAAATTACCACTCATAAATTAATCTTGTTTATATTACGCAGCTACTATCTGGACTTCTTATGTCAGTAAGATCTAATTTTAAGTGGTCCGAATGGCGCTCTGAAGACTTCCACTGCTTGATTATAAATTCTTGATGAAGGTGATCTAAAATAATTAATTGTTTTGAAAATATTCTTACGAGAAAATTTCCATTAGATGTTACAAAACGTATATACTTTGATACGCAACTCAAATCCAAATTAAGGACATCTTCGGTAGGGCTTAATTATGCAATACTATGATTGGCGGTATGTCGCCAACTATTGATTAAATTAATATAATTTTAGTTCGGATGTAGTACCATGTTCAAGTGTTAAAGCGAAAGATTCGAGATCACCATTATTGATTGCTGTTCCAAGCGTGTTCATTTGCAAAATTCATAACTTCGCTTCTATTACTCGATCTGTCCGATGTAATTAAGCGTTGTATATTTGTATACTCCTCCAATCCAGGTTAACAACCTAAGGGAACCTAGCGTCACTAGATACATGTTGTGAAAATGTTTTTACGCGGTGATTCGGTAATTTTTTATTCGCAACCACAGCAGGCAAATAAAAATGGCATTTTATTGATATAATATATACAATGTATAATCTCGCCATAATCTTCTTTGAAACCATTTCTTAAACAAAAGACAGGTATTTCAAGGACAATCAAAATGTCCTTTGGGCAATAAATAGCGTTGAATTTAGGGATTTTTTTAGGTCTATCTTCACAGAAGCGATTCATAAAATTGGTCTTGCAACGACGAAAATTATGTTTTAGGGACAATTGGTTCTTTGATTCTATAAAATTTTGAAAAGTCCTATTCCTAACAAGAGTGTTGATACCAATTTTGTCAGGATCGGACTAAAAACACTAAAGATATTGTAATAAATTAAAATTTCAAAATAATAAATTTTTCAACTGAAAAAGAGCGGACCAGGAATTGATTTTAGAATAATGGTTTCTTGGTGAAAACATGTTAGAATTGACCGTAGATTATAAATATTGGGTACCATTTTTCCTAATATACATACTAGAGTAAACAACAAATTTAGACATTTATTTTGTATAACTGTTGTATTTAATTATTGCGCATTTATTAGATTACGAGCGCTTACCGCATCCGCGACTTTTTTTGCTCGAATATCTTGTCTGAAAGAAGTTAACGGCCAGCGGTCTGCCTAGTTTATGTTCAATGACAAAGTCATTCATATTGAAATTGGTACGATTTGTGCGTTTCTTGTAGTCGATGTAGCCGTCACGCTGCTTGTAGACAAGCAGCACATAGCGATGTAAACCAGTCTTCTTTGGCGGACTCGGCGGTATGTAGGGTGTCAATTCGAAACCACTTTTCACACGCGTATACGGTATATTGCCAACGAGCCAGTGTAAAAACGGTGCATACTTTGGACGCTCGCGACAGGGTGCATCCGGATCGACCATAATCAATGTGTAGAGATCAAGCGCATAGGCGTACCATTGTAGCTTTGGCTTGTGACGCACGCTAACCATGGGCAGTATGTTACCCTGTAATGCTTGTACATCCTTGCGAAAGGAAACCTAATAGAGAGAATCGTTTCGTATGTATTTTTTGTTTTGTTTTTAAGTACTGCTGCTGCATACCTCTAGTAATAGCTCCGGTGGTGTTCTTATAACATCCGAAATTATGCCATGTCGGTACAAGGCACCAATGTCAGGCCTAGGGTAATAAACGCTGCTAGCCCAGCTCAATAAAGTCGCCAGTAGTAGTAACACGTACATAATTTCTTGACGTGCACAGAATTTATGAAGATATTTCTAAAGTATGTTGTTGTTTTATACATTTCTATAAACCAATTCTAAAGTATTTCTAAAGTTTGTTTTTGCTTTATACATTTCTATAAAGTAATTCTGTGGAAATGGAATAAAGATTTTGTTTGTTCAACTGCGACGTTTACTTAAAAGACCGAGAGGTTGTCAATATTTAGATAAAACATAAAACATTGCGTCTAAATATTTTTGCAACATTCTACAATGGAAATTGTTTGTGTTGCAAAAAACAATAAGAGATATTTACATTATTTTGCTAAATGTAAATTTTATGATTTGCAGCTGGATATATAACATTTTTCTATATATCGGTATTCACGACAAAGATGATCTAATCGATACATCAGTCGAACCCGCGTTTAAATTCCCTGAGCTCCAAACCGCAAAAATTTGGTGACCTATGGGGTTGATTGTAGCATTTTATTCTCGGATATGGACGCCGATAATAGTAAAAAAAATATTTATTTGAAAATTTGGTTAAATTAATTCAATACTCACAGACGTCAACCATTAGAGTATCGACTTCCATATGCATCCTTCAACTTTATGGGGTAAGAATAATGATGTTAATTATAAATTACCACTCATAAATTAATCTTGTTTATATTACGCAGCTACTATCTGGATTTCTTATGTCAGTAAGATCTAATTTTAAGTGGTCCGAATGGCGCTCCGAAGACTTCCACTGTTTGATTACAAATTCTTGATGAAGGTGATCCAAAATAATTAATGTCTTTGAAAATATTCTTACGAGAAAATTTCCATTAGATGTTACAAAACGTATATACTTTGATACGCAACTCAAATCCAAATTAAGGACATCTTCGGTAGGGCTTAATTATGCAATACTATGATTGGCGGTATGTCGCCAACTATTGATTAAATTAATATAATTTTAGTTCGGATGTAGTACCATGTTCAAGTGTTAAAGCGAAAGATTCGAGATCACCATTATTGATTGCTGTTCCAAGCGTGTTCATTGCAAAATTCATAACTCCGCTTCTATTACTCGATCTGTTCGATGTAATTAAGCGCTGTATATTTGTATACTCCTCCAATCCAGGTTAACTACCTCAAGGAATCTAGCGTCACTAGATACTAGTTGTGAAATGTTCTCATATAAGAGAAACACAAAGACATGTATTGCTGAGCATGAAGGATCAGTTGAGAATCGTAGCATGCCATGATAAATTAAATATTGTAAAATTAGACTTGAAATATTTCATTCTCGGTGCTGGCTCTCGTATAAAAATGAATGACGAAGGTGCGTAGCAACGCAAGCTGGGTACAATAGTTTATATGTATTAATAATGAAGTCTGTCTGTCAATGTGAAAAGAACTAAACAGAGAAACTATATACTCTGAGCGCGCCAATCACAATATGTATAAAGAATACTTTCCATACAAATTTAATCCCATTTTCGAGATTTATTTAAACTTCTTTAAAAATGTTTTAGATTTTGATACCTCGGACCACTTTAACGGTTCCATAAAAATCTGTCTACTTTCATGTTCAATTACGCCAACTTTGGTGAATCTTGTGCTAATACCAATCAAAAAAAAAACTCAAACAGATCATGATAGAAATATGTAGATGTTCCACACAAATTAAAGTTTCATGGTGGGTGAAAGGTGTCTATGATGATTAAGTTTATTGCTCGAGAATAGTATAAATTATTTATGGACGTTCGTTATGAAATAAGTAACTAATATGCTGGCCCACAAAAATGCATGATACTTCGGATGTAAACTCGAATTTTAGTATTTAATATATTTTTCCTTTCCGATTGTTTCTTCCTGAATATACACGAATGTACATAATTTTAAATCTTCAATTTATTTTGTAGCATATACATTAAATTAGAAATACTTGTAAATTGCTTACGGAACTTCTTAACATAATCGTCGTATTGCGCCTCGAAGTAATTACCAGCAACAGGACTACCAAGTTGAAACTTCTCGGCGAATTTCGTAGTATTAAATTGTAAACGATCCTTAATAGAAGTATTTGAAACACGCGCTACTTGTGAGACATCTAATTTACCCGTTTGCTTGTAAACCAAGAAGACATAACGATGTAAGCCAGAACCTTGTGGTGGTCCAGCGCCAACATAGGCAGCAAGCACATCACCGCGTGCTAAATCATTGCCGGGTATATTGACGACCAGCCAGTGTTTGAATTCACGGCTTTTGGGTGCAGTGCGACTGGGTGCATCGGGATCGGTGAAGATTAGTGTATAGTAAGCATTTGCTTCGGCTTGCCAGTCGAGCTCTGGCTCATTTTTCACCTGTGTCGGTGTTAGTTCATTGCCCATAGTAGCTTCGACAGCGCTATCGTAGCGGACCTATTAGTTTATTAGTCTTGAGTGTATAGAAGTTAAATTTTTTTATTTTAATTTACCTGCAACAGCTGTTTGGGTGCTTCAGGCACTACATCTGGCACAATTTCGTTTGACTTGAATGCTTCTTCCACAGCATTGGACATTGTTTGTTTATATTAGCAGTAAAAATATGTAGATTTATTTATGTTTTCTTTAATATTTTTTTTTATTATTTTGGTGTTTTTCGCTCTTAATTGTCTGGGAATCTATGCCACTGTCAGCTGGTCTCGATTTATGTCGCGTTTAATAATTTTAATAAAGCTTTGTATTGATTACTTTTGGTGCCAGTCACGCAAAGGTATTCGTAGTATCTCTGCGTGACTGGCACTAAACTTTCCCCCCGCCCGTTTCTCGGCTACCAGTCGTCTTCGTTTTGGATCGTATACCGATTAATTTATGTTTCGGTTAACTGAAACTTCGTAATTTTTCGTCGTTCGGTCTTTCGTTGATAAAAAAATTTAAGTAAACAGAATCATTAAACTTGGAATTTAACAAAAAATATTTAGTTTAAAATAGCTCACACTGCATGTGCTCGACTTTGGGATATGCTACCATGTATATTTCGTTAAATTATTTTTCGTTAAGCATATTTTCGTTAAATATTTTTTTATTAAAAAAAAAAAGAAGTAATTTTACCGTTAAGTATTTTTTAAGTAATATTTCGTTAATTTTTCGTTCAGTAATTTTATTTTCGTTAAGTAATATGTAATTTGTTATTTATTTTTTCGTTAAATTTTTCGTTGTCATTTTTGTCAAGTAAAAAAGGAAACTCACGCACTTTTGATCTCCAATTAAACATTATCTTAGAAATATAGATTTTGTGGTCTGGGCACTACGTAAAAAATTAATCAGGTAATTGGTTTCAAATGAGCAAGGTCTTCAAAAACTTTTTATAAGTGGTATAGATTTCATAGGTTTTTCTCTTTCGAAACCAATTTAAGAAGAAATTCTTCTAGTGACGGAGTCTTATGATCGCGAATCCCATTACTACTTGACAACCCCATGTGTTTTTTCTTATTTATTTTCTTATTGAGCCCGAGAGCTAGCTGGAGGTGTCTTCTTAGCTTAAAACAATACAGGAAACAAACGGAAAGATCCGGAGATATTTGCAATAAGTGGGCTCCCACAACAATAAAATCTTCCAAAAATCTATTTATGAATTTCTCTCTCCTACCAACACTAACGAGGACTAAATAAAAAAAAATATTAAAAAAAAACAATGCGTTTCTGGAATATCATCCCTATAGTGTCATTTACTAGAGGGTTTACTGGTTAGTTTAGAAAGATACAAGAAATCATAAGGTATTTTCGTTAACAGTCACAATCACTGGGCTCCTGCCACAGTAGAAGCGTTGCGGAACGATTGTATTTCAGGCAGTTCTCATATTTGTATAAGTTTAAGTTCATCACAAAACGTTTGGGAATTCGGATGGGTAAACGGTTTCTTAGCTACTCATTAATTTTAACTAATTCCGTGCATCTAATCTATAGACTTATAAATAAGCTGCATCTAATCTATGGGATCATAACTCATCATTGACTTTCAAAAATTCTAGAAATCCGAAATAAGTCATTAAATAAACTCAAGTTTGTATAAGGAAAGAGGTTTTTCTCCTTCAATATCCGTAGAGGAGACCAAATGGTACAAAATATAGCCTTAGCATATTAAACCACTCATAAAATAATCCAGACTAAACTTACAAAAATCATTACAAGCTGTTCGCCACTCTCTAGACAATAATGTTGATGTCAAAAAATGGCTTAAAAAGAAAATATTTTTAAATAAACGCAAACTGTTTTTGTATAGGAGTTGTACCTTCTAATGGCCACATGAATATGACTTTCAATAAATATATGGATTCTGGTTGAAACAAGTCTCTACACCAAATTTCAAATCAATTTGTGCACATATATGGGCAGTTGTATACACACCCACTTTATCAAGGTGTTCAGAAATATAACAATATACTTTGTGGGATCTCAGATGCTTTTTAAAAGGCATGTGACTAAATTTTGATACAAATTTTGTGTGAAGTGCATAAAAATGCGTAGAAACCATCAGGGGAACATAGCTAGAACAACGAGATAATAAAGAATATATACACTTAATGGGGTCTACTTCATTTATTCGACTTTATTAATTCTTGATATTAAAAATTTGTGGCTATAAAAGTTCATAAAAAAATCAAAGCTTTAAATCCGCCATTAGTTTGAGCAAAGTGCGAAAGTCTCTTGAGTTCTTCTTTATTAATGTTCAAATGGTGCTCATTGTTACCCTACATACGCTTGGATTTTTCATAAAAATAATATCAGGGTTTTTACTTATGTAGATAGTAACAAACAATATTGAAAAAAAAAGAACAAGTAAGAAAATTACAGTCGGACGTAACCGACCGTAAAACAAACTTGTAAAATTCCGGCGAAGTCCTAGTCAAATGCAAAAAGAACGAAGTCTCTATCTATAACCGTTTCCGAGATCCTTTCGTTCATACGGGCGGACAGACGGCCATGGCTATATCGACTCCTCTATCACTTCTGACCATAATGAGGGTAATATTGGGTTGTCTCCGACCTTTGTTTTTACCTGTTATATACATTTGCACAAAACCAATAGGCTCTTGTACCTTCGCTACAGGGCCTAAATATATATATATATATATATATATATATATATATATATCAACATGGTGGCTCAAGGCATGCAGAAAGGCTCGGCAGCCACCTTATGTGTAGAGAGCCATTGCAGTAGAAAGTCAAAGTGTTGTTTTTTGAGCCTCCGTATTGGAGAAATTGTTATGTGGTCATTATACCGGCTAGTGTAGAAAGCGATCTGGTCCTCAACTATCGTCAGTTTCATGTCTCTGTGCAGGGGTGAACTCCTGATATACCATGTACATTCTATCATTAAGCGCAATATGTTGTTCTGCAGAAGTTGCACTCTTTTCCGTTGGGTTCTAGCAGCGATTTCCCATCACTGGATGTAATATCTTCAAATAGGGCATAGATTGTGCTCTTTTTTTACCGAAAGAAAGATAGATAAGTTTCTTCCTGCAGCTGATGTGAGCCTTTGATCAGAGATAGATAGACTTTGGTAGTTTTCTATCTTTAATTGGGTAATCAAGTCCATTGGACACTCTGATTAGAAGTTCTCGTCAAAAAAACTAAATGATGAAACCTGCCTGCTTAAACCGGTCCAACTTAAAACTGAAAATATGTAGACAGTTTCGAATCTTCGTTGGTTGCCAGCAACAATGGTGACACATTTGTTGCAGTACTTCAGCCCGAAGCGATGCTCAAATGCATGGTAAGCAATAAAATATACGTTTTAATCTTTGAATTCTGTTTAATGAAATTTTCTTTCTTTCTTTTCACAAAGATTAAATGCTTCTACAACTATATATCACTGGAACGTGCTTAATTGCCCGATAATTGCTTATGCAGCAATGGCACATAGTCATCATACTGCGCCTGATAGAAATTGCCAGCTATTGGATAACCCAAATCGTACTTCTCAGCAAATTTGGCTGCTTTGAAGCTCGGACGATCTTGTGCAGAATTATTGGCGACGCGTGTTTCCTGTGAAACATCTAATTTGCCTGTTTGCTTGTAAACCAAGAAGACATAACGATGCAAGCCAGTGCCTTCTGGTGGACCTGAGCCAATATAACCAGCGAGCACATCACCAGCTGAAATATCGCTGCCGGGTATATTGACAACGACCCAGTGTTTGAATTCACGTTTTGTGGGTGCAGCGCGGCTAGGTGCATCCGGATCGGTGAGTATGACTGTATAGAAACTAGCTGCATCGGCTGGCCATTCGAGCACTGGTTGATTCTTCACCTGTGTTGGTGTCAGTTCATTGCCAATAGATGCTTCGACGCCGCTATCGTAGCTGACCTGTATGGGTGAGAGTTAGTAATTATTTATATAACAGCTTCATAATTAAAAATGATTTCTCTCTCACCTTCAGCAGCTGACTGGGTGCTTTGCTTAGCACATCAGGCACAACTTCGTGCTTCTGGAATGCATCCTCCACAGAGTTGGCCATAACGCTGCTGCTTAAAGTCAACGCAAGTACAGCGTACAACAACATTTTTTATGTATAACAATTTGCCACTCGCTTTAATTAATTAGTTGCAAGTATTTATCTACGCTGAGACACTTTGTTCGAGTTCGAGTTCGTGTTGCCACCAGCAGCTGCAGTAAACTGAGACTGAAACTGGTTACTGTTTGCAACGCAGCTTATAAAGCTTTGCGTTGGCGCACAGTTTGTGCCAGTCATGCCAGATTTCATGCTAAATTTAATAAATAATTAACACAAAAAACTATAATTTATACAAGTCAATATGTAGCGAGCCGGCAACTTGCTTTTTTTTTTGTTTTTGTTTTATTTAAATAGCAACGCTTGAATGAATTTTGTGCTTTTTTACATTTTTTCTTTGCTTGTAAAAGCGTCTCGGCCAGTCAGCGGATTGGTGACTTGAGCGAATGTGGTTTGTATAGTCTTGCTGTGGTATTGTATCTGATAGAAATTGCCGGCAATTGGATTTCCAAGCTTGTAGCGCTTAGCAAAGTCTGCAGTGCTGAAATCTAGCCAAGTTTTTTGTTGGTTCTTACTTTTAGCTTCCTTGAATTCCAGTTTTTTTGGTTGCTTAAAGACCAACAATACATAACGATGCAATCCGGTGCCTTTTTCTGGTGCCGCAGGCACATAGCCGGAAAGTATTTGACCTTTTGCAACATTATTACCAGGTATATTCGCAACGAGCCAATGTAGTGATTCGCGTTGCGGTACATCCGGATCGGTTATGATGAGCGTATAGTAGGCTGAACTATGAGCTGTCCATTCGACAATTGGTTGATATTTAGACTGTCGTGATATTAGTTCAGTGCCATTCTCCACTTTAATAAACTCCAGACCGCTGTGATATGCATAGACAACCTGTGGTGGAAAAAATTAGAATTGAAAAGTGTTACTAAAAATTATTAATATGTACCTTAAGCATCTCTTTGGGTGCCATCGTAACTACATCTGGTACAATTTTGTGTTTCGTAAATATTAAAGCCAAATGTTCCGGTACATTTAAGATGCATTTAAACATAATTATTGGCTTCCGTAAACCTTCCTGGATTGAATCGTTTGCAAACATTGCTAATGCGCTAAAAGTTGAACTTAATAATTTAGACTGTACGCTGCTACTGCCAAATAGACACGGTTTACTTAGTTTAAAATAATTTTTAAGTTATTAATTAGAGAATATTTATTGTAAAACTTTGCACATTATATGCGAAGTGCTACGGAGGCACATGTTTCGAACTCTAGCCTGCTAAAATGCATAACGAAAAAATTATAGTTCGCTAAATTAAAATACATAAAATAATTTTTATTTATTTTAAACGACTTTTCTTACAGTGTATTTTATGTATATGTTTAAATTTATTAGCAAACGCTTGTTTAGCTTTTATTTCTTTTCTGTTTTGTTTTTTTTTTTAATTTACTAATTAACTATGCCTTTCTTTAGCCGGACTATTCATTAGCAGCAAACCAGCCAACCAGCCAATCTATAACTGACTTAAAACCAGTTCAGTTTTACACTTCAACCTTCACGTCATTGCATCAACATCTCGTTTAATACATCGGAATAGGCGTCGTATGATGCACTGAAGAAATTTCCAGCCACTGGCGGCAGCACCAATGAATGTCTTTTGATAAAGTTTATGGTCGAGAAGCCACTACGTCCAACCATTGAAATATTGGTCAATTTACTCTCCAGAAAACGTTGCTTCTCCTTTTGTGCATATACAAGAAAGACATAACGATGCAAACCGGTATCCTTGGGCGGTGCAACGCCAATATAGGGTGAGAGTACCTCACCGCTTGCTATATCATTGCCGGGTATATTGACCACAAGCCAATGATGCCACTCTTTTAGTAGTGGTGCTTCACGACTTGGTGCATCTGGATCGGTCATAATGAGTGTATGATAGGTATCCTTTGAGGCTGGCACCCAGCTGACATTGGGTTCGTTTTTAGCTTGCGTGGGTGTCAGTTCTACGCCTTTGTCAGCGCGTATATCGTTTTCGTATGTTACCTAGTGTGTTGAATTTTTTAATTTACTTTTTTTATAATTTTTATTATGTAAAACTAAACGCTTACATTAAGAAACTCCTTTGGTCCAATGTCTATTAAATCCGGTATTACACCCAGATGTTTCATGAACTTCGTTATATGCGTATCGTCTGCAGCTGCCATCGCGAGGCCCAGACACACAGCTAAGCGCCAAACGTGCTGCATTGCTTATTAATTTGCTTTTAATTGTTCGCTTGAAAACTGCTCTTAATACTCTAATTTATTTTCTTAACTCGAGCGCATTTAAATATGCTCGAAGCAGCGCTGCTTTTGTGCGCTGCCGCTGACGCCGTCGCTGTTAGCTTTGGTAAAAAAGCTTTTTTTGTCTGGTTTTGATTTGAATAAATGAATTTTCTTATAAATCTAAACACTTATGAACAATTGGTTTGAATTCGAATTAATTTGCAGTATTTGGTTGCGTTAGTCAGAACAGATTATCTGTTTTGTTTATCTTTTGTTTATAAATTTGTCTGGACTGACTATGCCGGAGTGAGACATTTAAGACACTTGTAATGTGGTGTGCTTAGGTCAGTCTTCTGTCCAGCGCATACGAAATAAGATTACCATTAAGTAAGAGGTTGGCATTATGTAAATGTAAATACTGCACTTGTGGACTTCTGAAGATTTAATTGGATGTTCACCAGAGTCTAATATTATCCTCAAACCAATGGCTGTTATGGCTTATGACTCATGTGATCACAGAAAGTGACCGAAATGGAGCATAGCGAAATAAAAAGGCATCAGGCATAGAATGCCTTCCATGGATAGGACTTTTATGACGCTCGCATCGATTTTTTCGTAGCCTGGGACTTTTATTTTTGGCCCTTTTATTTGCTCCATGACTTCAGTTTGAGAGATCGCATTAGTTGGAAAGTCCATCTGCTATGGAGCATCAAGAAAGAACTTCGTGTTTTCAACATCAGTAGACTTCGAGTGATTAAGGTCACAAACATGGTATACAAATTCCTTTGCCTTTTCCATAACCGTTCTGTATCATCTCCTATGTCATTCCTAATGGTGGATGGTTTCGAATTGGTTGTTGTTTTATATATATCATCATCTTCCATAGTTTAAAAATGTCTTCCTTTTTTGGGTCAATAGCATTTCTTCAGCCTATTTGCACTCCAAAAATATACGGCTTCATCGACAAAATGTTGCACAAGAACCAACTGCGAAAACGATGTTTCTCGGTCAAAAATTGTGCTGCCACTGGCGATGTTTGTGTAAATGTTGGTGGAGCAACAGTCGAGCGGATAGGAGCAGACGCCATTGCAGTGCATTCGTGTATAGGTCTGCTCTGTCTCCTCACTGAGCCAACAATATCCTTGTCTGAATATATATTAATATTTAGTTCATGCATTTGCTCCAAGTATCATTGAAATAAAGTCAAATCAGAGCCAATGGAAAGAAGTTGTTGAGAATTTCCATCATTTGTTGAAGCTGTAATACTGACAAAATTCGTAGTGACACTTATTTTGTTGGAATTAGTATAAGATACACCAAATTTTTCATTTCAAACTAAACTGTACCAAAATAAAATGTTTTCAAACAAAAACTTTGACAGGTTTTTTGGGGGCTACCTCTTCTATGAAGTCTTTTATTAGATTTGAAGTGAGTTACACAAAATTTGTCGTATCTATCTTTATCTCTCTATCTTTAATAGTTTCCAAGTTCTTCTTGTCGATAGCCGGACAGACGGACATATCTATATCGGCTTGAACTGAGTTGGATCATAATGGAATATTTTATACAGACAGACGGACATCTCTATATATACTTGAATTGTTTTGGATCTTACTGGAATATTTTATATTCAGCATTTCTGGCAGAATTAACAGCAACCAAGGAGCTTTTTTTTTATGATCGTCAAATGATCAGGTATACAAGTGCAATAATATGTAATACTCCGGTGTACGTGCCGTAATTGTAAGCAAGATAGTGCGACTGTATCCTCTATACGGGGGCGGCTAGAAAGAGGCATTTAGAAAGTAAAATATTTTATTGGTTAGTCTCCAGTCGGATGGAGAGAGCCAACTATCTTAAATACATAAGGTTGCGTTGAGCTAGTGACCCGTTCGTAAAAATCACGGAAACAAGCTCGGATACAACAACAACCTTTGCACGATGATATCAATTTCTTTTAAACAACTGTCTCGAATAGGAACATGGAGTGTGCGATGTCTTTCTGATACTTCTAAGCTCGCGCAAATATGCACAGCGATGAAGCGCTACAAGATTCAAATTTGAAAACTTTTTGAAACCAAATGACTCGGGCAAAGTGAATCGTGCACACAACCTTCTCCAGTTTATAATCAATGCTGTCTCTAGTGGCGATATTATTGTTGCAGTAGGTGTCTTTAATGCGAACATCAGCGAGAAAAATTCCAATGGCGATGGAGAGGTTAATGGATCGTCACAAACAACAACGACGACTGGCTACTCGATCTTTGCACCACCCACACCTTCAAATCCACACAAATACACACCTGGGAGTCCCCCGACAAGAAATCAAATTAACCATGTGCTGATAATTAGGCGATTCCCCAATTGTCTAATGGAAGTGCGAGCGCATAGTGGAACCAATGTGTAGGACGTATACGTCTACGTTAAGAAAGAGTTAGAATACAACAGCAACGTAATGAGATCTTCAACCTGAATGGTCTGAAAACACTGGCCATGCTCTAACTGCACCAGAAAGAACTGAAATATTAAAAATTCAGTCTGTCTGGATAAGACGGCTTATGTGGAAAGCATAGCCAGTAGCAGCCAACTGCTTCTGTCTTACTGATCAAATATCACACCTATCAAGGCTATTGACGGTACTAGTCTAGCGTCAGTTAAAGACCAACTAGGAGAAACTCCAGTCATTCTCACAATCGAGCAGTATTGTGAACCCAACCGAAGCAATGCCACCGATCCACCTACTGGGAACGAAATAGCCTTGGCCTTAGGCTGGGCCTGATAGCTTACCAGCTAAACTGCTTAAATACATCAAAAATGCCATATCACAAGCCATACACCTCATTATTCGTGAGGCATTGATATCGGCGACCATCCCAGATGGCTGGATGGACAGGGTGACCATCACGATTGCTCAATCAATGCAAATTCTGGCGCGCTATAGTGCTTCTAAGCTCCATACATGAAGTACTGACTTTCATTATCTTTACGGCGTGAACAGAATAGATTCCGGTGGTCTTGCGTAGACTATGTCAATACACAACGCATCATAGTGGAACAATCGCTCGAGTGGAGGTCCCCTTTATACCTAGTTTGTGTGAACATCAAACGCGCGTTTAACACCATCAATAGAAACGCGATAAGGAGGTCACAGTGCAGCTGTGGGGTTCCTGACTAAATCATTGCATTGAAGACGCAGCTCTTACCTCACAGTTTAATGGTAAAAACAGCAAAAATTTCACCATAAACAGAGGCATATGACAGGGTTGTACCAGCAGCTGTACAGTGTAGACTAAATCTGAAACATAGCGACCTTGATTATATATGCTTCGTAACTCAATAACGTTGTTGATGCAAATGATTTCAGCGGCGCCACTGATTGTCGAACTCGACAACACTATTTGCATCATTTAAGATTCAACAAGTTCTCCTATCTTTGTTGTATCTTGCTTCAATCTTATGTCAACAAATGAATGAAGATTATCTTCTGGGCAGAAACAATTTTACCACTTCACCAAGAAGACAATATTGCGAAGATGGTCTTCCAGTCGAACCCACAAGTCAGCCGTCAGAACGGCCGTAAAGTGGAGTGAAAGTGGAGTGATTTAAGAGCCCTAGCAACTGTAGAAGTCGTTGGAGGGCAATTATTTTTCAATGCTCTAACTGGGAGCGATGCTTTAAGTCAATTTAAAGATTTAAAGTATCAAAGAATTGAAATGAAAAAATCCTTCTTCAGATAAGAAGTATTTTATGAACGTTCCAACTGTTCTCTTAGAGGTATTACCCATAACAAGTACACTTCAAAAAGGTAGTCCCCATACAAATATCTCCTCCATCTGCGTTAATTCTATATATTTGTGTTCCAGACGTCACTTCTGCTTTTAAATGCACATTTTTCAATGAAATAAATTAATTATTTGAAACTATTATTTACACGATTTGCATTTAGTTTGCCCACATTCTAAGCAAAATATAGTATTCAAATGGCAGAGCTGAGGGCATTGCATGTTTGGAGATATCGTGCAGTTAAAAAACGACACTTATCGATCGAACACTTTGGAACTGCAGCAAATTGACATTTATTTGTAACATGCAACTATAGAATAAATACAAAAAAAAAAAAAAAATAAAATAAAAAGATAAACAATTCAATTTTATATTTGCATTTTAATAAATTAAATAAATAATATATTAATTATTTTTCTGTTTGTAACTTTTGAACATATCCGATTTTTTGTTTTGTTTTTGTTTTCTTTTTGGTCGATTTATGAAAGTAGAAGCGAAAGTGAGAAAGAAAGCATTGCGGGAAATAGAGTGAAAGTATTGGGTAATAGGAAATGGATAGACAGAATGACTAAATTGCTTACAACTAGAAGATAAACTAGTACTAACTAAATATGGCCTAAGCATTTGTTATACTCATTTCAATTGTTTCAATCCATGTTTTGCATCATAATCCTTTGGGCTAATTTCAAAACAGTTCTATAAATGTAAACATAAAAGAAACTGGCTGACTTTTTACTAGACTGTCTGTCTGTCTGGAGAGTGGGGCGCGAACTTGTCTGATTGTCGTTTAATGACAAACTACGCAAACTGCGCTTAGTTCGAGTTCGAGCTGCTGGAGCTGGACGATGTGTACGATGAGCTGCTGGGATGGTATGAGCTATAGGCCAAATTCTGTGAGTCCCAACGTGCGTATGGACCACCGCTGTTTGAATCCCAGCTGCTGGGATCGTAAGACGAAGCAGTAGTGCTTGGTACACCGTATTCAAGTGCAGGCACTGGTGGTGGCATCATTGGTGTCATTTGCATCTTCATGCCACCGAGTTTCTGTACCAAATTATAGATGAGGAAACCAAGCACCAGCTTGATAGCGATTTTCGACAAAATCAAAGCCTTGAATGCTTTGAGTCCAATCAGCGACATCAAAATAGGCATGATGACCTTCAATTTGAATTTCATGAGCAGCAACAGTGGCAGGAAGAGCTTGTCCTTCTTTTTGTCACCACGAGCTGTGTGCATTCAAAAGTTTAGTAAGCAGTAGAATTTTTGCATAATTATTTTAAACTTACCCTCATTCTGTGGCACTTCCAAGTCGAAACCGCGATCAGCACGATAGGATACTACTGAGCTAGCGAACACTGTCTCCGGCAGTTGTACACGTATTTCATTGCTGTTCAATATGCGTCCGACACGATCTACAATGACCTTATCGATGACATCATCATCGAAGGCACGACCGCTGACCTCCTCCTCAACATTGGCAACATTATCCAGATAGCTGAGCACCTTCTCCTTCAGACAATGCATAGCATTGGCATGGAAGCAATTATCCACAATGGTCGAGATGAGCTCATCGGAGCTGTGTATGCGCGGCGTCACCGCGTTGCTAGCAATGGCAGCAGCATTGATCGACGCACTAGCCGCGAGCAGCAGACAACCGACTGTAATGAAGGACGTGAAACGGAACGCCATCGTAACGAGAGACTACAAATTAATTAACTACGGTTCCTGTGGCCGACTGAATGCAGTTTAATTGATGGTGTTCACTGCGTTATCGATTGTACGACAATGTTGAACAATTGTGCGAGTACTCATGATTTTATACTGCCGCTCCCCGAATGGAATCGCGAAGAAATTCAAAAAATTATCAACTCAATACTCAACTTTAATTTTTCGAGCAGAAGAGCCAATGTTGACGCATTACACGCGGCGCTGTTTTCTTTTTCTTTTTCCAATTTTTTTTTTTTTTTGGAGCGTTTGTACGTTTTTGTATGATGTCAACACAACGACAGACCGTCAGCCAATCCGTCAGTCAGTGCAGTCAATCAAATGCCCTGTGTTTTTCACCAAATATTGGGTTGGTCAGCCACGATAGTAGCCATAGTTTTTGGGCATATACCACGCTGGCTTTCTCGCTTTCCCATTGCCTAACTGCGCCTACTGCTCTGCACACAACCCACCGACTTCAATTAAGAAATGCATGCAAACGCGTGGATAAACTTTTTCTCTGCGCTTGGTTTTAATCCATCGATCGATCCATCCATGCCATAGTGGCCAGCCGTCTGGAGTAATTAGTATGCAAGCCCTTGACTCTTACGCGACACATGTGTTGTGTGTGTGCTTACGCGGAGCTCCATCGATTGATGAATCGGTCGACATTGTGGCATTTGCTTCCAAACACACTTGACTCCCCCACCAAACCAGTATGTTTGGTGTGTAAATTTTTTAACGTATTGTGCCAAATTTCATTAATATTTTGTACAAGAAATCAGCACGGAACTCTCAATTGCATTTTCTATTACGATGTTTTGGTCTGGCGCAAGCGGAACTAGTTATTATTTTTGGTATTTTCAAAAATATTTTAATTTAAATTTTTTGTCGTTGTTGTTGTTATGAAATTGGTGACCCATATAAAATAGTAAAAAAAAAAAAAATAATTGGGACATTTGTATATTAAGTTAGGAGCTATTCAAGTATTATGTAACGACAAAATATTGGAGAGTGTAAGAGGTGGAGAGTACTGGAAGTTGAGCCTTTAATTTGAAAATTTTGAACTGTTGATAAATTGTATAAAATGCAGGAGCTTTGCTCGTAATATGATAATGGTACACATCCCCATTTGTATACCATTTAATTCTATCCTTTTTTTTTGTTAAAATTAAACAAAATAGGCTGAACTTTAGTAAACAAAAATAACAAAGATCCATAATATTATATGAGATAAAGCCTGTAAACTCTAAGGGAAAACATGAACTTCGGTAGCTAAGCGATCCTTGTGAGTACTTATTGCACCATGAATAAAATAGGTTAAAAATTAGTATCGGAATGAAACCTTCAGAAATCATTTTAAAATGAAGTACACCCAGTTGACTGCTTTCAAAACAAATTCTAATTTAAAACCAAATCCAAAAAGAACGCTGCGAACGCTGCAGTCAAAAGCTCGATACCATGCATCCCCATGGAAACTTAGACTTGTATAGGGCATATATTCCTATTTTGATTCCTGTGCCAAATTTTTTTTTGGGATTAGTAAAAAATGCACAAAATATGTCGTTACAAGCTTAAGAAAACCGCAACAAAATGATTTTCTTATACATCACCAGAATGTGGGCCAGATCTGTAATGGGTGCTACCCCTTCCTATATAGAATATTTCATTACAATTTGACTAAGATGCATCAAAATTGATTTTAAGTTAAAATAAGAAAATAACAAACAATTTTTTTTTAACTCAAATTTTTACTACTTAGAGAGGGGTTGGCACTTTCATTGACATTAATTATTACAAACTTAAAGAACCTATATTTTATAGTCTCCCAGTTCTAGTTGTTCACAGTCAGACTGACGGACAAAACTATATTGATTCGACTTTTATAAAGGGGTCACCTCTTTATTTTTGGACCGATTTGAAACCTGTTGGAATGTTTTAATAAGATTGATGCAAAATACAAAGAATTCAATACAAAGAATTCATAGCTTCATTGATAGAATTGACCACCACATTGAGGAACATATTTGTATGGGGTCTACCCTTTCTAGTGATCGTATCCAGAGCTAAATGGAATAAGTTATAAAAATTAACATAAGTTAGACCAAAGTTTCTGTTTCTAGCAAAATAAAATACATCAATAAAAACAAGTAAGAAAATCACAGTCGGGCGTAACCGACTGTAAGAGGCCCTGTACCAGCACAGGTCGCCTAACAAACACACTAAATGTTCCCCTAACTTATGACCAAACACATGACCACTTCTCACTGCACCACTAAGTGCCTTATAAAACATTTTTTTATGTATGAAACGAAAAGGGGGGTCGCTCAAATTCAATTGCTTATAAAATCGTCATTTATTATCCGATTTTGATGAACTTTTCGGATTTTTGCTAAGAAGGACGATATCTCTATACTGGCGTACTTACTTTTTTTTGTGCCGAGGAAATTTTTAGCCTTGGGGGTGATTTTATGGGGAAGGGGGGAGGGGCAAGATTTCAAAATAAACTTGTAAGTAAAATTCCGGAGCAGTCCTAGTCGAATGCAAAAAACACGAAGTCTCTATCTATTACCGTTTCCGAGATCCTTTCGTTCATACGGACGGCCAGACGGACAGACGGACAGACGGACATGGCTATATCGACTCCTCTATCACTCCTGACCATAATGGGGGTAACTTTGGGGGTCTCCGACCATTATTTCTACCTGTTACATACATTTGCACAAACCCAATAGGCTCTTGTACCTTCGGTACAGGGCCTAACAAGTAAGAAAATCACAGTCGGGCGTAACCGACTGTAAGAGGCCCTGTACCAGTGTAGGTCGCCTAACAAACACATTAAATGTTCCCCAAGCTTATGACCAAACATATGACCACTTCTCACTGCACGACTAAGTGCCTTTTAAACCATTTTTTTATGTATGAAACGAAAAGGGGGGTCGCTCAAATTCAATTGCTTATAAAATCGTCATTTATTATCCGATTTTGATGAACTTTTCGGATTTTTGCTAGAAGGACCATACTCTATACTGGCGTACTTTACTTTTTTTTGTGCCGAAGAAATTTTTACCCTTGGGGGTGATTTTATGGGGAAGGGGGGAGGGGCAAGTTTTTAAAATAAACTTGTAAAATTCCGGAGCAGTCCTAGTCGAATGCAAAAAACACGAAGTCTCTATCTATTACCGTTTCCGAGATCCTTTCGTTCATACGGACGGCCAGACGGACAGACGGACAGACGGACATGTCTATATCGACTCCTCTATCGCTCCTGACCATAATGGGGGTAACTTTGGGGGGTCTCCGATTATTATTTCTACCTGTTACATACATTTGCACAAAACCAATAGGCTCTTGTACCTTCGGTACAGGGCCTAACTATTCCATATAAAAAAGCACAAGGAGAAGTTTGCATGGTAAGTGACAATCCTCCCTTACGGAGGGGGCTAAGCATGAATACAAGTGATCTCTAGAGGAAATTAAGGAATCTAATTTTAGTCTCCAAGTTCTCGATTTTCACCGGACGGTTATATCTATACAGACTTGAGCTTTGATGCTTATCTAGAATATATATACTTTATGTATACTTTATGGGGTCTGTCTCACCTCCTTATGTAACATACATTTGTACAAACTAAATATATCCTATTACGTTATGGGTACCAAGTATTAAATTGTCAATTTCTTACTTTCCACTCGAAATATTTAATCTTATATCTTTTAAGAGTAATCTTTCCACCGATGGGGTTGGCACTTCACATATTTTTATTGTAATTTACTTTACCCATATACAATCTAAGAAGAATCCTGATTATTTTTTGTAAAATAAGTAGACTAAGCCACTTCTTATAACTCAGTTATCACACAGTGATAGTCCTATCAAAATCGGTTCATCTGTTTCGGAGATAAGTCGGAACAGAAAGACAAAAATTTGTGTTGGTATAAGTACTCATTCATATAAATTTTTTAAATAGGTGTCATTTTGATACTACAAATTTATGTATATGCATAGATATGGGATATGACCAGACTCTTTCTGTATCTTACTTGAATCCTTATAAAATATTCCATATAGGCCTAAATGGTGTAGCCCCTATACATACCCACTCTCTAAAAATTCTCAATCCCGCTCCTTAAAACTCACAAAAAAAAAAAAAAACAATTAAAACAAGACAACGCCGAAATGGAAAAATTTACTCCACTCTTTGTATTCACGTGACATCGCAAACAACTATTAGAACTTCTACCGATTCATCAGTATTGGCCTGGCTAAGCAGCTAGCAAATGAACCGATTATTCGACTGTTAAGGTTTTCCGATGTGGAATCCCCATGCTTCCAGAAATATGGAAAACAAGTGATGGCTAGCGATGGATAATATTTTGAACATTAAATTTTTTACCATTTTGGCACATTAAAGGTTTGCTTTTTCCAGGATGAGAGGGAAGAACTAATTCACACATTACTATTTGAAGCTTTTATGTGGAAAAATGGTTACGAATTTAATGCTCAAAGTATTGTGGTGGTTTTTTATGGGGTAACCAGTGAAAGTAGGCGTGATACCTGCAGATCTTGTGTACCTTGCTTCTAGAAACTCCGTACCCCTTGAACCTTAGATTTTTATGGGATTATAGTCCAATCTTGATTTGTGTAGAATATTTTTTCTTTTTGGTATTCATGCAAAATATTTTCAATTTGAAGATTCTAGCAATAATTAATACCAAATTTTATTTACACAAAAACTCTTAAAGTGCATTGGGGAATGGCTCGTTCATTTTATAAAAGTTATATGAAGAGAGAATAAATATTTCAAATATGCTATTAAGGATTTTAGGTGGCTTAATATGTTAAAGAAATCAAAAACAAGAAATACATTTTATGAGGTTAGGAAGCAATTATAACAAATTTACCAGCAGAGCATAGAAACGCTGTAGCTTGTGTTGGGAGTCATTTCCTTTATTTTTTTTCAAGTCGTTTCTGAAACTTTAAATCTATAGAGCAGAAAATATTGTTCCATATACTTTTTTACATCCTTCAATCTCGCTTTATCAGCTATGACGTACAACTTACCTGAGCTTACCTTCGAAACTGTTGAACTGCTTTTGATGAAACATTCATTGGCAGATAAAGAACTTTTTATAGAGTCATCTAATTATTCTTAATACTTTATGTTTTTAAAAATAGGAATATGTGGATCCAAGTCTTTATATAAAAGAAAAAAAAAAAAAAAAACGATTCGGCATAAGTTAGAACCTTTCTGATGCATATGGTTGAGATTTGGTATATATGTGAAATGCATCGGGAGAAATACGAAGCACAAAAAGGACAGTGCTCCGTCATGATCGTCTGCCTGAAATACCTGAAGTAATATACAGCGATTGCACGCAAACGACAAGTGTGAGATGCATTGAAGCTACGGTTCCTATGAAGGTAGAATTTTTCTTGGTTGAACTTCATTATATATGAAATATTCCCATGAGTACCCTGGTATATAAGCGAGTCGTATGATCATTTTTAACAGTTTTCGTGTAATTTACGAGACTAACAAATTTTCAAGTGAACATCATAATGAGCAATTTTCTTTCTATGCAACAAAATAAAACGCAAAATACAAAACTCATGAATATATATCCATTAAATATCGATTTTCTCCCTCCTTACCCTCATTGCATGCCCAATTGCGTAATTTCGTAATCAAGTTGTGCAAATCTTTATTTGTAATTTACATAAAAAATTGGTGTTTACATTTGGTGAAGATATTATCTAATACAGAAAAAGAAATGAGTACATATGTACATCAATTAGGCGAAAAGCGCGTGTCTGACATATTGTTTCAAAATTTATTTGATGTCATTGTTTGGTTGTTTGTTTTATTTTATTTTGTTTATCTTCTGTTTTTTTTACCGAAACAAAATCAAAAGAAATTCGATAAAGTTTCAAGTTGTTTTAAAATGCAAAAAGGGAAATGTTGCTGGCGCCCTGTACCTCATTTAATTTAATTTCCATTTCAAATGCACGTTTCGCATTCACGCCAAATCCGAAGAAAAACATCAATTTCAGACATGTTACCAACAAAAAATAAAAAAAAGAAGAAGAAGAAGAAAAAAACAGCCAGCAAATAAAATGAAAAGAAATATTTGTACAATTTTTGGCACAATGGTTTGGCTGCGGTGAGAATAACATGAGGAATAAAAAAATGAATTGGAAATTTAAATAAAAAAAAAATGGTAAAAGTCGAAAGTATCCGTTTCCAGGTAGCTTTTTTTCAGTTGCAAACTAGAGGCCACAAGGGTGGCATTGCTGTCATAAGAAAATCAAATCTTGCCCAATTCCCTTATAACGAAGCTGCCACGCATGAGTATCAACTCGCTGTTGTCAAAGTTTCTAGTGTCTTAGGAGAAATCGATTTTGGTGCAATTTAGATTTCGATTTCGACAACATTCGTAACTCTTCTGGACAACGTTTCCTTACTGGCGGTGATTGGAACTCTGACACTGACTTTGTGGGGTTTACGTAGCCAACTATCTATCTTCAGCCAACATCGCTATATTGGTGACTGGTTTCCCCACTCGCCACCCAATTAGAGAAGGAGGAAAAGCGTCGTGCCTAGACTTTGCGGTGTACAGCAGAATACCATGGGTTCATAGGATCTCCACTCCGAGCATCTGGCTCCAATAGTCACATTAAGAGCGGGTACAATCAATTTACTAAGTGAAAGCCGAGTACTATCTAGTTGCGCAGATATTAGTCGATTCCAACATTGAGCTGACCTCAGTGATGGACTTAGATGATGGTAGTGGGTCGATTCACACAAAATGTACATGGTGCCGCTGCCATTATCAACTCTCCAAGTATACATCATCCGATCCAACGCCCTTTCCTCACCCTTGACCAAGCCATAAGCGAGCTCCTTCGAACACAGTATCCCCTGGACAGACTAGCCTACAATAGAGCTGCTGCTGTGCTACACGTAAAAAAAACACAGTTCTTTAAATAGAAGCTGGAAAATATTGATTACATTGCTGACGTCAACTACTTGCTTCGGAAGGGAACAAAGGCAGCCAAAAGGCAGGCTCTCTAGCTGGTCCCCGTTAAGGATCCCGATGGTGTGCTAGCTAAATTCGTGGAAGTTTAAGCTAACATCTTAGCAACCAATTTGGAGGCCAGGTTTACACCGTTTTCACTTGCTGACGAGAATGACGTGGCCGGAGTGGTGCAGTTTCTTGAAGTCTATGATCCAACCATCTTATCATCCAATAAGTCTCCTATCTTCCCTGTCGAAGATTTGGGAAAGAATTTTTGCGGCGCGGGTAACAGAGCTTGGAGGGAGGGCTATACCTGAGCACCAATTTGGTTTTCGGCGTGGTCATGGCACCGTTGAATAAGATCACACGTTCGTAAGCCACATATTAAAGGCGTTTGATGAAAAGGAGTACTGCTATGAAGTTTTTGTGAACGTGTAGGAAGCCTTTGACCGATTATGGCACTCTGGTCTTTTAGCGAAAATCAAGGCTATTCTTCCATCCTCTTTCTACTTGATTTTTCAAGTGTCCCGTCCCTGTCCCCGATGAGGATATAACGCCAACAGAGAAGGTTAGATTTGCATCTTACGCAGACGACGTTGCAGCTCTCTATAACGCTGAATGCGAATACGATGCAGCAAACATTACATTTGGACGACATAATTTAATAAGCTCTTCTAACACTGCAAGAGAGCAGTTTACAACTGTGCGGTGACTCCTATTTGGAGATACGCGATACAAATATGGGGCATCGCTGCCAAAACACACAGACAGCGAAACCAAAAGAAGTATACGTGAGATTATAGGGTGCCCCTGGTACGTAGGCAACACAACACTACACCGAGACTTGAGGTTGAATACCATACAACAAGAAATCGTTATCAGCCGCTTCAACTTCAGGCTCCAATAAGAAGACTAAGAAAGACTAATATTGGAGTCATCGATAACTGAAAAACTGAGAAGAGAAGATTCAACCTTTTTAATTACATTTGTAGCTGATGCACAGCTTATTTGTTCGCGCCAGTTCGAATCGCTGATAATTTTTTTATTTTTCTATTTAATAAATTAATTACTTTTAAGATTTGAATTGTAACAGATTTTATTTTCGAACACCCTGTACGCTACAACTCTGTCGATTTACATCCCGATTAACAGAGGTCTGAATCGGTGCACTGGAACTTTGTTTTAAGTTTGCCGTATCTCGGGAGTTGGTACTAGAAGCAGTCTTACTTGGATTCATTGACAACTCAGACACGCTTTCATCCAAAAGTTATCAGTAACACAGTTCCTTTTTATAACGCGAATAAAATAATAAAATAGGATATTTTCTTTTTATACACGATCGTTCTAAAAGTGTTTTCTTTTCTACTGCGCGCTACGTCTTTCGGCGCGACTTACCTATACCAAAACAAAGATAAAGATATTCATCACCGCAGCATTTCGGAAATCTGTTATTGCAACTGCAGCAAGCCAGCGATGCTTATAGCCGCATTGACTTCAATACAAACCATGTAAGTCAACGGCAGCCTTTTTACGTTAATCTCTGAACTAATCCTTTAGTCGAACTTGTCTATTAATTGCTCTACAATATTAAAGTTTTTTAAATAACTTCTAATACCCTATAAAACACTTTGCATAAACATAACAAAAGCATAACAAAATTCACCTCAAGTGCTTTCCACAGCTATTTTAGCAACAAATTTAAATGCGCCTATTTTTGAATCCAGAAATATTTCTGCACAACTCAAACACCTAATAATAAAATCTGCAAAATGTATTTAAAAATAAGAAATTGAATACCAAATACCAAGAATAAAATCATTTTCTACATGCCTGGCTTCAGTTTGCCAATACCATACAAAAAATATATACTTTCACTTTTGTGGCTTATTAGAATTTTATTTTTAGTCTCGTACCCTGTGGCATGGCATACCACCAATCGATTGGGACAAATGTCGCCGATACATTTTTTCCGACACTTTGCTTCTTTGCATTCATTGAAATTGAGAAAATTGATATTCAGTGAAATGCATAAAATTCATATTTGCTTTAATGATTTCATACAGTTGACCGAGTTTTCTCGGGTGTCATACATATACTCGACATGAAATCGGAATTGAATTTATTATTTTCTGCAAAATTTTATATATACATAGTATATATAGATATTCGATGTGCGACAAATGAAGCAATTCGGCAGACAAATATTCAAATTGTTAGATTAGAGTCGAGGAAATGCGGCATTTGCAATTATAAGCGGCTTAAAACTTATTCAAATAAAACTAAGTCATGCGATAGTTTAATGTGACTGGGAATTTATTTGCTTAATGATTTTTATTTAGGAATTTATTGATTGAATATTTTTTTTAAACTAAGTCGAGTCGATTAGTCGGCTTTAATATTATATTTCAATTAAGTTTTAGTTTATTGCTTTGAAACTTTCAATTAAAGAGTATCGCTTGGTTTTGATTTTATGGTAACTGGAGTATGTAGGGAGGTACGAGTTTAAAATAAAAGCCTAAATGAATAATTTTGAAGAATTTCCATGCTGAACAATATATTTTGCATAAATTGTAATTTGTTCAGATGACATTGTGCGACATCAGCCCAGACCCTAACGAAAATAGAATTGTTAGAAAAATTTATCTGAAGAGGCATAAAAAATTCATTTGTGGAATCATGTATAGAGAATGTAGACAATATGGTTCTTGAGACGAATGTTTGAGTCAGAAACGGATTTTAAGTAAAGAACAGTAAGAGCAAACAGCTGAAACCTTGAAGTCAACAGAATGTGCAATTTCGATGTTTAATTAAATTTAAATTTCAGAAAGGCCCGTTGTGACAAATTTAATCGAAAGCTGTTTTTTTGTCCAAAAGAATCATGTCTATGGATTTCGAGCAAACTAGCAAATGCATCGTATTGTGTGCTCTACGGAAGTCGAATTATTCATTTGGGAGAATACTTATGTTCATATCAACAAATGTTTATAGCTTTCTTTAAAATTTTACACACAAAGACAAATGACTTATTGGCCTATATGACCCATTAGAATTTGTAGGTTTTTGTGACTTTTTTAATTGGGACTACTTTTTGTGACTTTTTTAATTGGGACTACTTTGGAAGATTCCTAGCTCAGTGGATGCTATGTCAAGCGAAGATATGCATTGAAAATAACAGTTTGAAACAGAGACACGGTAGCTACAATTTTTTTCCACGTAGTCTGCTTTTAGCTTGACACTTTGTCTACAGATGCTTCATCTCTTTTGATGGTGTCCAGTTTTCCATTTTACTTTCATATTTGGTGAAAATATTTTGTTCTCCTGCTAATACTTCATAGTTAATAGTCGGAGGGTGCCAGATCTGGAGGATCCGGCAGCATTTCAAAGAAAAATTCATTCAATAGTTCGCGGTTTTGATCCATAGTGAGCAAACGCCGCACTCATCTTGCGAATGGCTTCTTCATACCCATGCGTTCTGTTGAGATGTTTAATATTTCGATTCTTTAAAATGGTACGACCTCGTTCTTATACAGCTGTCCATTGTTCCATTTTTGATTATTTAAGTGGTTTACTTCGAACTGCTTCCATGAAGAAGCAAATGGTTGGAATGTTATGAAATAATGATTTTAACGAATCTATTTGTCACATATAAAACTTAATAAATTTATAATTTGGCTATTTCTCGCTGAGGCTAATAACTTTCCAAATTACCCTCGTTTTTTTTTAGATATCGAGCCTAAACCCAGCGTTATTTTTATTGCAAGCTCATTGAGTATGCATATACGGCATACTATTTGAAAGACTGTGACATCTGAGTCGATATAGCACTATCTTTCTGACCAACCGTCTGTCTGTCAATGTGGAACTAAGAAAAAGTATATCTCAAAAACTAGAGCTGAAGATACACGGCTTGGTAATTAGCTGCTTTGAAACCTTGACGTTTGCTAATATATTATTAGCATTGGAAAAGTAGAATATGTCAGTTTCTTTAATGTTAGAGTGGCATAGCGAAAAATATGATTCATCGTCGATAATCTCAGAGAATTTTGAGTATTTCCGATAAAATTCTTCACACACTTTCTTAGTGTCTGCAATTAATTTTCATTACGATGTGGAGTGCGTTGAATATATATCTTTTTAAGAGACTTGTGGATCGTTGGCTGTGCCAAACTTCCTTGGAGACATTATCTAATTGGATATATCAGAACCAGGCTGCCAAGAAGCAGATTAATTGATGTCATATCGTTGCAAAATATCGTACATATACCGTCAAACCGGTTGTGTTGAAATTCACAGACAAACTTCGGGTAGGTCACAAAAGTAATCTGATTAAGTTTGATTAAAGTCGAAGAGAGTGTAAAGTGAGGAGCGTTGCGGTGTCTATGAAGAACATATAAACATATATATAGACAATATTTATATAAATATTTTTTACTGGGCACGTCAATGCATGCCGGGAACCTTTTTTTAGTATATAACATCAATTGATGTCTTTTTTTCAGATGTACAATCTAGTCTGGATTTTGCCTTATAACCCGATACATATGGCTAATTATTAGATCTTTGAAATTTGTAGGGTATCTTTAGTCGGGTACTTCAAAAAAATTAAAATTGTGTGGATCATATATCGGTATATTGATACATCATTACTCGTTATATCTTAAATTATTTATTATTTGTACGATTTTTTCAATCTGCTGTTGGAATACATCCTACGCCAATCTTCGTCCACACAGCAAACGTCGGGCTTGTTCTTCTAAAAAGAAGTAATGTTGTTCTCATACGCGGATGATATTGATATAATCGGTACACAAATAGCAAGGCGTTCGCAGAGATTGAAAATTAGTCATGACTGGGCTTAGTGATGAATGGGAACCAAATTAAGTTCTTGGTGATTCCTCGCACGTCGTCATCTCATTTGGTCTGTCAATGTTGTAGCAAGCTTTGTCTATCTGGGATCCGAAATGAACAGCAACAACAACGCCAGCCTGGAGATCAGACAAAGAATCACGCTTGCAAACAGCTGCTTTTTTGGGCTAAGCAAGCAAATGAGAAGTAAAGCCTTCTCTCGAAAGAAAAAAATAAAGATCTATAAGACGCTGATACTCCCGGTCCTATTGTATGGCGCAGAGGCATTGACCGTGATTGAGTCAGATGAGACAGCGTTGAAAGTCTTCGAGAGGAAGATTCTTTGCAGGATTTTTGGTCCTATTAGAGTCGGCGACGAGTTTAGGTCCCGTATGAACCGCGAGCAGTACGAGCTATTCGATGAGGTTGACATAGTCCAGCGCATAAAATTCCAGCGGTTGCACTGGACTGGGCACCTAATTCGAATGGATAAAAGAGCTCCAGCAAGCCCAAACTTGATTGGTGAACACCGAAATAGAGGACGACCGGGCACTCGATGGAATGATCAGGTATGGAGAGTTCTTTCTGTACTTGGCATTCAAAACGACTGGCGCTAGCGCGCACAAGACTATGAAGGCTGTCGCATCTTCCTTGACGCGGTCATGACTGGTAGACGATTGACCACCATATAAGTAAGTAAGTATGTAACAGGCAGAATGAGACGAGGCACACCTTATAATGTGTATATTCTTTGTCCTTCTAACCTGCCATGCATCTGTTTAGCTGTCCTTAGGAAAATCAAGAACTTGGAGACTGGAATAGTCGAATATTTAGATTCTCCTAATCCTTCTTGAGATCATTTGTGTTTAATGAACACGCTTATCCACAGTTCGTCACCCCTTCTCAAGTCGGGTATGCACTTGCCTTAATCTTTATCAAATATTCCATTTAGGTTCAGTTTGCACCATTAAAAGACGTGGCCCATATACAAATCTTTTCAAACTTTCAGTTTTTATGTTGTTTATTTAGCAAAAAATATTTAATTTATATAGGCCGAACCACTAGAGAGGGGTAGATCCTATACAAATCTTTAGTAATAGGGTATCTCGTAGTCAAACCCACTCGACTTACGTGTTCTTTCTTGTTTGTAATAAAAATAGTTCACTTATTTTTATACTCTTCACACGTAGCGTGAATACTATTATAATGTTGTCATAGTGTTTCTAAAGGATTCTTGACCAGCTAGACAAAACAAATCAAACTAATCATCTGACTGTCTATCCGTCTTTCTGTCCGTCTGTTTGTTCCCCGTCTGTATGTATCAAAAATAGGTCCTCATTATTTAAGATATCGATGTGAAATTAGCTTGGAGTCTTGTTATGTTGAGAAGTTGATAATTGGTTAGAATAATAGTAATGCGGTTAGTAGTAAGTACCGCTCCCATAGAAAACTAATTAGTATTTTTGTTTATTAATAATCATTTTTCTTTTTTAAATTGTATAAAGGTAAATCCATTTTGTCTATAAATTTCAATAATTAAAGTTGGTATTGGAAAAATTGTACGATATACATAACTGAAGCCTAGCATTCTTAATGAGTAGACAATACCAAATTCCAATTGCCAAAACCAAAGAAAAATGTCAAGTCTATTCAAGTTGCGATTCCAAAGAAAATAAAATTTTCTTTTGTTTCATGTGTTGTACAGATGTGTAATTATTATATTTCAGTAAATTACTTGAAATACTTAGGTCACATATAAACTTTCACTTTTTCAAAGCGGAAGTCAATCATTTCAGCGACTTACTTTCAACTTAATTTTCCTTTAACTCGAAAATCTTCAATCTTTAATAAGGTTTCAAAGCTTTTAATAGTTTTCTAAAACACCGGCTGTAACAATAAAACTCAATTCATCAATAATGCTAAGCAACTTTCACTAATGCTTGCCAATTATGTCGAGCAATCAATAGAAATTTAATTGTTTTATTTACGAGTATGTGTGTGGATTATCATTTAATTACGCTTTCAGACCTCAGCCATAATTATTTCGGTCAGCTAAATTGCAAAGTATTACTTGTATATATTTAGCTCGTTTGACAATAAAATGAAAGTGGCCGACCGTCTATCTGTCCGACCGTCCGTCCGTTGTCAACCTGTACAAACCGAACGAACGCCAACGCAGTGAAAACGCGCCAATGGTGAAGAATATATAATTAAGCAGCGTTGCATAAAGTGATTTTGGCTAATTAGGACACAATTGAGTCGTACGTGATATTTTCTAAATATTTTATGTGAAATTATATTCACTTGGAGACACAGTTGCGAGGCGTACAAGTTTATATTTTATTCTTTAGTGGAATTTTAAGCTGTGCACATTTCCTTACAGTTAATTAAATTGTTGTTAAAGCGTCCTGAAAGGAACCCAAAAATTACTAACGCAGGCTTAAATAAAAAAGGCTTCGTGTATTGTTAAAAAAATGAAGAAAAATTGTGTCATAAAATGAATGCTCATATAAATGAGCAAGGCTACAGCGGCACTTTAAATGACAGCACGCTCGTCCTTTCTGCTATTAAATCTGCTGCTGTGCACAGCAGTTTGCTTACACAAGCAGCTTTTGTTGCTTTGACATTTCTTGTTCAAGTCTTTTTGATTATGTTTTCAAATTTTGTTTTTGTTTTATTTTAAATAAATATTAATTAAATAGTAAAATAAATAACGAAAGCCTACAATTTACAATGTTACAAAGGAGAAAAGGCGGCGGCAGTGCAAAGCGCTATAAATTGTGCAAAATAAATTAATTGTGTATGGCGAATGATTGTGTGGCTGGCGGCTGTGGCGACCATTTTGTATATTGTGACTGACCCACAAACTGACCGTCAACTGCTTTAAATGTCTAAAAGTGTAGCGCATAAAAAAATCCTTTAACAATTAACAAATGTTTTCTTTGTTGATCTGCACTTTTAGGCTTGTCCTTGCTTTTTCAGCAGCTTTTTAAGCTGCCTGACATTTTTTATTTACTTCCTTTTTGGTACAGTTTGCCTGCCTACACTTGGTAACTGCGAAGTTTGTTTTGCTTTGCTCTGCTGCTGTAATTTCTTTTCCTTTTCGTTTTTTGTTATTTTTTTTTTTGATTTTTTGGTTACATGCTTTGTTTGCTTTGCTGGAAAAGGTTCTCTAAGCTACTCTTCGTCATACATGACACAACAACACACTAAGCATATCCTTGATAGGCCAGCTGCTGTGCGGATTCGATTTGTTGATACGTTTCGACAGCAGGCAGTGCTGGCACACCGGATAGCGCACGTCCGTCCCATGGGCCATGTGCGGTGATGTGCGCGGTATGATGATGATCAGCGGCAATCTGTAATTTATATACAGTTACAGTTAGTTAGACAAGTGTCAAAAGCATTCGTTTTATTTTTTATATGTTTGTGTAGGGTATTATTTAGGCTTTTGCTAGGCTTATGTGTAGGCGTGCGTGTACTTTGATTAGGAAGGCGAGCGAATTGGCAGCGGTTTGTGTTTGTTTTGTATAATGTAGCGGATGTGCGGGCGGTGCGAGTGTGCAGGGCGCAACAACTTACCCAAATAGGCATTTTACTTAAGTTAAATGAATTTTTGTTTGGACTCTAGTACACTACTAAATAGCTTTCGCTATATATTTATGGTATATTTTATTTTTTGTTTGTTTTGTTTACGCTTTCCCTCACGCGCTCCCTCGCTCGGATTGACGCCTAATTGCCACAGCCCGCAAACGCCTAAAAGTATACACATATATTAATTAATGCTTACCTTTTTGCACAATTGGAAAATGGCCAAACCAACCGAGACAAGGAACGAGAAGAAACCCAGTGCGAGTGCATTGAATGCTTTAATCTTGAGTATACCAATAGCCATGGGTATGACAGTGATGGCCTTCAGCAAAATGAGCACCATGATGGGCATCGCCATTTTGCGCAAACGATGCTTCTTGCCTGTACGTGAAGTCGAAATATAGTAGAAGAGGAGATATATATGTAGACATACGTGAGTGTTAGTCATTTAGTAAATTGCATGCAAAACACACCCTTCTTGAAGAAATTGCCCTTCTTACCCTTGCCTTCGACAACGCCGGCGGCATCGTCATCATCAGTTGCCAGCTTAACATTTAGATTGAGTTCATCATTAGCTAAATTGCGTGATGAAACGGTCACCTTGGCATCGCCGATGGGCAAGTTCATGCTGACATCATGTCCCTGCAGATAGTTTTCAATGGCATCGAAGAAACCATCAGCACTGTTGGCGCGTGCGCTGCTCACAGCTGGCGCCTGATAGCCATTGCTGCTGACTTCCACATTGGAGATCTATTAATAAAATTTATTAAAATTAGTTTCTTCTTTCGATATTTCGAGCTAAACTTACTTTAAAGCTATCTTTGCTGAGTACTGTATCAACGAAACGCATGGCACGCTCTTTGATGCACGCCATCGAATCTTCACCACTTGCACATCTATTGTGCTCTTCATCAATCATGCTCTTCAGACTATTGCTGCTGGCAGCGCTGGCAATGGCTGCCAGGCCCAAAAGTGTCGCTAGGACCAAGTACCTTGACATTGTCTATGGAAGTAGTTATCTGTGTGTCTTCGTTGCAACGCACGACTCAACTCGTTGATGGGACAAATGCGTTTAATAATTGTTTTTCTATTGTTCACGATTTTTATACTCCAATGTTAACTTTAAATGCGACAACGTCGCTGCCGCCATCAGCGATTGCGTCGACGCCATTTGCCACCAAAGCGAAGACGCGCAAGAAATGGCGGAAGAAGACATAAATACAAAGTCAAGGCGACAGACGTTGCCCGTTCTGTTGTTGTATACAGTGTATATACGCTCGCTATCTGTCTGTGTAGTTGTATCTTTTGTTGCTTAATAATATTAATTCAAGCCGGGCCAGGCCAAGTCAATTCGTTTCGTTTCGTTTCGTTCGATTTGAATGCATGTCGCTCGTCTGCCGACTTGTAGCATGAATGAATTTCATACGCTTGCCATTGTGTATTTTGCTCACGTTTCGCATTCGATCAGCTCCATATTTGTCGCAATAAATGTTCTACATGATTTTTTTTTCTTAGCAGCGGACATTTCTTTGACTAGCATTTTGCTAGTTAGCCTATAGTTTGCATGATTTGTGGTGTTTTACTATGTTGCTTTGCTGATTAAATCGTTTTGTATCGATTTGTGCAGATTTACATATTGCATACGTTGGCATATATGTATAGACTCGTATGTAGTTGAATTTTAAGCAGGTTTTGAAAATTTGTATAGGGTAAAAAAATCGGAAAATTGTTCTCTGCTTATTTGAGCATGCATCACGTAAAAGACAATTATTGCATTTAAAAACCAATTATTGAAATATAAGAAGCTTTATTAAGTCTAACTTTTAGCGTTTATTTCATGAAAATCTCAACTTGCAGAATCAACAGATATTAAAATTAAAAAAGTTTAGAACTTGCTAAACATTAATGTTATGCAAACTGTTTGCTAGCGCTTTTCAAACCTATGACATATGTGCTACTTAAACTGCACCCAATGCAATTGCCTCAAATTAGATCTATATGCATATACAAGGGCGTATCCAGCTTTCGTCGAAGGGGGAGGGGGTTCCCGCTGTCCTCGAAGGGGGTGCTGACTTTGTTTTTTTTTTTTTTCAGTAATTAAAAGTGTGAAATATGTATTAAAATACATTTTTTAACGAACATTTCAAAACAAATTGATTTCAGCTAGAGGATCTACTTTTAATATAAATTGATGTCGCCAATGAAGGGAGCGTGACAGTAGTTTGCCAGTAGGCTATTAAATATTTGTTTGCGTAAGGGTTTTGTGAGTCTACACGTAGTCAGCCGGTCTAAGAGACGATTATATTGCGCTAGTCTATCGTTGTACCGGACATCATGGATGGAAACCGTCATGCATTTAAAGGGATATTTGAATGCCATATCGCCTGATGGGAGTAATAATATAAAGCCTTCTGGTAGTAAAGTGGTAGCTTACTTCACCTGTTCAGCATTTAATCCAGACGCTTCAATCTTGATTTAAAGACGCGAACCATATTATTGATGTGGCTGGCAAGTCTCAAATTTATGTTAAGCACGATACTAAGTAATGGTGGTTCACTTCATAGGATTTAGTTTCCCGCTAGTAGTACACTAGCTTGAACTCTGAAAATTGATGAAGCCTCTGGCCTTACTCTGAACCTAAAGAAGCGACCATTTATGTTGGATTATGAATCCGGACAAAATAGGGCGAGGGTAGCATAATCTTGTCACAACTCTGTGAAGCTGCTCGATCGTACTGGAAGTCTGGGATGAAGTGCGGCAAAGCTCACAATTTTTGCAGCGCTCAATCTTTTCTATAAATTCAATAGCAGGAGCTGAAGACTGATCGGGTGGTATGATAGCGTTTCCTAGAGCTTGTCAGATTTGTCATGATATTTGGCTTCTATTTCTCTCGGTAGTGCTTCAGCTCCTCTATGACATTGAAGATCTATGTTAGGACTAAGAGT
This sequence comes from Leucophenga maculata, assembly GCA_035044805.1. Taxonomy (NCBI): domain Eukaryota; kingdom Metazoa; phylum Arthropoda; class Insecta; order Diptera; family Drosophilidae; genus Leucophenga; species Leucophenga maculata. The sequence continues at coordinate 3,389,042 of JAWNNP010001197.1, forward strand.
GTGCAATTGCAAACGTTATCGTAACTCGGACGTTCCGATGATTTATGGCGGTAGCAGTCTCCTCTATAGTGAATTGAGTGAGAGTAGATCCATTTGCAGCAACGACGTTATGTTGGTCCAGTTGCAGTTTCCTGCTGTCGATACTGTTCGTTTAGGTGTGTCTTAAACGCTTGTTCTGTATCTGAATCAGAGCTAAAACTTTAGAGAATACCTTCCAAAATTGATAAAATATTGTATACGATATATCGTAGGGGAAAACGCTGTAGAAATCATGTTCCTTGGGCTGATGAAAGTGCTAAGCTGAAGAAGACTTTAAGCTGAAAAATTCCACAACTCAATCCCTTCCTCTCTCACATAACTGTACCATTTTACTCTATATGGTACATCTGTAGGGTAAAAAGTTATACGTATTATCAAAAAAAAAAAAAACCGGAAATATTCGGTTGGAAGAAAAAGTCGTTCGTATTTCGCCTTTATTTCAAATCTTTATAAAATTTATAAAATTTATGGACCTCCAAGCGGTCCAGTTGTTCACAGTGGAGGACGGAATTGAGCGTTTGGCCATAGAGGAGCAACTCATAGTAGATAGTTCCCTGCCAATTCTACCAAACACACAGCGAAACCTTCCTGACCATCAATCCGTGCTTGGCAACCGTTTGAGTCGCTTCGGAAATTCGGCCCATGAGGTTTTTTGGTGTCAATTCGTGTGGCACCCAAATATGAAGTTATTTTGTTTAGCCAAGCTTCTTCAAATGCCTTTAAACGGTCATATGACTGATATTCAGCTCCCGGGCGATGGTACGGCTGCTACTATGGCGGTCTATCTCGATCACTTCCTTGATTTTATTGACTTCTTTGGCGACAGGTCTTCCGGAGGGTGGTGCATCTTTCACTTTCTCCACACCCGAACGGAACCGAGTGAGTCACTGTTGTGCTTCGCGAATTGAACAAGTATTGGCCCCGTAAACATCATCAGGTAGTAAAAATTGAAAGCATGGTGAATTTCATCCTTTGAGACCTCCATGTTCAACGCTCTGGAGCTAACAACTGAATTGTCCAAGCGCAATGCTGTCAAAAAAGCGTAGACTAGACACTTACACCTTTCAATACGAGAAATACCCAACGAGATATACCTAATTGAAAAAAAGAGGGCGAAATACAAAAATCTTTTGTTCCAACCATATATAAGGTTCGATAATAACTATCAATAATAAATAGGCAACAAAATGAATCACTTGGCTTTTTATTTTGAGGGATTGAATCCAAATCCTTCATAATGTATTTTTTACGTTATTAGCGGCAGGTTAAGAATCATGGATCTATGTATATGACCATGCAACTAAATAGCAGAGTTTCGAAAGCAAACTAAACCCAGCCAAATTGGTACGCGTTCGAGTCAATCGGCAATCATCTTATTCACTATGCGTCAACATGATTTCATGCAGTTTGTTACTGATGCATTTCAAGTAATTTAAGAATCTTATATTTAAATTAAACTTTGAACGAATAAGAAAAACAGATATTTATTTCACTTATTCTAGACTTTACTATTATGGACTTTACTCGAAGTTTGAAATCTTTTATGAATAATGTTGAATGTTGTTGTAATGTTGTTTTATGAATAAGACTGACGAAAGTAAACGTAATAAATAATCTTAAAATATTAAATTACATTTCTATTCTAGCTATAAAAGCATCTCACAGCGTACTAACTGCACTCAGTAATCATTCTCAGTGCAAACGCAACACTTCGAAACCCAATTCTTCTTTTTGGCAATAAATATTTCTCGTTCGTTGAAGATGTTCGTGAAAAGCAGCCTGGGTGTCATTTTGCTTGTTGTAGCTTTTGCTACACTGCTGAATGCATACAGTAAGTCATTTTAGCAACTAATAAGCAAAAATTTAAATTAATTAACTTTTCTTATTTTTAACAACAGCCAATGAGCAGAAATGCCTGGACGACAAGCAGACCTATCACTTCAATTGTTATCCCAGAACTGATTTTCATTACTTCGATAAGAATCAGAAGATATGTGTCACCCGTGAGGAGTGCTGGAAGACCGTAGAACATTTACGTGAACGTGGCTTCGCAACGATCAACGATTGTGAGGACGCTTGCATGCCTTATATGACTGTTTAAAATGTCATTTATATCTTTTTGGGTATTTAAATAAGCCTTAAAAAAATTATATAAATATACACAATACATACATATATGTATTATTAGTGAGCATTCCAATTGAAATGGAGTTTTTCGTTTTTAAATGATATATGTGCTGAGCAGTGCATATATATTTTAAATGTCTGACGCTTATAAAATAGAAAACTCTTTGATGAGCAACTGTGTATATAGCATCGAAATGGATGATGAGCTCAATAGATTTCGCATGTTCTGTATATTTTAACGAAGCTGCCAACCTAATATAATGTAAGATATTTTAGATAGTCTTTAAAACATATTGATGACATAAAGAAATGTGTAACATTTCACAGCCAGCTTCAGATATGGTGCAAAAAAATGTTCGAGGGTAGTTGCTATAATTATATTGTTCGATCAATACTAAGCGAAATAGTAATTTGCCATTTATACAATCAATCTTTTGATCTGTCAAGTATTATCCTTTATGAACAGTGGCATGCTGCAAATTAAAGAAGCCAAACTTTTTAGAAAAGAAATTCGAAACTGCGTCGTTGTTTGTATAGTTGAGTAATAATAAGTGCTGTAGAATGTATCAATATAAATGGGCATGACATGTCTAGTGTTGGAATATTTTGGAATATTTGTTTTTGGAAGAAATAACACACAAAAGTTATTGTTCTGCCCATTTTTATGGTTACTTCCATACAGAATTTTGAAGATTTTATATTTGACAATTTTTTTTTAATGAAATATTTAGGAGTGATTCCACCATTCTCCATTTCTAGATGTGCTGTCATTGAGCACCAGACTGAGCCCATGCCAACATAGTTACATCTACCATTCTATATTTGATTTGCACATAATTAGCTGGGCTAAAAAAACTTGCTAAGCTTTGTTGTACCTTTTTGATACTACATAGCATGTCATCCATAGCGGTGCCATTGCTGGCCTTGACTCTAAAATTCAATACACTAAGGATTCGCTATCGTTTGCGGGGATCGTCATCATAGTGTTCCTTCCGAGGCTTCTTAGACGTGTTCATTGGAGGTTTGTTTTTTAAAGTGGTGGGTTCCAAGCCTAGCGCACCAACCCTTTATTAAAGGAGAGGGGGCCCCTTCGTCTTCTCACGTTAGCTCACCTCTGAACTGATGTTCAAGCTACCCGGGAGATACGTGTCCTAACGAACGTGTGAGTTGCTTGGATCGTTTGTAACAAGAATCATTGTTGGCCATTCCAATAGTCAACAACTTTTCTCACAATGTGAACTTGAGCAAACGAGTCCCAGTCTCCCTTTTCTGGGCTGAGCAAGCAAATAAGAAGTGAAGCCTTCTCTCAAAAGGCGAAAATAAAGATCTATAAGACGCTCATACTCCCGGTCCTATTGTATGGCACAGAGACATGAACCGTGTTTGAGTCAGATGAAACAGCGTTGAAAGTTTTCGAGAGGAAGATTCTTCGCAGGATTTTTGGTCCTATTAGAGTCGGCGACAAGTTTAGGTCCCGTATGAACCGCGAGCTGTACGAGCTATTCAATGAGGTTGACATAGTCCAGCGCATAAAATTCTAGCGGCTGCACTGGGCTGGACACCTAATTCGAATGGATGAAAGAGCTCCAGCTCGCATGGCTTACGTGGGGGGGTCCAAACTTGATTGGTGGACGCGGAAATAGAGGACGACCGAGCACCTTCCTAGACGCGGCCATGACCATGAAGACTTTTGACGGCCACTTAAGTAAGTCGAAGATTCCCTTTAGTTCGTATGACCCAATCTCATTAGTTGTGATGAGTGAATAGGATCCTGGATGATTCTTGAAGAATTTCTTTCTCTGGAGCAACTGTACGATGGAGCAACATACGAATGTGTTTTTGTTGCCCATTCACTTCTCGATTCGCTCCATCGCAAAGCCGTCGCAGTTTTCGTCTCGGTCTGCGCTTTCCTTATGCTGTCTAAAGCAGTTTCTCGCAAACACCTTATTTAATTATCTCCGAGTACTAGTCTAGATAGTTGATAAAGTATATAAACTACAGCACGATACACAGTTTAAGCATTTTGTTTCAGCCAACCTTAAAATATGCAACTATGCACTAAAAATATGCATACTTCTAAATACTTATAAAGAGTTACCCATAAAAGTATGCAACATCGTCCCCGTTTTCGTAACGTTTTTTTTATATTTTGCTATCCCTACAGATCCTAAAGAAGTATCCCTCCCCTTAAATCGTTTTATTGTTCGATATTTGTTGTCAAGCAGAATCTCTAACAACTATTTACGAAGTTACAGCATTTTGGCACGAATAATGCTCGATGCGACTCTATGGTGCATATTTTATGGAACTTAAAGTTTTTATTAAATTTTTATTTTGATTTTCATCCACTTCCGCCTATTAATAGTCAAAATAAACATATGCCAAAATATTGAGTCTCTAAATCTAACCTAATGCAAAAAAAATTAAACGATTTAGAATTTATTTGTTATAAGCAACCTTTTTTAATTACATAATATAAACTTCAGGGTCATTAAGCTGCGTTCCATATTGTCGACGAACATTAAATTCTTAATGTATAATTAATGCAAGCAAGGATACAAAGTCATTCTCCTGTTAACAAAAAAAAATATGCATCAATAGGAAGGCATGAAAAGCAAATAAATCCAATCAGCACGAAAACATAATTTATATAAGACCAAAATATAATAATAAACGTTTATGAATAATTAAAACCATAAAATTTGCATAATAATGGTCACACAATAGGAAAATCAGAAAACCGGTTGCCCATTACAGCGTTGACCTTTTGGCAGGCGCTACTGCAGCCGCTGACAAGATGCCACACATGGCAATGAAATAGAAAGTGTTTTCCTTTATTATTTTGCGTTGCATGCAAAACATCATCAATCAATGCATCAATCTGAAATGGTACGCGAAAGCGAAAGTGAAATTGAACGACAAAAATTATGGCCAAAAAGTCACGCAATGAATTTGTTTGTTTCAATCAGAAACAAATAAATATAAATAAAATAAAACCGAAAACGAATTTCGACACAATTACAAAAGACTTTTGAATTATGATTCGAAGGAAAGGTAGCCACCATCAAAAAGAAATTTGCGTAGGCAATGGAAAATAAAAATTTCACCATACAAAAAAAAAAAAAAAAAAATTTACTCAATTATAATTCCAGGCGCATCCATCGTTTGAGGCGCTACGCATGCCCTACAGCATATTTATGCAGTTACAAAGTCTTTTTCAACGTTACAGCTCCAACAAGTATCGTTGGATGGACTCTTCGTTAGCTGAATTGTTGGAGTCATGTCAGGCAGGTTTTTAAATGGCGTATTTGGGTGTTCGGAGTTTGAATTTCAATTGCATGAAAATGTTTTTTATTTTATCAAATTGTTGCGTAGAAATTGCAAAGGTGTTTCTAATTAAAAATTGATTTTTATACGCTACAAAAAAATGTAGGGGAGTATATTAGTTTGGTTGTATGGCTTAAAGAAAAGTTGAGTTGAACGCAACCTTACGGAAAGTAGAATTAAAACCTTAAAATGTGTATATTTAGATGCTTCTATTCCATATTCAAATAATTTGTATTTAATGTACATTCCAATCCCCCTTTTTAAGGGCGTTAAATACTTGCCATACAAATCTACGTCTCCTTCTGAGTATTTGTATAAAAGAAAATGTTTTTGTTGTCCCTAGTTCGACAAGATCTGCAAAATTTATTCAATTTTATATTAATTCCTATGAAATATTCCATAAAAGTCCAGATCGGACCACTAAAAGCGGTAGTCCCCATAGAAATATGTTCCACTTTCTGAGAATGTATATAAAAAAAAGTTGATAATTCATCTTGAAAAGCCAAATTTGTTTATATTTTACGCCATATTTAGTAAAATATTCCATTAGATTTGAAATCTGACAATAAAAAAGGGTAGCCTCGCTACAAAAGTTCTGACTGTCCATATGAACATCATATGAAGAACTTGGAGACTATAAAAGTTAGAGACTTCAAGTTTGCATACATAGTTTCTTCTTTTCCTACTTCAGTTAACTTAAGGTATTACCCATTAAATAGTGTCCCTGCTTTAAAAGTTTTCATTGTTTTCTTTCCCATGCTTGCTTCAATTTTCTCTTACAGCACATGTGTAGGCGATTTAAGCTTCGTTGTAACTAAATTAAACGTATATGTTTCTTCCTCTAAACATTCTACAACGTAATTTCTTTAATTTAGCATTGCTGCACGTTGCAACTGTTGTATTGAATATGCCACAAACATCATTGCCATAGCTGCTTTGCCAATAAAATGTTGTGCAGCAATCTTTGTTGACTTGGCAACAATTCCGCCTCGTTAGCTTTGGTCGATTTCTTGGTAATATAGCAAAAAGCACAACTTTCGCTTGATTTGCTATAACGAATCCTTATGCGTTGCTATTTTCTTCAAAAATATTTTTCCAGTACAATTTGTAAATAATACATTTTTCTGCTTTTTTTCTATAGAAAAATCTTGGAATTTGCTAATTTAATGTTGTTCTACATTTAAATCCTTTAGTTGCACTTTAGTTGATGTTTGAAATCCTCTGCATTGCAAGCGGTTTACTGAGGCTTTGCATCTCTTAGCACGTGCTTTCTAAGCGCGATGTACAAGTATCTACAAATTTTGCTTGGTTGCGCAGTATAGTAGTAGGTAGTAGCTTGTGTATAAGTGGATTTTATTTAATCCTGTGCTCAGACTATGCCAACGTTTCTATGGTTTGTAGTTTTTGGCAAGCTTAGATTCTTTTACTAGTAAAATGAAGTTTATATGTGAATATTTTTGTTTTGTTTTTTCAAATCATATTAAGTGATTATTTTGTCTATGTCCTGTTAAGAGGATTTGTTTCGATTTTTGGTATTTAATGTTTTTATTTAAGATAAATAATTGAGCTTATTATGCGGCTTTAGTTGTGAGTTTTTTCCATGAAGCAAGCAAATGAAACATAAAATGAGTTTAATGTATCAAATGGCTCAAGCTGAGTTAGGCAATCTTTTACTGGGACGACCATGCTGTACTAGCTATGGTGGTGCTGACAACTCATTTTATTTCACACGATTCACGTTGTTGACAGCAAGACTTGTTTCATTGAATAATTTTGGTTGGTTCAGATGAAGTTTAGCGATTCCCGATGATGCTACAGGCAGCGCTATTTGTTTTTGTGCGTAATACGTTTTATCAGTTCCGAAAGGCAATGTCATCAAGAAAGAAGTTTCCTCTTCATCATTGCTGCTGACATATCTTTCCATCTTATATTGTTTTTATGGCATCAGCTACAGAAGGGTGTTTACAAAGCAATCTTCTTTCTACATAACAATGGTCCTTCGTAAACGAAGATTTGCATACCAAGCTTCGCGAAAACGAATATATTGTCATTGGTTATGCAAATGATCTGGATATCACGTCTACGCGACTACCCTCGATAAAAGACTTAGCTGGATTTTCTACCTATAATTATTGCTGAATACGGCAACAAGAGCCCTTTAAATGTATAAATTTGTATTTTGACCGAAATTAGGCTCTCTATAATCTTCTGAATCTATAACACAATTGTAGCACCCACTTTATCACCATAACCTCATTTTTATGGTGTCCAAAACTAGGCGTAGAGAAAAACTATAACGACATAACCCCAAGTCTTATGGAAGTCGAAGCAATAGATCATCAACTATTAAGTGTTTTACTGATGGTTCACTTAAGGATACACCTGTGTGTATCTTCGGCTCCCACACCTAAATCTTTATTACTTTGGGTTTCTGGCACATAGTTCTTCCATTCGAAATCCATGTCATATAGGTCTGTGATCGACTCTAATAGGACTAGAGATAACTATCTCCAATTGCTCAGATAGCCACTTACCTAATACTTTGATACTCTCGAACAACTTTCGGTTTTCCAAGAGTTCTGTTCGGTTGTAGGTCATTGAGGCATTAAAGATAATGAAATACTGAACTAGTATGATCTTGTTTCGCAGCCATAATGGGAACAGAAAAGTTTTGCGACGTTAGCTGGCTGTGCTTTGGCCAAATCTCTAATTAAAAACTTCTATAAACTGATTGACATTCTGCACTGGAGAGAATATGTTGCACTACAAATCGTTTTCTACCAGCACAATTAATTAGAAATAGGCATCTCTACAGAGAAAACCAATGATTCTGCGTGGTATATCTGACTGGCCATTATCACCTGAGATACCAGTGTAGAATGGGTCTCCCCGGAAACAAAGTGTAGAATGGGTCTCCCCGGAAACAGAGTGTAGAATGGGGGCCTCTCTCTTGAAACAGAGTGTAGAATGGTTCTGTCACCGGAAACAAAGTGTAGAATGGTTCTCTCTCACCGGAAACAGAGTGTAGGCTCTTATTTTATTCATCAGAATGCTGGTGGTATAACTTCAGAGGTGTATAACTCACCTTTCGATTACTTGGCAAAACTCGTAAAACGTTAAGAAAAATCTTTGGAAAGATGGTTGGAACATTAACCAAAGTCAATGAAGCGTGTGATGAGGCCAATTTTGTCTCTATTTACTTCATTAGTTCCGAAATAATGCAATTAAGCCTTCGCTTTTGTAACTGAAAAGCCTCTGGAATCGCAAAGCACCAGCTTGAGTTTGAAAGCTTAGCTGCAACACATCATATTGATGCTTTTTTTGATCTCTGTGACATATTTTTATATTCTAACAAATTTCAAGATAAGCTGGTACCTTCTAATTTCAGCTATCATCCCAGATTAAGAAGATGATGCAGCTAACTTCATTCGAAGTAATATCAGATCTGAGCCATTTGAACCCATATATCTCGATGGAGTGATATGTGACAGTACATGTGAGTGCTCAAGGTAACTTTATTTTCACAGCGATTTACTAGTCTACATCCCACAATCGGCCAGATTTGGTGAACGTTTTCTGATTGAATGAGGGCATGCAAAACATATTGGGCGAGGTTTGCATAGGCGCAATGCGAGGGATCAAGAATTGAACGAAAGCATAACAAATGGTTGCTAAAAAGTACTATCCATCCTAGACATTACTTACTTGCCAACGGACTCCTTCAAAATACGACATCTTTTAGACTTTGCTGATTTTTCTGACAATCCTTCATCTGTGCTGACCATTTGCAAATGTTTTGACCTAAGTTCCGGCCTTGCAGCTTTTATTGTTGACGCGAACAAAGGGGCCAAGACGAGACCTAAATTATTTCTGAAGAATACTGATATTGGTTGTTTTCAGTACTGGCAAAGGGAGCACACAACCCCTACATGCAGCTTGTAAATGGGAGACATCTGGTTGATGCTATTTTACTGGAAATATTCATAAAGTGCCTACTATAATAATTCTTTTGGACTTTGTGAGGTAGAATAGGCTTCATAGAAGATGAAATATTAGTCGCAATCGTTTAGACAAGAGTGACAATAAAAAGGCGGTTGGGGATTTGGAAGGATTATTGCAAGATACTAAAAATTAAGCAATTGGATATATCCTCCTCAATCGCACTCGCAACGCCAACCGCTATTACAATCTTTGGAAAGCGACAAAACGTGTTGAGACCAGTCTGAAAGCAGTTACGCTTTAAAGACATTAGGAATAATAAAGTTGGAGGAATTTGCCGAATATCTTGAATATCAATAGTTTAGAGACTATCAGTCTCCTTGACGTTCCATGTCAAATGGATCTGCCATTGAATCACGTAATGTCTTATGAGGTACAAGATCAAATTGAAGCACAGAGAATCATAAAATCTTTTGAATATTATGGAATAGACGGCAGAGTAGTAGAAGTATTGCCGAAGCAGGGAGTGATGTTTCTGAAGATGGCGTACAATGCTATATTTCGCATTCATCACTTGCCTTCTCAGTGGAAATATGCTGAAATTGTGAAGATACTTTAGCATGGGAAATCAGAAAATCCAATAAGCTTTTTGCAGTATTATCAAAAATATTTGAACAAAAATTGTTTGCTTGATTGCTGTTTGTATTAGAAAGGCTGAAGGACATCAATTAGAATTAAGACATAAGCATGGAGCTTCTGAGCAATGTCACCACATTGTCTCTAAAATCATTGATGCACACGAATATTTTCAAAACTGAACTGCAGTACTTTTTGATGTGAACCAAGCATTTGAACGTGTCTGAACCGGATGCGCTCCTGTTTTAGTTGGAAAATGGCTTTCTGCGCCTTTCTTTCTCTTTTTTTAAATTTTTTCTGTTGTTGAATTTAGTCTTCGGAAACTGTTATACATTTTCTAAAAATACCTAACTGTTCTATAATTTCTTTTTTTCTCCCTATTTTAATTTCATACTTCGCACTACGCCTTTTCAACTTGTATCTTTTCATAAATAATTTTCACATTCATATATCTTTATTCAATAAATATTTACAAATAAATAACTTATATAACCGATTTTCAGCGTTTCAATTTTGTACACACAGACACACACACAAAAATTAGACAAAATAATTGCATTGTAAAATTTCCAATTAAATAGAAGCATAAATCTTTGGAGATGTTGAATTGTGTGCGTGAGTTGCTACTTAGACTTAGAATAAATAATTAACAGCGTATGTCGTACATGAATCATTTTGTGGTGCTTTAGTTCCTCTGCCAATTAACGACGCTTTTGACCAGCATAAGCCATATCCTGTGCATCCTGTGGCTCCTGCGCTGAACGTGCCCAGGCATGTGGATCCCATGCAGGTGCAGGATGTTCCAAATGATCAACATGCTCAACATGATGCGGCAGATCAATGTGATGTTCGAGATGATGATCCAAATGATGATCCAAGTGATGATCCAAATGATGATCCAAATGATGATCAATGTGATGTGGCACAATATGTTCAATGTGATGTGGGACAATGTGATCGACATGATGATGATGATGTGGCAAGTGTTCGATGTGTTCGTGATGTGGATAGTGCACAACTTCATAGTTGACAATCTAAAGAAGAAATTTTTTTTTATTTTTAAAATCAAAACTAAAGCATTTTTGCGGTCTAGGCATACCTTAGGCTTGGCAATCTTGAAGATGACCAATGCGCCTGACAACACCAATGAGAGTAGACCCAATGTCATAGCTTTCCAGGTTTTAAGCGCAATTAAGGCCAAAGCAAGTGGCACCAGCACAGTGGTCTTCAGCTTAAGACCAAGCAAGAACGGCAAAACAGCTTTACGTATCATGCCGCGACCTGACGATTTGTTTAATAAATTTATTGAATTTTTTTTTCGTTTCACTACACCACTCACCTTCACTTGCTGCAGCCAATGGCACCAAACCACCCTTGGTCAGCGCATTGTCCATGAGATAGCCTGGCAACATTGAACGTGCTTTGGAGCTGCTAAAGTACTCAGGCGCCTTAATGTGTAGCGCATGTGTGCTCAAGTAGTCATCGATATTGTCGAACATTTGCTCGTCTTCATTGAGCGAACGTTGCTCTGTGGCGGCAGCGGCATCACCAGTGCGTACAACCGACAGACGCTGCGTCAAAGCAATTTCATTCTGTTGCAGTGCTGCATTGAACCACTGTAGTGCCTTGGGTCTCACGCAGCCAATATTCAGATCCTTCAGACATGTATTATACATATCAACAGCCAATTCACTGGCCGAGATGAGCGGCTGCGTTTGTGGCGCTTTAGCAGCGGTGGCCGCACTAACACCGGACGTCGCCGTCACTGCGACTATAACCAACAACAATGCGTGCTTGTTCATCCTGTTTATTGCTTCCAAATACTTATTGTCGTACCGCTGCCGTACGTACGATTGCTTAGGTCTCTGTCTGCACAAGCAGACAATCCAATTGGATATGTAAATGGCCGTCGAGTGTCGCATGGTTTTTATACGACGCTATTTTATTAATTGAGTTGCGCGTCGTACTTGCTGCGCTCGGCTTTGATTGGTGCAATTCAAATTTAACTGCTGTTGGCTTTGGCTTTGGCCGACAACATTTTACGTTTTCTTCCGTTTTGACCCTTTTCTTCTCCAACAACACTACTAAATTCCTATGTGCTGTCTTTTGGTCATGGAAAGCGCAAGTACTCGTTGGTATATAAGAATTTCACCTGTTACAAACGCACATCGGAAGACCTTAGTGGGTGTTGGCCTCAATGTTCTGCCGTTGAAATAGCACAAAAACAACACTAACAGTGGATCGAGTAGTCACTGACTAAAACAGATATGAACAAGGCTGATTTGAACCATCTCAGAGATTCTTTCACTTTTCTGCATCAGCTGTGACTAGACTGCTGACCAGACCGCTGACTAGATCGCTTGGACCAGTGAGTAGTCAAGTCCGTTCCACTCATTATCCGGCATCAGTACTGTACAATTTTTTTCTCGTTTCGCTTTTGTTGGTAAAAAAAGAAAAAGAAAAAAAAAATAAAAAGGAATAGGCGAACCTTTCTATAGAGGTAATAAAAATTCTTTAATGAAGAAGCTTAGAGTAAGAAGTAGGCTTGCATGGTAAGTGATCTCTCCCTTCGGGAGGTGTGAGGGGTTTAGCACATTCATACAAGTGATCTAAAGAAGGAATAGTAGTGCTTAAAGGCTTTATCTCTTATACTCTCTCAATTCTAGATTTTCAAACAAACAACCAGACAGACGGACAGTTGAACATATCTATATTGAATCAATAACTAATGCTTATCAAAAATGTATTGTATAAACAGTTTGGGGTCTGTCTAGCATCCTTCTGGCACGGAGAACCCGCACTAGTACTCACAAAATTTTCTATTTATGTCCAGAATGGCTGGTCCCTATACAAATCTTTTACCCCTTTCAGTGTTTTTTTTATGAAAAAAGTTTGTTGTGGTTTTTTATTCAGCTAGAAATGTCGGATTTGGTGTATTAGATGTTCTATGAGAGACCACTAAAAGAGGTGGCCACCTAAAAAATAAATAAATAAATCCCTTTAGCAAATATTGACCAACTACGCCTCATTTAAATATCGGTGTCTCAACAACTTGGCAGCATATTACAATATTATTATTAAATTTGCTATTTCTTTCAAATCATATGCATCTCTATCGCACAACACGTACAGCTCTCCCTTTCACTCAACTCTTCTTCAGGGCAGCCTTTATCATATTCGTAAGTAGTAAATATTTCGAAGAAATTAAGCTATGTACTTCGTCGTCTACCGTAATTGAAAGTTATTTACGCATTTCAAAGTGAGTCCACTAAAGTCCAACAGCGAGCGCCTAACCAATATCACAATTTGTACGAATACTCTACGATATCATATCGCATAGGAAAAATCAGGTTGTGGTTGCGTGTACGTGCTCGGAAAACCAATTAGAAAACATATCTCGTTGCGATTTTAACGCAAACACAAACACAAACAATTATGCCAGCAAACGATTCAATGTACTCTACTGTTTATTCAGGCATATAAACGAGTGTACACAGTCCATTTTCCGACATTATCATGCGCCATTTTATTGGTTTTGAATAGCGGAAATATTTTCATGCAACACTGCGTTGAATGGCAGTTACACACTCGGACTAGATAGGCTGCAGAATAGAAAATGTATTATTGGCATGTTTATTGGCGATTTGGCTAGCAGCGTTATTGTTATTATTGTACTTTTAATGTTGTGCAGTGATACGAACATGATTGTATATACATATATATATAGAAAAATACGAAGGTAGTTCCAAAAGTAATTGAGGTGACGATAGAAGATTGGAGAACGGCTTGCAAACTGTTTCATTTGTGACATTAAAAGCAGGTAGACGCACAAAAATCGGAAGGTAATACGAACATTTCACAGTGATATTTGCTAAGATCAATGTGATATTTTTAGGCCCTGTACCGAAGGTACAAGAGCCTATTGGGTTTGTGCAAATGTATGTAACAGGTAGAAATAATGGTCGGCGACCCCCCAAAGTTACCACCATTATGGTCAGGAATGAAAGAGGAGTCGATATAGCCATGCCCGTCTGTCCGTCTGTCCGTCCGTCCGTCCGTCCGTCCGTCTGTCCGTCTGTATGAACGAAAGGATCTCGGAAACGGTAATAGATAGAGACTTCGTGTTTTTTGCATTCGACTAGGATTGCTCCGGAATTTCACAAGTTTATTTTGAAATTTTGCCCCTCCCCCCCCTTCCCCATAAAATCACCCCTTAGGGTGAAAATTTCTTCGGCACAAAAAAAATTGAGTGTACCAATATAGAGATAACGTCTCTCTAAGCAAAAATCCAAAAAGTTCATCAAAATCGGATAATAAATGGCGATTTTATAAGCAATTGAATTTGAACAACCCCCCTTTTCTTTTCATTCATATTCGCGCAGTGAGAAGTGGTCATGTGTTTGGTCATAAGCTCGGGAAACATTTAATATGTTTGTTAGGCGACCTGAACTGGTACAGGGCCTCTACAGTCGGTTACGCCCGACTGTATTTCCTTACTTGTTTCAAATCATTTTCATAAAAATATCAAATAATTAATTTTTGTTTGTTGCAGATGATATGACTTCAGCTCAATATGACATATTTTTCATATAATTTTTGATATTCTTATGATGAAATATCATTGTGATTTTTTTTAATGTCTGAATGAGCTCCGATTTTTTGGGTTGAAAGTAGGAACGGTGTAAAAAAACTTGTACGTATTGTGTTAAAATCTTCAAAGTTTTCACAGAATTTATATAAAATTTGACGGTCTCTCTTTAAGTTTGTTACTGTCTGCTCAAAACTTTACTGCAGCCTAATACTACAAATGACATTCGACATCAGATCGGGTACTTCTGGTATAACCCTCGTATTTGTTGAGTCAATAGCTGCCAGCTGACTATTTGACATTTTGGTGTTTCGATGTTAGACATTCGGTTTGGGTCTTCCGTTTCCGTTAATAGCGTTGGCGGAATGCATTGGCTTAGTATAATATTTTCTTGGCAAGTTTAATAAAAAGTAAAAGCTTGTTTTGTAGAGCATGTGCATATATATTGTAGATTATTTACTTATGTCGCAGTATGGTTAGCTGCTGTTGATATAGCAGCGACTGCTTAGTATAGATCTACAGTTTTCAAGGAATGATCAAATTTCATATTACATCAGGTAGATGTTCTTAACCTCATACTTTTATAGTTGACGCTGCAGTCTTTTTGACTTCGGGATACTCTGTTGCGTACTATTTGCATGAGGGCTACCCCTTATAGTGGTCCGATCTTGGTCTATATGTCATGCA
Organism: Leucophenga maculata; assembly: GCA_035044805.1. Taxonomy (NCBI): domain Eukaryota; kingdom Metazoa; phylum Arthropoda; class Insecta; order Diptera; family Drosophilidae; genus Leucophenga; species Leucophenga maculata. The sequence goes on from JAWNNP010001197.1 coordinate 3,404,385, forward strand.
AAATATACCAAATTTTATGTTTTTAACAACAACAATAAAAAATGTTCATACAAAAACTCAGAAAAGATGGACGGATTTATAAGAGAGTTACCGTTTTTAGATCCTTTCAGATGTCGGATCTGGAACTAAATGGAATATTTGATGAAGATTAATGTAAGATAACCCAGATCTTCCTAGCAAAACTATAAAAAGAATAAAATTTTTTTTTTGTAAAAACACAGAATGTGTCGACAGTGGAGAGGAGGGGGGGGGGGGTAAGGTGGAGGAATTGGTGGAGTGGGTGATTATATAAGACTAACAAGAAAGGAGCAGGTTTATTGAATTCGAATGAATAAGAGATTCTAAGTATGTATATGACAGACAGACAGACAGACGGTCGGGCAGACAGACATGTATACATCGCCACGACTTTTGAAGCTGATGGTCTGCTTTTGGGGTCTACCACGCTTAATTCTGCCTGTTACATACATTTGCTCAAACCTTTTCCCTATGGGCACAGGGTATAAAAAGAACGGCAATTTCTCTGAAGCAACCTGATTCGGCGTCCGGTCTACACATTCTGTCGTGTAGATTCAGAAATCGCAGAAATTGTTAGTGAAAGTTTCGGAGTATTCTTTTGAAACTTGATAAACTTCTTAAAGACAAATACTTTTGCTATTTACCTTTGAAAATTTTGATAGATATTTTGGCCAAAGTGCTTTTGAGACATGATTTTCCGGTGCTGCGCTTATTGTCTAATCGCTAACTCTCTGCTAGTTATAGATAATCCAAAGAGGATTTCTTAAAAAGACCTTCCATATATGTTACCGAAATAGTCAATGGCACTGCTGAGCCAGTCTTCACAATGTCTGTATGGACGGAAAGCTATATGCGTTGGATTCGATTTATAGCTGCCACCATGTTCCAGATGAGTTTGCTTATCTTTGAAGGGCTAATCACATATACAGCTGCCTAGAACATGTTACAGCAGTCGAGGGTGCCCACTTTTATCTGCAATCTATTGGTGTCGATTGCAAACTCAAACTGCCTCCAAGGATGCCTTGTCAGCCTTTAATGTTATTATAACTTTATAGCTTGTAGAGGTTAGAAAGGTAAGATTTCGACAGTCCATAAAACCAGGGTTCCATGGGTAAGTATAGCCCTATCGACCGAACACATTTGGAGTCCCAATTTCCATCCAATCATTCTTTTAGAATCAATTCTCTTCTCAGGGGTTTTTCTCCAGGAGAGTTTTTAGTATAGCGTTTCACCAATATGCGAGCATGTTATAACTCCTACAAATACTTTGAAAGCCGTTGTATGTAGGTGGAGGACGAAAGTGTGATGGTTGAACTCTTGCAACCTCATGTGAGAAGCATTAGTACGGTTTTATTTGATTTGATCCCAAGAATGCTCGATTGTGCCCAACTTATAATTGGATTATTAGGGCAAAAAGCCCAATTGGTTCGACGTAGACGCCTGCCTCGTTAATTAAGCCCACGATGCTGAGTACGAAATTGTTAAGCACTAATGAACGCCCCGGAAGTGTCGCTCTACAGTTACCAAACCGTGGAGTCGAAGCCTATTTAAAACCCCCGTTGGTCTATGGGTCTCAACACCCAGTTGTCAAGCTTTCGAAGAAACTTTGCATGCACTTGGCGGTAATGACACTCACCACGTTACTCTCCGAAAGTTCACTCCAATGGTCAGAGTGAAGTATCTATGAAGTACATTTTGTGCGCCCCTGACCCATTTCTAGAGACAGTTACCCTACATCCACTAAGTTTGAGTTTTAGCATAAATCGTTGAAGGAAGATCGTAGAGACGATATGATCCCTACCTATGGAGTCCCAGTCGAAATCTGCTTCCTTATATACTTCAAACAGAGCTTGAAGTTTATTTTGTTGAAGGGTTTCTACCTAATAAGAAGGCTGCTAGCGCAAACTCTTTTATGTTGTAGGTAGGCTTTCGTTATCAGTTTCTAGGCTTTCTAAAACGTGGGTTTTTCATAAAGTCTATACATAAAAGTGTGCAGTTCATGCATCTCAACCGTAAAATTAAGCAGAAGCCACACATAGATATAATATATGAAAAGCATTCTTTATATGTAGCCACGACAACGAGTTGATGTTGACTGCAATAAGAAAGTTTTTCAAACAAAACCCTAGAAAAGGTTGTTTGTTTGTATGGGGCAATGTATGCCAGTGGGCGTCGCACGGAAAGTAATACTTATGTTCCGCCTAGGAAATTAAAAACTATTTAACTAGTTCTGATTCGTTCACAGAAAACATGGTACAAACGGACAGACCAACATTTCGATTAATCTCGATAAACTAAGCAAGCTTATATATTAAAAAAGCCTCCAAAGCGTTCCTCCAACCTTACAAACTTCATAAACAAATGGTAATACACACGTGTAAAAACTATTACAAATAAATTATGAAACAATTTTAATTAATAAATTATTTTTAAATCTTTTCCCTTTAATTCAAAATACATCCTTGATGCTTTTTACATTATCCAACCGAACATGCCATTTTTCGTAGGAAATAACACATAACAATAAGTTCATCTTAATTACATTACATCATCAATAAAAGTAATTAAAATGCATTTTATTTATCAATTGACATATCAAAAGGATATGCGTATATTTTAATTAATTGCAGCAAATATTAATTGTGTATAAATAAAAAACTGCGACATTTTAAACATTATATTTCGTATAAAATATATTTATACAACATTTGTATACATTGAAATAAATACCAAAATACAACCAATGCGATTGAATGGAATAATTTTAAAATAAATAAATAGATTAATATTTTACAACAACTATTAAATAAATATTGACTATATGGACATAAAGTCTCGTTTCGATGATGCGTTGTATGAATGCTGCGCAATTGCAAAAATAAAAATTCTGATTTCATTGAAAAAATAAAATTAAAAAAATTTACAAAAAAAAAAAATGTGTTTACAGCATAAAAAGTGTTTTGCAATAATGTTTAAAATTAAAAAAAAAAATAAAAAATAAATCAATAAATTAATACACCGCACAAAATCAGAATAATTATTAATGCGCAGAATTACAGCGTATAATTTAATAAGGCTATTATTCAATTAGTTAATAAATAAATATGTCAAAAGTTTAACAAAATACAAAACGTTTCAATTAAATTAAATTTAAATTGCACTAAATAGTTTGCTTAGTTTATTTACAAAATGAAATGACGATGAAAGAGCACGTGGAGAGCTTGACTTGGCCGCTGGCAACGGCTTTTCAACGTCGTCGACGTCGCTCCATGTTTATGTTGCACTGTGGATACAGGCTGAGGCAGTCCTTTTGTTCTTGGCCATCACGTGCAGCCTGTATGAGTCGATAGAAGCGTAGCACTGCTTCATTGCTATTTGAAACAGGTTCCAGTTCACTGGTATCTCTGAAAATATAGGAAAAGTTTTTTTTTTCTTTGTAAATTAATTGAATACACAAAAGGTTAAATTTTGAATTCGTTGAAGCAGAATAGTTTATAGGCTTCAGAAGAATTAAAATGAAAATAATGTACTCAAAAAAAAAAATAATAATAATCAAATTTATCAAATTAAATAAAAAAATTAACTAAATTACTAAATGCTCAATAATTATTGACAAAACTAATAAAAACAAAGAAAAACATAAAAAGTGTGTAATCGAGCTTAGGGCAGCTCGACAGGAAATGTCTTTTTCGATTATCATCAATAAATTATTCGTCCTCCACTAGATTGTTGCAATGGGTTTCACCATTTTTTATGTCTGGGTATTCTGCGCAATGCATGATCAATCCACATCTTTTTAGGCCCTGTACCGAAGGCACAAGAGCCTATTGGTTTTGTGCAAATGTATGTAAAAGAAATAATGGTCGGAGACTCCCCAAAGTTATCCCCATTATGGTCAGAAGTAATAGAGGAATCGATATAGCCATGTCCGTCTGTCCGTCCGTATGAACGTAAGGATCTTGGAAACGGTAATAGATAGAAACTTCGTGTTTTTTGCATTCGACTAGGACTTCTCCGGAATTTGACAAGTTTATTTTAAAATTTTTACCCTCCCTCCCCTTCCCCATAAAAAGTATGCCAGTATAGAGATAACGTCACTCTAAGCCAAAATACAAAAAGGTCATCAAAATCGGATAATAAATGACGATTTTATAAGTAATTGAATTTGAGCGACAGCAATTCGGCATTTCTAATGGTATATCAGAAAATGTTAATAGATGCTCTTTATAAATTTTTACTGGTTCTTGGTTCAAAACGATTGTGTGGTACAGCAGTATAGGGGCACAGACTCTATGTACGCCTTATATATTTGAATATGAGAATAATGGTGTACTGCCAATACAACACACCAATACAACACACCAATACAACACACCAAACACAGCCTTGATTCCGTTGAAAGGCCTTTTTACTTCTTGTACTTGCATTCCAAGTGACCAAAAGACACCTTGCCCAATGGATCTTCACATATTGGAAGTACAAGGGCTAAAAATAACACAGTCACCGGACTATGAAGAGAGCTTCTCAAAAAGATTTTTTAATAGATGGTTACTTCCCTACCTAGTGAAAATGCGCCGAAGTTGTTTTCATGTCTAAGTCGCGAAAGCCACAACAGGACGCAGTTTCCTTACAATCTATAATCTTAATAGCAATTTTTTTCCAAAATATTTGATTTTGGTTTCCAATGCAACCATTGAACCCCGGAGTAATGTCATCAATTTGTTGGGAGCTTCGTAACGGCATTTGAACAGAAGCTTTACTCCTCAGCGGCTTTTCTCGATGTTTGACAATCACTTGATTGAGTCTAACCTTTTATAAAAGCTTTGCTTGTTGTCTTGTACATATGGCTAACTAGGTGGAATATAACTGTCAACCCTGAAAAGGAGACGGAATTATTCTCCTGTTAAGCTAAACAAAGTGGAACTCGCAGTTTTTGACAACGTTTACTACTTGGGTAACCAAACGCTTGAAGGCTAACTTGGTGACTCCACAAAAGAAAGAAGATCTCAATGACCTCTTCATTACTGATGAGAATAACTCCATAAGTGTTGCACACCTAAAGATATTGTCTGATCACCCGAATAGCTTAGCTGTTAATCTTCTGTATAATAATTCCTCCATCAGAAGTCTCAACCTATTAAGCCTATCATTAGAAGTGTGAACTAATGAACACGTCCTGTTCTTAAACTTCTTAATCTTAGAGAAAATATAATAAGTTAATCCATTATGTACTTCATAAGTCGCAGATGTGAAGTCCATTGTGTAGGGGAGTGCACTCTTGATGCGATCCCACTTGTTGTTATATAGGACAAATAAATTATTGATATCAAGCAAGCCGTCTGGAACATATTAGTCCCATATGTAATGTGCTTCGTGGATAGAATGAGAGATATACCTATTATTCAGTTGCACCAGTTTAACACTATAGGTACTACTATTATCCGAGCCTGACTCTCATCCGAGTAGTTGCCTAACAAAATAAACGCAGTCATGACATTGGCAGAGATCGAGCGGTCCTATGTTGCATTACCTTTCGCTAACTCTTCGCTAAACTAAGGACTAAGATGTTTGTGTATCGCTATTGAAAGCGTCTATCTGTTCACTAGAAGAAGGTTCCCCAATAAAAGTTATTGAAATGGGACCCGCCACTTCGTGCTTTGCTTGGACAATACTCGTTGCCATCCACCACACTTACAAGATGATCTCAAGGAAGAGTTTAAATTCATGAAAGTACACTTTTTCCTCCTAACACCACTCCATGACTTCATGACTATGAACCAACATTTTTTTTTTCACTTCAAAAACCACTACACAAAAGAAGTTTTCCTGACTGATGGAACCAATCTCACTCCAAAAGTATTTTGTAAAGATTACTACCACAATGTTTCCTGTCTCAAACTAATGGGAGAGGCTTAGAAAGGTGCCACCAAAGGAACTCTCGAATATTTCTGAAAAAGCGTTGGACCAACTGATTTACCGATTGCGCATTTGAAGAGCTCCACGCAGTGTTCATGGAGATGGGGCTAGCGGTGGATAGCAATTATATCGATGAGCTTGTGACAGAGCACAGTGTGGTGTTGTCTCCCAAAAAGCTTATAGATGGGGTTTGCAGCAAGAAGATGTGAAAAAGTCTTTAGGCGAATAGCCTATTAATTCGATGTTGTAAGAGTCCACATAACCTGTGAGGCGATATGATATTCTCAGGATGAAGGACAATCCATCTTCGGCGATTGGTTTGTCTCCATTTTCTGAAAACAACTGCTAGAACATTTAGAAATCACAGTCCTACGTTGTTTCAGCGGACCAGTTGCCACATGGCATGTTTTTCGAAGAACGAGGTCATTATTTCCCTTGAAGTGCTGAGCTTACGAATTATTTTTGTTGGGTGAAGATCGTTTTAGAACATCAATACTATCGATTGCTGCTTTGTTTCTGATTCATATGCACATAACCAAGATTCATCACCTGTTACGATGTTAAAAATGTGTTTGGAGTCAACGTGGCTGTATTTCTTGGCAACAGCTCATATTATGCGGTATTCAACGATTACAAATCTTCTATTCATGTAATAAAGAATTTTTTTCTGCTACCACATATGTCGGATGACTTAATCTCACGCCATATCATATGCTGTTCTTGCTTTATTAATACATGCAGGGCTCCAATGGATTTTGGTCAACTTTCAGCGGAAATGTATCTTAATATCAAAAAGGGTTAAGTGTATAACTTTAAGCTGTTACGAAGCTATAAAATCATTCAAGTCAGAGTATTAATTTTAATTAATTTCTCAAATCTTCTGTAAACTATTTCATAATCTTAAACTACCTCAACTTTCACTCTTTGTGTGTAGTGTACAAATGAAATGTTTAGTGTCTGCTATAAACCATCTATATTTCATCTACTTCATTGGCTATAAAAGTTAACGAAACTCAGTTAATTGCTTATAGCGAGATATCGTTTAATCAAGTTCGAATATGTACTTACAACCTTTACTTCATTTCGTGCGTTTAGTAGCACTTAAAACAACAGCCACTGTATATTCGCGTAAAGTATCTACAAAATATATATGTATCTACGTTGCCTTTGTCTTGATTTTATATAAATTTCTTTTTTATTTAGGCAGAACTTTGCTAATTAACTTTTCTGACGGCATTTTGCTTGCAGGCGTTTTCTGCTGAAATACGCCGACAAAGTAAAAGTGTTAAAGAAAACAAAAAGTTTCACACAGGACGTTCTAGATTGAGCCGATAGAATTAGCAAGGAAAAGCGTTTTAGGCGCTGCTTTTCAATTCTGTTGTGCCAATTTTTTTGCATTCGCTTTTGGCAGAAATTAAGAGTATAAAGCGCAAAGAATTTTATCTTTTTTTATTTTTTTTCCTTTTATTTTTTTGTTTGTGGTTTGCGCCATCAAACTAAATTACTGTCTGTGCTTAGAGCTTTGAAAATACACAGAACAGCAGCTAAGGCAATTTTTTTTTGTATTCAGCTTTCAAGGACGAAAACTATTCAAGCGCAAATCGCTGCGGAAATAATGAGAAAAAAAAAGGAGGTATTCAGAAAAATTATAAATAAATATGCCAAAGAGAATCCTTAATCCTTAATCTTCTGTCGTATTATATATATATTTTTTTTATTTGTATACGCTATATAGGAAGGGTATAGCGGCTATTGACGCCTTGTTTTCTTAAAAAATTTGCACAAACTCACAAAATCACAAACCGAAGCGATACAAAAAAATGTTGCACATTGCTTCGACTAACCTTTTTTATTTTCTCGGATACTGAAATTTATTTGCTTTAATTTTTAATAAACTTGAGTTTTGATAGCGGAAATATATTTAGGCAATAAGTTAATGAGCCAAGCAAGTTTTCCATTATAAAAAGTAGAAAAACAGACAAAAAAATGGGAAAATGGCTGAGTATAAAGAAAATAACAAAAATATTTAAAATTAGACGTAATTGGATTTCATTGTGATGCAATTAAATGGCTTCTCTCATTTTTCTAAACTTTATTTAATTTTTGCTTAAAATCCATTTGTAGGCGGCACACGTGTCAAATTGCGCACAGTTTTATTTGACTTAATTGCTAATTAATGAATGCCTGAATATAATTTTATTTAAAGCGAATTTCCATTTGTGTGAGGCAATGAACCATAAATTGTTTGAATAAAAATATTATAGTCAGACTGCCGATAGCAACTTGACAGGACTTCATGGCAACGGCGCTACAGTTTGACATTGACAACTGTCAAAGTCAATTATTGTACGCTGCACAGTAGAACTAAAGTATATTAAGTTGGAATAATGGATGCATAAAGCAGAAGTAGGTGTAGAAGATCATATAAATTGTATAAAAATACTTCAACAGCATTAATAATGGCATCGATATAGCTATATTTGTTCGTCTGCCGGTAGCATAAGACAACAGGAAACTTCAAATTTGAATATTTAGTTTTTTGTCGCATGCCATGCCCATAACGTATATCTTATGACTTTGGTATTGAAATTAATTTGATTTATTTTAGACTACAACAAACACATTTTTGATTTATCTGTATTTCTGCTGTTGGGAAGTTACTCCTTACGAACTAGTAACTTCACCAACCACTGATCGTTAGTCACTTTCGCTATGCCTGCTTCCTTGCTTTTCGACTATTGGTTGGCAGAGCAAGCAACAACAGATACATGTGCTTTAATCCGAATAGATTCATTTATGGAACATTTGAGCAGTCAACTGCAAAATTCATTGAAGTATCAACACATATTTAGATCTGACAATCTAGGAAAAAGAGGATCACGAAAGGCGGGATATTGAGGATATTACATGATATTAAATGACAGAAATGAAGCTCGAAAATTCTATCAAAAGGTTAAGCGTCTGACTGAAAGTTTCAAACCCGGACTAACTTTCAGTAAGGATGAAAATGGAAATCTGATTATGGGTGAACAGAAATCACTGAGATTATGGAGGTAATTTTTCTAACGTACTAGCAGGCGATGAAGCACACAGTTTCGCCGATACAGAAATGACACCGGAACCACCAGTTAATGATGGTACTATTGTAGAGCCACCAAACTATAACGAGGTCAATCCAGTTATTAAAAAGCTGAAAAATAACAAAGCAGCAGGCTCTGATGGGCTGCCGGCTGAGTTGTTTAAGATCTTGCGCTGCAAGATATGGTCCGATGAACGCATACCCAATGACTGGAATTTCAGTGTTCTCTGTCCTATCTTTAAGAAAGGAGACCCCGCTGTTTGCGCCAATTACCGCTGAAGCCATATATGGATTCACTGATAGGACGATTTCAGTGTGGCTTCAGACCAAAAAGGTCGACCAGTGACCAAATTTTCACATTACGTTAAATCGTGAAGAAGATCCGTGAGTTCAACAAAGACACTCACCACCTATTTGTTGATTACAAAGCCGCTTTCGACACGCCGATACGATCGAAGTTTTTCGACGCCCTGTCTGCACTAGGTATCCCAGCAAAGAATGTTCGTCTTTGCATGACGACGCTATCTAACACACAAAGCGTTGTCAGGGTGGAGTAAAATCTCTCCGACCTCTTTGTTACCAAGAGGGGTTTCAGACAGGGCGAAGCTCTGTCGTGCAACTTTTTCAATATTCTGATGGAATGCATTCTACGCCAGTGCCTGTACATACAGAGTTTGTCGGGCTCCATCTTACAAAAGGAAGTGATGCTGCTCGCTTACGCCGATGACATCGATATCATTAGTACGCAGGAACGGCGAGTCAGGAAGGCGTTCTTAGTGATGGAAAATCAGTCACGGCTCAGTGTTGTAGAAAACTTCGTCTATCTTGGAACAGAAATAACCAGCAACAACAACGTCAGCCTGGAGATGAGGCGAAGAATCACGCTTGCAAACATATGCTTTTTTGGGCTGAGCAAGCAAATAAGAAGCAAAGCCTTCTCTCGAAAGACGAAAATAAAGATCTATAAGACGCTGATACTCCCGGTCCTATTGTATGGCGCAGAGACATGGAGTGTGATTGAGTCAGATAAAACAGCGTTGGAAGTCTTTGAAAGGGAGATTCTTCGCAGGATTTTCGGTCCTATTAGAGTCGGCGACGAGTTTAGGTCCCGTATGAACCGCGAGCTTTACAAACTATTCAATGAGGTTGACATAGTCTAGCGTATAAAATTCTAGCGGCTGCACTGGGCTGGGCACCTCATTCGAATGGATGAAAGAGCTCCAGAACGCATGGCTTACATGGGAGGCCCAAACGCTTATAAGATATAAAAATAAAGAGTGCACAGCATTAGTGAATAGTTGAAAAAAAAAACCAAAAGTATAAATAGCAAATAGCAAATTTGTTTGCTTTCGGAAGAAATTTGCGGTTTCAATTCACTTGGAATTCAATTAGTGAAATTTACATGTTGAAACTCACTGGAGACTATGAAAGAACATGCCTTCTAGTTGAAAATATTATTTTCTCCTATTTCCTCTACAGCTGCGTAGTACTGAATGAATGAATTAACCGTTCACGAAAGGGTAGACCTCATAGAGAAACCTGTCTCTCTTTTTGGAGTTTTTGAATGAAAAAACGTTTTCTTTGTTTTGCTTTATATTACTTCAAATCTTATAAAATATTTTATATATGACAATGTCGGGCCAATAGATGAAGTTCCCTCCCTTCCATTTTGTTGTTGAATCTTTTACTATACCTAATAAAATATCCTTCTCGGATCCAGATAGAAATGTATCACCTATTCATATTTATGGTTCAATGTGGTTACAAGGTATGTCGAAGTCGAGCACAATTAACTGCAGTTTTCTTTCTTATTCTTTGATAAATGTGCCAAATATTTTATAGCAGAGTAGAGGCTAAAGAACTAAAGAAGTGCCAACAAAGTTATTAATAGGTGGCCCAATGCAGGAAAAAAAATATTCTCCGCCTGTCTGCATTTTTTGTCTGCAGCTCAAACTTTACGCAGAATTTTCAAATGAATAATTTTCATATTCTATAAAAAGTGACTAAATTATTTCTATCCAATGCGCATTTCTGCGACAGTAATTTATCATAAAATTGTGTTTTTCTGCTGACAGGCCAGTACCTAGTGTAACAAATGTTCTGCATGGGCGACAATGCATAGCCGACACTGACACCGTCGTCAAGACCAAGACCAAGACAATCAGACGTTGGTAGAGTGTAACAATTGGCAACGACGCCGATTGAAAGCTGTTGCCAACAAAGCCAACCATTCGAATTCGATGGGCAGGCAATCAATTATGAAAATATCATTCATTATTACACTGCGGCGTGTACACAGACAACGATTGATGAATGCGCTGCAGATAAAGTATCTTAAACTGCACGCAAAAGTATCTCTTTTAACTTTTTTTTCTTCTTTTTTCTGTACGCTTCGTTGGCGCACATTTAAGCGGCAATTAGACAAATATTGCAAACTGCTTCTTTTGTGTTTCTTTTGTGCAATCATAAGTGCAGTTGGCAGGCAGGCTGGCGTACAAAGCTTTTGTTGTAGGCAGTTTGTCAAAAATTTTCCAGACATTTGTTTGCGAAAATACTTTCTGACGTTGACAAGCCAGCCGCCTGCTGCATTTCGCTTTCATACGAAATACTGGCACAAGTTTGAAAACTTTTACACTAAATGCAGTACTACATATAAATTTGTTCTGTCTGTCCTTCCGTCTGTTTGTCTGTTATTTTTAGTGCCTGTGCTTTATATAGTCGACTGGCTGTCTAACTAACTTAGTGCGGATGGTTGGCTGACATTGCAATTAGAAAATCTGTCTTCAGCTTATTAGAGCAAAAATAAATGTTGACTATATAACCAAGTTGGTTGTCATTCGGTGCGACATGCGAGTTTACAACAACAAAAACCGAAATTTGTTTAGACTTGACTAACTTTAAAATTGATTAACGCTTTGTTAAATTCAAAATAACAGTCGAGATTTACAGACTTTATTGAAAAATAGTTGCTACACTTGAGCTAATTTGATGGCTCAATTTTAAAATATATTTGTCAGCGGTCAAAAGGAGAAAGTGTTTTGCAGGAGCTCGAATAGAATGGCAAGGGATATACTGTACGAGGGCTGGCTAAATAAATTTGATCGATAAGGTATAAAAAGCGGTAAGTTCTATGAAACCTAAAAGTGAAGGTGGCAAGTGAATAGAACAAAATAATATAGATAGATGGAAGATAGATGAAAGATATATGAAAAATAGATGGAAGATAGGTTGAAGTCAAATGGTAGATAAATGGTAGTTAGATAGAAGATAGTTTGAAGATATTTGGAAGATAGTTGGAAGATAGATGAAAGATAGTTGGTAGAAAAATTAAAGGTAGATGGAAGATAGTAGGAAGCTAGAGGGAAGATAGTTTGAAGATAGATGGAAGATAGATGGAAGATAGATGGAAGATAGATGGAAGATAGATGGAAGATAGATGGAAGATAGATGGAAGATAGATGGAAGATAGATGGAAGATAGATGTGAGATAGATGGAAGATAGATGGAAGATAGATGGAAGATAGATGGAAGATAGATGGAAGATAGATGGAAGATAGATGTGAGATAGATAGGAGATAGATGGAAGATAGATGGAAGATAGATGTGAGATAGATGAGACATAGATGGAAGATAGATGGAAGATAGATGGAAGATAGATGGAAGATAGATGGAAGATAGATAGGAGATAGATGGAAGATAGATGGAAGATAGATGTGAGATAGATGAAAGATAGATGGAAGATAGATGGAAGATAGATGGAAGATAGATGGAAGATAGATGGAAGATAGATGGAAGATAGATAAAAGATAGATGGAAGATAGATGTGAGATAGATGGAAGATAGATGGAAGATAGATGGAAGATAGATGGAAAAATCTTGGAATAGTTGGCAGTTAGATGGAAAATAGTTGGATGATAAATGGAAGATAGATGGAAATTAGGTGAAAGACATTTGGAAAATAAACGGAAGCTGGATGGAAGATAGATGGAAGATAGATGAAAGATAGATGGAAGATAGTTGGGAATAGATGGAAGATAGATGGAATATTGATGAAATAAAGATGAATAAAGAGAATATAGATATAAGATAGATGGAAGATAGATGGAATATAGTTGGAATATAGTTGGAAGAAAGATGGAACATTGATGGAAGATATATGGAATAGAGATGGAACATAAATTAAAGAACATATATGGTGGTTATATGGAAGATAGATGGAAGATAGACGAAATATGGATGTAAGATAGATGGAAGTTAGTTGAAGGAAAGTTTGTAGATAGAGGGAAGATAAAGGGCAGATAGATGGAAGATAGATATAACATAGTTTGAAGATAAATGAAATATAGATGGATGATAGATGTAAGATAGATAGAAGATGAGTGCCATATTTCAACGAAATAACTCAAAAATTGATACATGAATATGACCAACAAGATTCCGACAGACGGACATTACAAGATTGCTTTACTCATTTTAACGGTATATTTGTACTGTGCTAATTTCGAGACAGTAAATAGGGTTAGGCTTGTATATAGGCTAGTGGTTCGATCTGGTAAGCGATATCACAGTGAAACTAGCGCTCTGCTTAGAAAAATTTTGACATAACATTAACACAAAAATGGTAAATGGTAAGCGCTAAATGTAATAAAATACTGGGACTGCTTTCTTTTTTTGAAATTTAACTTACATTTTGGGCACATCAGAGCTCTGTTGAGCAAAATCTTGAGAAAACATAAAAAAAAAATGGTAAGCGCAAAACGTGGTTTAGTTACTGGTAAATAATACATTTGAATTTTAAAGTGCATTTTGTACGTATATCATTAAAATCTGCACTCTGTCGAGAATAATGATAACATAAATAAAACCAAAAATTGTAAATGGTAAGCGCTAAATAGAATAATATGAATTTTTAATTGAGTTTTGTGCGTATCTCATTGAAAATACGTTGACATAATATAAACACATATAGTGTAAATGGTAAGCGCAAAACGTAGTTTAATTCTTTCTTTAAACTTTAAATTAATTCGAAGACAATTTGTTAAAACCTTCAACAAATATTAAATGCTTATAATAAAGCTGTTCGAATTTCGACCATAGTAATTAGTATACCCTACAAAGCTTAATTATAGTTAAGGCTTCTAGGAAATTTCTACTATGTATTCTATGCATTGCCTTCAATATTTTAAATATGCATGTGTTCAATAAACTTCAGTGCAACTTACTCAGTTGCTTAAAACTTTTCAAACTACAATCGCTTGGCTAATCTCATATAATAAATGTATATACTTATACTTCGCAGTCTTTCACTTCAACTAAAACCATTTCGTTTAAATCTCTTCAATTGTAAACTGACACTTTTCACTTTTGGAAACAAAATTGAATTAGTTTGCAAACCACACAATTTGCATCAATTTCAATCAACATTCCGTGAGGCATCGACAGCAGAAGTGGTGGAGCGGCACTGTTAGCCTCAAGCGCTGGAAGCTATAAATAAAACTGCAGCTTTTGCTGTAGCTTCCGCTGCTTTCAAGTTTTTCAACACAGTTCCCTGCAGCAGCATAGTTCAGCCACCCACACGGACACCCAAAAAATATATATCTTACCGACTAAGTTCGGCCGAGACAAAGTTGCTGTGCGGACTATAACGCGCTGGATCCTTGTACATGCTGCAGACCAAACGCTCCTTGCACAAGTCATCCGAAATGCCAAGTTGTTCAACAATTTTATCGATTTTCAACAGTATTGGACTATAGAAGGGGTCATAGTTCTTCGGGTAGAGTGGCTGTGTTTGAGAAAAAAATTAAAAGTTTTAATAAATTTTAGTGCAAATTGCAACGCTTAGCGTTTTTAAAAATGTTGTTTTTTTTTTCTTTTTGCAAACCTGTCCATCCTGCACGAACGGTTGGTGTTCCAGTATTTTTTGTTGTTGTGCAATTATGCGCTGTTCGGCTTGTATGCGTATGGCTTCCTTGACTTGAGCAGAAATTTCCGGCTGTAATAGGGCAAAAAAAAAAAAAAAAAAAGTTTGAAATTCATTAATTTTGTTTTATTTAAAAGTTATTTTTAGTTAAGCCAAAATACTGCAGAAGATATTTAATTATGCTTTTGGCACATTTATACTAAAATGTAGAAACACTTTTAAGTGTTGCTAAAACTTCTTAAAATTTCCATCAATTACTAAACATCTTAGCTTATGAAAAAACTTGATATAGTAACTTGAGGGTACAGAACCAATATGTTCGTTAGTGATGGAGACGATGTAACTGTGGCATATAAAATAAAATTTCATGCAAAATATAGACAGAATATGTTTCACCAGATATAAATTTATAAAAAAAAAAATTACTCTTTGCATGGAACGATAGTTTTTTTTTGAAGTAAGCAAGTCAAGTAACTTAATTCGATTCAAATATAGAGGATGGTCTTAAGAAATATACAAATTCAAGCTTGTCAAAGCTCAAATTTAAGTTATGTCTATATGGGTATCAAAGTTTAACTTAGGATCCCTTATAATTCCAATAAAAATGCTAATACGATCATTGAACGATACACTTTTTCGCATATTAATTATTTTTGTTCTATTAAGTACTAAGAGCAATATATGCAAGACTTCTCACTCTCGGAAACTCTCGGAAGCAGGGGACTTCCACTAACAAAAACGGAAAAAATTTGATTAGGGGCGATTCAAAAAATGAAAAGTTTGCACTTAAGCACGTCAGAACCAACTTACTGGCTGTCAGACTTAAACAAATTACCAGAGTTTATTTACTTCTGCATACTAAGCCACTTTAATAAAAATATCTTTCACTAAACTGACTAACCGCCAGACACACTGGGATGCCTATCTCGAACACTTAAATTTACATCTAGACATGCATATATGTACCTCTTAACTTCCCAGACAATATAGAATGCTCAAAATGACATCATTAACGAGGCTGCGTTAAAATCAATTCCTAATTTCAACCAAAACATCAATTCACAAGTTACGGCGCCATATATCCGACGTCAGAACAGAACAAAAAAGAAAGCTTTGTCATATGGCAAGCGTCATAATCACCGGACATTAAGAAAAAAGATGCTTTACAGAAACAAGCTACTCGTAATGCATTGAAATCTGTTAAAAAATAAAGCGGTAGTTCGGCAAGTACCAACTTCGACAAAGCCACTGTTCTCGCGGATCACTTTGAGAGCACATTCAATAATTCGAACCACAGCTGATAATCTGCATCACAGCTTCTAGAACTACAGCAGTTAAAATTAATGAAGTGAAATACAATGAAATAAAAGATCCACTAAACGAAATAGACAACAACAAATCTAGAGGCTTTTATATGCTGAGAGGACGAACTCTTAAAGATCTTTCATAAAAGTCTACGAGAATGTAAGATTTCCCAAAATTATGGAATACATCAGCTATTATACTACAATAGAATCTGGCAAAGATGCTTCCCAAACACAGACCAATTAATCTTTTACAAATACTATTTAAAATCTTCTCAAGAAATTTTACTCGAACAACTTAAACCAATCCTGGTATCTTAATACTGCATTGCAGATCACCAATTCGGCTCACCAATTACAACGGATCTTGAAGATAAAAATTTATGCGTTTGTGTTTTTCTGGACCAAAAAAAAAAAAGCATTCGACAAGGTCTGACATGAAGGTTTGAAGGAAAGTGTACTGTTTGTTGCACTTTGAGTGTACGATGCTTCGTACATATCAAGTATTTAGTTCTTTTGCTAAAATAAACATATTCAAGATCATATTATTGGATGCAGTCTCTGCAGTAAATATGGTTTAGGCATAATAGGGAACTAATGTCGATGTTATTGATCTTAGTTGATGCCGCATTGATGAACTTAATTTTATATAGAACTATCAGTGAATAGAAGAAGAACTCTACTTTTATTGAACCATAATAATTTTTTTTTTATAGGGAATATGTTCCTATCTGCATCCGTATGGGATATTTTATTGGAATTAAACATAGACATAAATTTGCCGATTCGAGCTAAATCGAATCATTACAAAATAATTTTCTTATAAAAACTACGGGAAGGGTGACAGGTTTGTATGGGGCTACCCCTTCTAGTAGTCCAATATATGCTTATATGAAGTATTTCATTAGAATTAAACTAAGATATACCAAATTTGGCATTATTAGCTAAAACAAGTGAGAAAATCACAGTCGGGCGTAACCGACTGTAAGAGGCCCTGTACCAGTACAGGTCGCCGGACAAACAAAAATGTTTCCCTAGCTTATGACTAAGCAATCCAAAACAAAAAGGGAGAAAATTAATAAGAAATATTGTACTCCTCCTTTCATTCAATATATATATATAACCTATCTGAATTGGGAATAGGGCACAATAAATATAAAAACTTGAACGCTCTATCTTTTGTAGCCTTCAAGATTTGTGGTTCGTAGCCTGACAGACGGACGTGTCTATATCGATTTGACTTTTGGTAGGCGCAAACACTGAGTGGTCTGATTTGGACTCTAATCGAATATTTTAGGATTGAAGCAAAATATACCAAATTCAGCATATCTCGCTGATTTAACAGCAACCACAAATTTTTTTCATACTAAAGCTTTAAAATGTGGAACAGAGTTGTATGTACTCAATGTTTTGTAGTACTTTGTAGTGGACTGGGAGGGGGATTAGCTTATTCATTGAACACAAGTGATCTGAAGAATGGATTAGAAATTAATATGGACAGACAGACTGACAGATAGAGGAACATCTACTTAATCTTAATCTCATTATACACTTTTACCAAACAATTATTTTTATATTTTGGATGCATCCCTGTACATATATGGGTCACACAATAAAATTTTAAGATTTTTACGGTCATGAGTACCAAACAATATTATTATATAATTATGAGCTGCCATTTATATACATTTATAGAAAGATTTGTGTTTGTTTGTGTGTTTGTGCGCGCATTACGCCTATAGCACTAAACCAATTTATATGAATTTGGATTTAGAAATAGATGAGATTTTGGAATAGAGCATAGGCTACTTATTCTTAAAATTGAGGGAGCGATGTTCCTACCCCCATATAAACGATAAACAAAAATTGTCAATTCGTGGCATCTGTTTGAGGTGCAGTAATGCAATTTAGTAAACATGTCAATGGAGGCAGGGTTCAGCTAGTTCGCAATAAATTCTTATGATTAATGCGCCAGTATTAATGAGGCATACTAAAAAAAAAAAACTTTCAAATGTTACTACTGCCAGTCAAAACATAATTAAAAAATCATGAAAGGTTTTGCTCACTTTATGATCCAAAGTGTCAAAGAATACTTTGTAACATAAACTGGGAAAAACTTTGCAAATACCTACAAACAGAAATTTTATTTTTTAATGAACTTAGTTTATGAACTTTTCAATATTTTTAAACACTCTCTTTTCAGATAAGTGCTTAAAAAATTTAACGATTTCTTTTTGTTTGAACTGCACTGTTGCATTTTTAGCAGCTCGTTTGAAGGCAAACAAAATTTATTTAATGAGTATAAGAAACTTTTACAAAAATTTTGCTCTTAGCAACAAAAAAGCAAATACATAATAAGTAAAAAAATATAAAGACACTTTAATACGCTACAGTTGCATGCAAAAATGTAAAAATACAGAAAATGGTGAATGAAAGATGTTTTAAACATTTTCTACATGTAAAAAACTATGTATTAAACTGTTAAACCCAAACCATTTCGTACAGTTTTGTGTATGTTTAAAAGTGTTATACAAAGTATTATATGTACATGTAGAAAATGTATAAAATGGTTTTATACATTATAACTTGATAGGATGTGCTTATTAAATTTAGTAAATATTTTTCTAGAATAGAGTACTATGGGTTTCCCTGAGATAGACATATATATTGTTTATGCAGACTAGTACTATCAAAGCTTAACTTAATTCCTAAGTGTGCTGTACAAAGTCGCTTAAAAAATGTATATGCTCTCTGCACGGTTTGTGAATCTTAAGTACATATACGAAAAACTAACAAGCTGAACTATATTTCATTTTTTTATATTTTTTTTTAACCAGCAAAAAAACTTTACACAGATTTGAAGTGCAAATTTTTGGCACTTCTGCAGTTGATGCAACTAACATTGGCAACAATCACAAGCGATAAAATTGCAACATGTAGCATGGTGTAATAATATAAGGCAGTGTTTTGTGAACTTAGCGCTCATTTGTGTACCAATTGTCATTTATAAAATGAATAAAGTAAAACACGCAAAAACCTTATCACTTTCGTGCTCATCGCTTTCTCTGTCACGCACATAGTTTCTTAACAGCTGGTATATGACACTGTTGTATATTATTGTACCAGGTTATGTACTAAGAAGCAATTTGTTGTTTTAACAGCGTTGCCGGCATTTTTCACTACACTCTCGCAATCTATATTTTTTTTCTTTTTCTTTTAAGGCAACAAAAAACGCTACTGACACACTTTCGCTTTGATATTTTGCACAGCGCTGCTGTTCATTGCACCTAAAGCCGTCATCGCCATCGCCGTCGCCGCCACTAGACACTTGACTGCACTTGATGTGCAGCATGTGAGTGTGCGTGTGTATCTGTGTGTGTTTAGGGTACCTTGATTGCTTTTGGCCTTTACTGTCGCTTCTATGAAATTTGTGTTTTGACTGTTGCCACTGTGATGTATGACGGTTTAATCAAAGTTTACAGCTGCTTCTGCTGCCCAAAACTTCATTAGGCACACAATGGAGACTAACCATATTGTGCATATGTGTCTTAATATGGCATAACGTGTGCTCACTATAAGTGGTTGTGATGTTTGTGTGTCTTAGCATCAAAGCGCAGCAGATAACTGGCGCCTGCGTGCTTCCATGTGTATTTAGTGATGTTTTATCGAGGGAGTCGGTGAAGGCTCCAAGATGACTTGATTGTGCATGATTTGGCAAGTATTCGCGTGTGAAGACTTAGCAAATATTGCCAACAGTGTGTGGAGATTGTACACCATGCAGAACAACCAAAAATCAACGTCAAGAAACGACGTATGATGTGTTTATGTTTGACCAAGGAACATTAGAACAGACAAACAGTTGGGACAAGTTAGTACCATCCATAACCTTTCTAGTTAAAATTCGTTTTGAATAAAGGATTTATATGCTGTCGATAAAAATTGGTAAATAAATTTATCTCAAGAATTAGAAAGTATATATACGAAGATTGATGGACGGAAGAAATATGAAAAGTAAAAAGGTTAGAGAAGATTCGATGCATAAGATCGATAAAAAAGTCTATCGATTGTCAAATGCCAGATATTATATAACCATTATAGCGTCAGTGATATATAACAAGCGTTGGCATCTAAGAAACATATGGTTCCACTACCGCAAAAGAAGTTATCAGCAAAGAAATGAAAGGCGAAGGTTACAGAAGATGTGCTTGAACCAGAGGTCCATATTTCACACAACCAATACGTAAAGAGGTTTGAAGAAATATGACGACGAAGAAAAATACAAAATACTGTAAAAATACAAAAAAAAAAAAAAAAAAAATAAACGAAACGAAACCTGTAAGGTCATAAAGACTGATCCGGACAAAAGTTAAGATTTCTCTCTTTATTACAGACTTAAAAAATCTAAAAAAAATACTTTTTTTTGGTTGTTTTGTGAAGAAGCGTTTCCAACTCTATTTGAACCGGCAAAAAAAGTAGAAAATGATTTTTTGGCCCCTAAGATTCTGTCTATGTACAATCTCTCAAGACGTTGAAGAGGAGTAGAGCGTTCAGTGTCCAACTGCTTGATCACGAGTAAAAGAAGATTCACTATTCAAAAATCTCCGAAATGGAGTCGGAAATTTTAAGTAAATCATTTTGTGGTACCATAACGGGCCGCTTTGAACTAGATGATGGAGCTTTCTAATTCCGACCACTACATTTACCTTAACCTAACGGAAAAACGAGTAAATTATACGTAAAACTAAACTAAAATTATACGAAAACTATTGTTTAACATTTTTATCTGTATATCTGTTTGTTCCGGATAATCTCCGAAATAGCTGAACCGATTTTGAAGAGATTTTCACTGCCTGATAGGACTTACTAAGGCTATTTATATTGTAAGTTTGGTCAAAATAGAAGGGGTGATGCCGTTCTAATTTTCTTCGTGATTCGGTTCACTTGACCTATGGTGCTTTTCCGAAATCCAAACTGATGCCTGGGAATAACATTCTAAGTTTCCAAATGTGATTCGAATTTATGTTGGAGACTTCATAAAATAGTTTTGAAAAACCATTGGAACAAGCTATGGCCTGTTTGATACTGGAAGTGCTTTTCCTTTCCTGGCTTTGGTATCATTACGATCAATGACAATTTCCATAATTTAAACAAAAAGGCAGTGAAAAATATGGAATTGAAGATCTTGACTTAGAACCGAAGAGCTGAGTTGGGATAGTTCATGAATGAAGAATGTACCCTGGTGACTTATTTTCTTTTAGCTCTCTGAAGTGTGTTTTGCGAGCAGTGGTCGTAGGTATTGATATTCTGTGCCAGCGGCAGTAATAATCAATTTGGAGGGGCCTAAAAAAAAATTTGTAGATGAATTACTTCTCTTCTTCGCTACGAACCCAATATCCAGAAGGGTTTCTTATTGGTGAGTCTGTTGTCTGATTCTTATGGAGGTTAGATAGATTTCTGTGTGGAGATAGACGTACGATGTATTATTTTTGGAATACACTTCTTCAATTTTCTTTAGTTGGAAAAAGTCTATCGCAAAAACTTCTTAGGTTGGAAAAAGTCTACTTCAAAAAATGTCCATATTGTGTAAAAGTCTGTCTATAGAAAGCTTAGCAATTTATCCAACCGCCGAAAAAATCAAACTCACCAAAAAGACCCCCTTCTGAAAATCTAACTAAATTACGTTTTTCTATTTTGAGGTGTTATAGATTCGAGAGCTGTCTGCATTCTCTCCTTATTCGTCTTTCTCAGAATCTCTGTAAGTATTAGGTTTTTAATTTTGCTTGGATCTGCTGCCTACCATGCGAAGCAAACTATATAGTTCCAATGGCCAATATATATTTTAACTTTTGAAGTATATATTGTAGGCCTATACGAGTAAACTGAGTGAAAATTACCAAAATTTGATGTTTAAACCATTCAAATGTTTCTTTTTTTTATTTTTTTTCAAACAATTTACTACTTTGTATGCCACTCACAATTTTTTAATAGTTTAACTGGTAAACAAAACTTCCTCAAGAGCTGCAACAAAGTGCATAGACGTGTATACTAACCCAGTTGACGAGAGAGAGAGTGCCAACGCCAAGACAATTAGCACGTTTAAGTTCACAATTAACCGACATAGAGCCTACACTTAAGTGGCAAAATATGCAGACAGAAATCCGGCAAGCCCAGCCAGCATTTAGATAAAGACTAACAATTTGCATAAAACTCAAAAACTAATAACAAATATTTGCTTTGCATAGAAAGTGTCAATATGCAATTGCCTTGTGATGCCCGTCCAAATATTTGTCTGTCATGAACTTGAAAGTTTCTAATATTTTCTGTATTGCATTTGAATTTGCGAGACTTGAGTTGACTGCAAACAAATAAAATGATTAATTGTCTGGTTTTGCAAGCGCTTTAAATAATTTTAAAGTAGCCTGTGACGATAATCAATTAATCTTTCGCTATGCAGACACCACATCTTAAACTAACTCAAATTCAGAGACAAGCCCAACACAGCAGAGCAAATAGTTTTCTAATCTGGTAGTGAAATTTAATATTTTACTTTTTTTCTCGCTCTCTTAATAAGAAAACTCGTCGTTGCATGGAAAAGTGCCAAATTAAATTTAGTTTGTCTGCTGCTTTTGCTGCGGAATTTCAATTATGTCAATGAATGCAGAAAAATCAAACTCACCGAAAGTTGTTGCTGTTGGCTGTTGCGCGACGGATCATATTGTGCTGCAATTTGAGCTGCCAAACTGCCTCCACCGGCGCCACCAATGTTACTTTGAGCTTGTGACGCCAAATGATTGCCACGCGGCGGTGTGTAAACTGGATGCGGCGCGGATTGTGCTACTGCTGCCGGATTGCGCGCGGGTCCATGGAATATGCTGGAATATATTCAAAACAAATTTGATTAAAAAATCTTGCTTTGACATTGTCAGCGTCGAAAACTGTTGCATGCTGTTGACACGTTGCTTTGTAGGTGATGGTTATTGTTGTCTAAGTTTAGCATTGACTCGAATTTCAATTTGTAGCAGAAAATTCTAAAATAGTATAAATTGAAATTTACGAGAAGAAATTTAGTCAAGTGTGCTGATATATGCGATATGCCGCATACAATACCTATTTGAATAGTTACAAGGAAATTGAATGTGATATTTTGATATCCAAACGAATGTAAAATTTGCATCTAATTTGGTATTTTTTCGTGGAACTTTCTCTTTTAACGTTTTTATATCACTTATATATGATGACATCTTAGAAGTCTTTTATTATTCAATTTTTTTTTTCTACTCAGCATTTTCAATGCTTTATTAAGTTTGTGCATATGAATCTAATATAACATAATAAGAGAAGGACGTGGAATGTCTTGACGATTAATTACTTGTTTTATATCAAATTGCGTGACGTCAATTTGCTTGATATAAATATCCTTGATGTCATTATTGCTCGACGTTAAATTATTTGATGTCAAATTGCTTGACGTCAAATTTCTTGACGTCAAACTGCTCGACGATAAATTGCTTGGCATCAAATTGCTTGACGTCAAATTTCTTGACGTCTAATTGCATGACCTCAAATTGCTTGACATCAAATTGCTTGACATCAAATTGCTTGACATCAAATTGCTTGACGTCAAATTTCTTGACGTCTAATTGCATGACCTCAAATTGCTTGACGTGAAATTGCATGACGTCAAATTGCTTGATGTCAAATTTCTTAAAGTCACATTGCTTAACATCATACTGCTTGACGTCAAATGGCTTGACTTTAAACTGCTTAATGACAAATTGTTTGAAGTCAAATGGCTTGTCGTCAAATTGTTTCAAGTCAAATTGCATGACGTCAAATTGCTTGACGTCAAATATATAAATATTTTTGGACTTACAATGGTTAATCAATAAAACTTTTATTTTATAATTCTTCCTCCAATAGTTGCAGACCCAAAATCGCCGGCGGATAACAATATGGAAGTGTATTGCTCTAAACAAAAGTTAGTTCCAACGACAACGTTAGAGTTAAGGAATGTGTTTCTATTCATAGGCCTGTCTATCTGGGCTGATGTGCTTCCACTTGCGCTAGCTCATTGGCTATACAGTGGCTTCTCTTAGGACTAACATCCAAACTCGCATAATACGATCGGAAAGTTGAGAATGCTTTCAATAGCAAACAGTCATAAATTCAAACAATCAATTATCTTACGGAATGGTCCCGAGTCAGAATCACTGAACGCGGGGCCGGCAAAAAGTAGAAACATCTACGAATAGGAAGGAGCTTACTGTTACGACGAAGCTATTCATAGGCAAAAATAGATCAATAAAAGAAGTACCTCATTCAGATGCCTTGCCGACCACTCTTGCCTAAAAGAAGAAAACCGACGTAAAGAAATAAAGACAAGAGGATGGCTTCTACTTTTGAATTGACTGTTACCTAATCAACCTTCATCTTACAATCAACTCTCTAAGGATCTTAGGCGTTATACAAAATGTGGATCCCATAAATCAGACGAAAGTTAAAACTTCAGCACCACAGTACCACTCAACATTTAGTAAATAATGGTGAGGTCACGAAGGGTGATTATTGTGTCCAGAGCTAAAAGAATGAATGAAGAATTTCGAAACAAGATTAACGGAGAGAGAGAGAGAGAGAACTGGATGGAAGCTATCATCAGGAAGTGAACGAGCTTTCAATATACAGCAGAGGGTCTCAAAGAATGTTTTTATATTGCTTACCCGACTGGTTTAGTATGTGCTAGGCAAAAAAAAAAAAAAAAATGTGCAGACTTGCAATCGATTTAACTGATTAGCACCTTGCATTGAACTGTATAGAAGATATTTATATACGTCGACACTAAGCCTTCTTTCACCCCAAAAAGACAACTCATTTGGAACTCGGTAGCAGTACTTAACTGAGTTTATCAGTTATCAATCGAACTCATCTGTTTTCGTTAATATTCTGTGTACCTAAACTTTAAGAACTACAGCGCGGGATCATCAGAAATTCGAACATAGCTGTGATGATAGAGAGGATATAGATTAAATATATATATAAAACAGCCTTAAAAGTGAGTAAAAAAAAACCATGTACGTCTGCTTGAAAGCTGAGATTCCGCAGATATACAATTTTTGTATATTTAGACTCTTATAAATGCCTCTTCAGAGGTGTAGGAGCCAAAGCCTCTCAAATTTTCCCGAATTGGAGTTATTGTATGAAAAAAGTTTTAATTGTGAGGTTCTATTTTATCTGAGTTATATTAATATTACCGATGGTTCGAAAAAAGATTATTCAATCTTGCATCTTATTTCTAACGAAACAAGAAACATCTAATTTGAAGGGCTTCGTGCTTACATTAGTCTTAATAAAATACTTAGTAGACCACTTTAGAAAAAATCTATACATCAAATGGAGAGAATCGTTATAAATGATACGGTTTAAAAATTCGATTCATAACTTAAGATAGCATATAGCTTTAAAAACTCTATTGGATCACTCTCTTTCAATCAACCTGTCTATAGTCCGTCTTTGTCTAATCTCCATCTAACCTCTTATACTATCACAGCACATATGAAGCATATTAAAGCATCGGTATTACCGAATGCATAGTACTCTCTTGTTAGTATTTTATATAGACTATGTTATAAACAAAATTTGTGCATTAGGCTTAGGTTGTTTAGGGTCTTGTGTGTACCTTTGTTTGTCCTGATTTTGAAATGGATTAAAATTATGACTAGAGGCATGCATTTTTTGATAATTTTGTTGTTGTTGTAGTTGAGAATGTTGCTGCAGTTGTTGCTGTTGTTGGTGTTGTTTGTTTGGTGGTCTCTGGTGTTGTTGTTGTTGTTGTGGCTGTTGTTGTGGAGGTCGTTGTGAATTTTGATGTTGTTGCTGATGTTGCTGGTGTAGTTGTTGTTGTTGTTGCTGCTGTTGCTGCTGCTGCGGGTGTTGCGCTGCACCCAAACCCCAGCCATTTAGCTCATGCACATCATTTTGATTATTCGGTTTGAAAAAGTTGCCATTTTCATTTTCAATTTGAGCGACACGATTTATATCACTAATGTATCTACACACACACACACACACAAATATGATACAAGATGTTTTTTACATTTTTTTGTTTTGTACAGAAGTAGTTTTTGTGCAATGAAAAAAAGAGTAAAACATTTTGTGTGAATTTTGAAGTATTTTGTAATGCATAATTAATGAAAATATTAAACAAAAAAAAAATCACTGTAAAACTACTTACTCGGAGCCTAAACCAGGTCCGGAGTTTTCCCAGGCACCTTCAAAATGTTCACCACCATATGGTGTATGCGTCTCGTGTATGGGTGCACCATGTAAATACGTTGAAGGATGTCCCTTGGGTGGATTGGTATAGATTAGTTCCGGTACTGCGTGATGTTCATCGCTTTGCCATGGTGGTACAACCTGTAAGCAGAGAAAATATGGTATAATGAATAAATAATTTTAACAATAAATGTTCTTACAAAACCACAAAATAAATATCACCAGTAAGTTGAAAAATAATGCCAGAAAAAATGTTTGAAGTTTCATTATATTCAATTAACTCTGAATTCTAAACGCAAGCTTTCAAATTTGGAAAATAATTGAAAAAAAAAAATGAATTACAAACACATTTCTGATGTTGTCTGAGTGACGAATTTCTATGACTTCAACATTTAATATCTCTGCACAAAAGTTGCGTACAAAACTTGAATATTATTTCATTAAAATTCGCGAAAGCGACTTTTGGCTTCTAACAATTTCAGTCGTTTGTAAGCATGAGCTTGCATGCTGTACTGTCATTCTAGTATGCCATAATATAATTTGTGAAATATGTTTTCAAGTTTTAGTCTACACGACTGCCTTAGCTATTTACAACTTCAAACATGTAGTATATGCGCTATCACATGTCATCGTCTTTATTGTTAAGCTTCTAAGTCACAACTCGCGTACACTCAACTCAAGTTGCTTATTTTTGCCAGTAATTGAGTTTTTCTTCACATTTCGTAGTGACTTACTTATTTGGAACGCTTGAAAGGATTTACTGCGTAAATCCTTGCGTACGCTCAGAGTTCATTGGCTGTTGATATTGATGCCGCTGTTACTCTGTAGCTATAAAGCAGCAGCGTGTGCCGTTTGTAGCAACGTTTTTCGGAGGCAAGCCGCTTCTTCAATTTCCACAGATTTTTGTGTTCTCCGAAGTAACAGCAGCTGAACAATTTATTGCTATTGAACATGTTTATAGCATTATTTTTTGGAGATTTGAAGTCATTGTGCGCTTTGAACAATCATTATATGTGATTTGGCTACGCTTTATTTGTGCAGATGTCATAAAATACACTTGAAAAAATATATGCTTCATTGTTTTTAAATAGAAAGTATTTCATATAATGTACTGAAAGTTATGAGATTTATTAGCTGCAATAAATTTTTTAACTTTCAGCGCAGTTTGGACAGAAAAAACTTATTTCTTATTTATTGAATTGGAAATTTATTGAATGGGAAATTTGAAATCAAAAGATTTATCAGATTTCAAGGAAAAGGAAGCATATACTTATATTGCTAATCGATTTGCATCCACACAACTTCTTTAGGATATACGATGTCTTTTTGCCATATTTTTGCCATATTGTCATCGTGATTTTTATTTTGAGTCAAGAAACCATTTGAACCAATGAAGGATTTGATAATTGAAATGAGAACTCTTCAATTTAATTCTAATGATTGAGAGTTGTGTAATTACTGAGTTTCGTTGTGGTCTTACCAGCACAAATGAGGTGCGTGAGAGAGCTCATTTGGGGAAGAAAACAGTTCATCAAGAACAACGCCTATACACGTGTGTAGTCACTATGGCAAACATCATGAAATTGGGCTACATACTGCTATGCCATCCAGCATATTCTTTAGATTTGGATCACTGTGACTGTTTCGTTGTTCCAAACCTGAAGAAATGTGACGTGTTTTACATCATGTTGAGTATGGAAAAAACACGATTTTTGTTCTCTCATAAAACATTATTTTTTTGAGAGGCACAACGACAAAGGAAACAAAAGAAAAGTTGGATAAATATTGTGGAGCTAATGCTCCTTCAGATTACACCTTGCAATATAGGTTTCGAGAGTTTTGTGTTGGCCGACCAATTCCACTACGGCAGACCTTCCGATGCGGTAAAAAAATACATCAAATGATGTTGGCCGTCCGATTAAAAAAAATATCCTGCCG
This sequence comes from Leucophenga maculata, assembly GCA_035044805.1. Taxonomy (NCBI): domain Eukaryota; kingdom Metazoa; phylum Arthropoda; class Insecta; order Diptera; family Drosophilidae; genus Leucophenga; species Leucophenga maculata. The sequence continues at coordinate 3,432,829 of JAWNNP010001197.1, forward strand.
CTAGGTGCTATGCATGCTGACTCTGAACCAAAAATACGAATGCGAGCGCACTTCGAAAGAGTGTTTACGCATGCTGATGCGGAATCGAGTGGACCTTTGGCGTCGTTTGGTAACTGTTGATGAAACCTGGATCCACTATTACACGCCAGAGAACAGAATGAGTGCCTGGCAATGGACTGAAGTCGGCACAAGTGCTCTGAAGCGTCCGAGACAGGCTCAATGGATCGTAAAGTTCATAGCGTTCGTTTTCGATTGAAGGCCGAAATCGCTGTGAAACGGCCTCACAAGAGCATCACAACCATGGCTAAAATCAACGATTTAGTGCTTCAATTGCTCCCTCATCCACCTTGTTCGCCCGATTTGGCTCCATCGAACTATTATCTCTTCCCAAAACTCAAAAGATGGCTCATCAATAAAAAATTCAGTTCGTGCGAGGAGATCATCGCCGCCGCGAAGGAGTATTTTGCATACCTTTTCGGTTGGGATCAAAAACTTAGAAAATCTCTGGAATAAGTGTATCGAAGAAATATTTTTTCATGCAAAGGCTGTTACTTCTCACCCTATCTAGTAATAGAGCCAGATAAGCCCTTTAGGTGCAATATCCCACATACATATCTGGCTCCCCTTTTGCTAAACCTTTGTAGTAGAGTACGCTGCATTTTGATAAATCCTATGTTAATTGTAATATACAAACACGACTCAGGAGAAATGACCTCCCAGCCCTGTAATGTACTCTTAGGGCCGCTGCAACTACATAAGTCTCCAACTGGGGGGCTTAGTGTAATACACAACTAGATTTAAGATTTGATAAATTATTGTTAGTCTCTTATCAAGAGAAGATCCAATAAAGAAAACACTATATTAAAAAAAAAAAAAAAAAATTTAATAAAAAATCACACATAGATCCATATATTTCCCCATACAAATTTTGGTATATGGGTGGGCATAGCATCTCAAATTTTTCCAAAGGACCCCACATCCGTTTGGATACGTTCCAAAACTCATCCACATGCATCAAGTACCGAATGTAGTATTTCTCGCGGGAGGCACGACAGAAAATAGAGATTCTAATTTATTTAAAGCCTTATAGTGATGATGGCAATGGTAGTGGTAGTCATTTGTCTGCAAATAAAAATTCGAAGTTCTCAAGCAATCTCGTACAATATTATTGGAAAGTTGTTGAATAGTATCCTAAACTGAACCTTCATAATCATTTTTCGTTTCACTGGGATTTGAACCTGATGAGTTGGTTCTATAATGCTCAATAATGTTGTCATCTGTTGGAAGTCCCATGGTTTTTATATATGATTGATGTAATCAAAAGGTGCAACATCCCGCTTTTGTTTTCCTCTTTACGCTTTAGTTCATTTCATGCCCCTGCTGTAATAGTACAACTTCAAACTTTGAAATATTCCCGTGGTTGCAGTTGGTCGTCATTTTGGATGAAAAAAACAATAATTCAGTGGATTTTAATTTATTTTTCTACATCTTTTTCAAACCCTTCGCCTTTTACGTTAGAAGTGCTTATCCAGTCTTAAAATCCATTCTTCAAAATAATGCACTATCATCCATGTTTTAGAATTTAAATTCGATTTAGAGCAGCACCTGCCAAAATTCTTAATCGGCTAATGGAGATCTTCCAGTTATGGAAATTTATAACGGTATAAGCACTATTCGTGTATACGAAATATTTTGTAAGTATTTAATGGTTATTCTATATACAAAATTAAGATATGATATGTCCGTCCACCCGTCCGATTGTATGTCTGCTCGAGAGAAACTTTCTTTCGAATTTTAATTAAATTTGAAAACACACCCATTTCATCTAAATTTCGTTGATGAAAAACAAAAAAAACTTGGAAAAAATAAGGTTAATTTCCGGGAACATTTGATTTATTTCTATAATTTAAAAATATTTGCACTGGAGTCACAAGGATTACTTCTAGAAGTATATGGTGAGGCTGCTTTAAATGAGAGATGTTGTTCTGAGTGGTTTTAAAAGTTTAAGCATGATTAATTTAACATCGAAGACAAAGAACATAGCGAAGGACAGAAAGTATACGAAGATGCAGAAGAGGAGTTATATTAGTTCAAAGTACCGAAATGCAAGTAGAGCTTACACTTATATTAAGAGTGACTGAATAAGCAATTTTCTATCGTTTAAAATCATTCGGACTAATTGTAGACAATGGTTTATGTGTTTGTTGCTTGCCAGGCATAAACGAAAGGCTTCTCCAACCCATATAGTCACTGGTGATGGAAAATTTATGCACTATGATAACTCAAAAATATATAAAACATGGAGACTTCCTGGTGATGCTTCAACTTCTATAGCTAAGTCAAATATTTATGAAAAAAAAATCTTTGTTCTGCATTTGGTGGAATCAGCTTGTAGTCGTATATTCTGGGTAGCACAAACCGAACGAAACCATTATTGGTGCTCTCTATCACACGCATTTGATGAAATTGAGTCGAACACTCTAAGAAAAGCGTGTCCAATATTTTTCTCCATACAAGAAAGCTATTGGGAGATTGGGATTCGTTTGCTCAAGTGCACATAGTGTGGAAAGTTGTTGACTGCCATACACCTGGGAATGGCCAACAATGATTCTTGTGTCAAACGGTCCAAGCAACTCACACGTCCGTTAGGACACGTATCTCCTGGGTAGCCTCTGAACATCCGTTCAGAGGTGAGCTAACGTGAGAAGGCGAAGGGGCCCCCTCTCCTTTAAAAAGGGGTTGGTGCGCTGGGCTTGGGACCCGCCACTTTAAAAAAAACCCCCCAATGAAAACGAACAAAAAGCCTCGGAACGGACTCTTTGATGACGACCCCCGCAAACGCTATAAGGATCACGATATACGGATATGCACCTGGAATGTCCGCACCCTTAATTGGGATGGTGCAAGTATCCAGCTGGCTGATGTCCTCGAAAAATGCAAGGCTGACATCACCGCAATCCAAGAAATCCGATGGATAGGGCAGGGTTGCTCTAAAAAAGCATCCTGTGACATCTACTACAGCTGCCATGCGAGTAAGCACGAATTTGGATGTGGTTTCGTGGTGAGTAGGAAACTACGTGGCCTCGTCTCTAGGTTCACACCTGTTGACGAGCGTCTAGCCGCGATACGCATCAAGGCTAAATATTTTTATATTAGCCTGATTTGTGCGCACGCCCCGACGGAAGAGAAAGACGACGATGCTAAAGATGAATTCTATGAGCGCCTGGAACGCCTGTACGAGCGCTGTCCCAAACACGATGTCAAAATCGTGCTTGGCGATTTCAACGCCAAGATTGGGAAGGAAGGAATCTTTGGCCCAACCGTCGGAAAATTTAGCCTTCACGACACTACCTCCAATAATGGAGAGAGGCTAATCGATTTCGCCGCAGGTCGGAACATGGTAGTTAGTAGTACCAGATTTCAACATCTTAACATCCACAAGGCTACATGGCTGAGTCCTGATCAAAAAACACGCAACCAAATTGATCATGTTCTGATTGACGGAAGGCACGCATCGAGCGTGTTGGACGTGCGAACGTTACGTGGTCCCAACATTGACTCGGACCACTATCTTGTCGCAGCCAAGGTACGCACTAGGCTCAGCGTAGTGCATGCCGCACGTTCCAACATGCAACGAAGGCTAGACGTCGGCAAGCTGCAATCAGAGCAGACCGCCACAGCCTTCTCAAACACACTCTCCCGACTGCTCCGGGAAACCTCTCCGATTTCTCGAGATATATGTGAGCAGTGGACACATATTACCCGCTCCATAGATAGGGCTGCCAAGGATGTCATTGGTTATACAAAACCTGTGAAGAATTCTTGGTACGACGAGGAGTGTCGCAATGCTACTGCAGAGAAGAACGCTTCCTATCAGCGAACTCTGCAGTCGGGAGCAACGCGAGCTGTTAGAGAGCGATATCGAGAGAAACGGAGAGAGGAGAAACGCCTTTTCAGACGCAAGAAAAAGGAGCAAGAAAGGCGGGAGTTTGAGGATGTTGAGATGTTCCGTAACAGAAATGAAGCTCGAAAATTCTACCAAAAGGTCAAGCGTCTGACTGAAGGTTTTAAGCCCGGAGTAACTTTCTGTAAGGATGAGAATGGAAGTCTGGTAACGGATGAACAGGAATCACTGAGATTATGGAGGAGTCATTTCTCCAACCTACTCGGCGATGAAGCGCACAATACCGCCGAAAGAGAAATGACACCGGAACCACCAGTTAATGATGGCACTATTGTAGAGCCACCGGACTATTACGAGGTCGATTCAGTTATTAAAAAGCTGAAAAATAACAAAGCGGCAGGCTCTGATGGGCTGCCAGCTGAGTTATTTAAGACCGGCGGCGAAGAGTTGGTTAGGAGTATGCACCAGCTTTTATGCAAGATATGGTCCGATGAACGCATACCCAATGACTGGAATCTCAGTGTTCTCTGTCCTATCTTTAAGAAAGGAGACCCCGCTGTTTGTGCCAACTACCGCGGAATAAGTCTCCTTTCCATTGGATATAAGACTTTGTCGGGCGTATTGTGTAATAGGCTGAAGCCATATACCGACTCACTGATAGGACGATATCAGTGTGGCTTCAGACCAAAAAGGTCGACCAGTGACCAAATATTCACATTACGCCAAATCTTGGAAAAGACCCGTGAGTTCAACAAAGACACTCACCACCTATTTGTCGATTACAAAGCCGCATTCGACACGCCGATAAGAGCGAAGTTTTTCGACGCCCTGTCTGCACTAGGTATCCCGGCAAAGATTGTCCGTCTTTGCATGGCGACGCTATCTAACACACAAAGCGTTGTCAGGGTGGGGAAAAACCTCTCCGACCCCTTTGATACCAAGAGAGGTTTCAGGCAGGGCGATGCTCTATCGTGCGATTTTTTCAATCTCCTGATGGAATACATCCTACGCCAATGCCCGTACATACAGAGTATGTCGGGCTCGATCTTCCAAAAGGAAGTGATGCTGCTCGCTTACGCCGATGACATCGATATCATCGGTACGCAGGAAAGGCGAGTCAGCAAGGCGTTCTCGGAGATTGAAAAACAGTCTCGGCTCATGGGTCTAGCGGTGAACGAGGACAAGACGAAGTACTTGGTGTCTTCTCGCACTCCGTCAATGCGTCTTGGACGGTCAGTGACGATGGAGAATTTCAACTTCAGTGTTGTAGAAAACTTCGTCTATCTCGGAACAGAGATCACCAGCAACAACAACGTCAGCCTGGAGATCAGGCGAAGAATCACGCTTGCAAACAGATGTTTTTTTGGGCTGAGCAAGCAAATGAGAAGTAAAGCCCTCTCTCGACGGACGAAAATAAAGATATATAAGACGCTGATACTCCCGGTCCTACTGTATGGCGCAGAGGCATGGACCGTGGTTGAGTCGGATGAGACAGCGTTGGAAGTCTTCGAGAGGAAGATTCTTCGCAGGATCTTTGGTCCTATTAGAGTCGGCGACGAGTTTAGGTCCCGCATGAACCGCGAGCTGTACGAGCTATTCAATGAGGTTGACGTAGTCCAGCGCATAAAATTCCAGCGGCTGCACTGGGCTGGGCACCTCATTCGAATGGACGAAGGAGCTCCAGCACGCATGGTTTACATGGGGGGCCCAAACTTGATTGGTGGACGCCGACTTAGAGGACGACCGGGCACTCGATGGAATGACCAGGTATGGAGAGACCTCTCCGTACTTGGCATTCAGAGCGACTGGCGCCAGCGCGCACAGGATTATGGAGGCTGGCGCGCTTTCCTGGACGCGGCCATGACCGGTAGACGGTTGACGGCCATTTAAGTAAGTAAGTAAGTACAAGAAAGCTATTCTTCTACATGATAATGCTCGTTCACTTGTTGCAAGGCCAATCAAAACATATTTGGAGAGGCTCAATCGGTTGGATTGATGGATAACACATTGATGGAATACAACAAAAGTTGGGCCAATTCGACGACAATTTCATAAGTTAAAGCATTCATCTTACTGTAAATCCGTGTGCTTCCTGAAATATGGAAAATGTAGCAGCAGGCAATGGAGAATACTTGGTATAAAAATTATAATTGTGTGCTTTCACATAAAATTCGATATTTTTGATAATAAAAGAAAGAAATTTATTTTTCACAATTGTACTCTAAATTCTTCACATAAACCCCAATGAAAAACGCACTTATAATGACGTAATATTTAGTGAGAGGCTGTACAACTGGCACTTTAATAAGCACCTGCAATGTGCTTTACTATGTTTGTTTCATAGCATCAAGCTGCATTTATCATTTGTTGCATTGTATGAATAATGAATATTAAAGCCTTTACACTACAATTTTTCAACCGATTTTGTTCAAAGCTAGTTTGCGCACTTTCCCTCATTGTTACTGAACGTTTTTTTTTTTATAAAATTATATAAAAACAATAAAATTTGTATAGCTGCATAAATTTTTAAGTATTTTCCGCCATTTTCAAAGCACTGTGCTCTTCCATAATTTCCCTATTTACATAAATGGAGCACATACAACGTTTATCCTATTTGCAAAAAAAATTTTTCCCAAAAAAATGAAAATAAAAATAAATGCCAATGCCACATGCCACATGCTTTGAAGTGTTAATGAGATACGAAATTTTTACGACACATCAAAAACAGTGAAAAACGATTTGAATTTAATATGAAATAAAATAAAATTATTATTATTATGCGCACATCATAAGCACAAATTCTATTGTGGTAATTCAATGCAAATATATGTATATATATTATATAAGCGATATAATATTTGAGCTGACATTATTATGCAATATACGCAAAATATATTCTGAGAATATGTAAAATACTGTTTTCTTCTAAAAATTGCGTCACACAGCAAGTGTTCTAATTGTAAAATTTGCAAAAATCTGACACGTATAGAAGTCTTTCAGCACAAAGTTATTTCCAGAGAAGTTTGCTCTATGGATTGAGTAATGCCAAAACCTGCACAGAATTTAATTATGTAAACCATTTGATTGAAGTAAAGTGTCGCACACTTGAAAGCACAAATCTTATTTCTATGCAATGTGTCAAGCTGTGATGCCATTAGTTGGGCCAACAACAATTTCTCATTTGGTGGCATAAAAGAAAAATATAAATGAAAGGAAAATTCATTTGATGTGGTGACATTATACTATTTCAACTTAATGTGAGAATTTACATTTTGTTTCTTTCTTTGTCAATAGTAAAGCTTGTACTTTCATTTAAAGCAAAGCTGTAATGTCACACGCAATAGAGGCAGCGCCGTACTGACCCAACTAAATCACTTTCATGCAGACTTATTGTCGGTCGAATTCCAGTCGTCTAGTAATAATTGTCTTACGGTTGTCACTCGAGCGTTAGCAATTATAGAATCTACAGCTGTGTCGTACGTTTGAATCTATGTAAATTCTAATTAAATTTATTTTTGTATTTTTTGTATCTTTTACTACTCACCGTGTGATGATGATTTATCAAATGATGATGATGATGAAATTTCGTTGTATGATACGATTGCTGGTAGTATGAGCAGAGCTTGAAGAGATGCGACAGTGCCGGAAAGAGGAAGAGCAGAAATTTGAGCAGCAACTTTTTGGCAGCACCAACTCCAATGACTATCGGCAACAACCAGAATAACTTGATTTTGATGATTTTGATGATGATTATCAGTGCAATAAATGATAGCAACAATTTGCTACGTAGAAATTTTTCTGTGGAAATGAAGAGAAGAGATAGTATTTTAGTTAATATTGGTGAAAATAATTGCTGCACACATGTCATTTGACTATGCAGCGTATAATAAAGTCGTACAATCTTCATTTAATTGACAAAGATTTCAATTTTGATTTTGGTTCGTTCGTTAGATTTTCCACTGCATTCCGCATGAATTGCTGCAATGAAAAGTTGTTCGCTTCAAAAAACGACACAGGAAGTGAAAATGAAAGCTGCTGCTTCTGTGCTGTTTCTTTTTTCACACGGCTTGGAAAACTTTTCTTACTTGCGCTGTTTTTTGTCCTTGTATATTTAAAAAAAAAAAAAAAAAAATAATAATTTTTTTTCCGCTGCTACATTTCAAATTGTATGTCGTATTATTTTATTTTTTAGTTCTGTTTCCTTTTCAATATTGCATTCATTCAGTGTCAACACAACATACGTTCCAACTGTTTGCTACTTACGTATTTTCTTCATGATGATTTTTCCAGCCAAACGTGCTTGAACTTCCTGCTTGGGTATCACTTCCAATTTTGCAATGATACCATTGCCTTCTATGGAACGTGGCGATATCCGAAATGTGGCACCGTCAAACATCATCTCCGGCAGTTGCACCTCCAGGTCATGTGTCATGGCAAATTTTAAGGTTTTGCTGTAGAGCGCATTGCTCACCTCTTCGATGGGCGTTGCTGGCGCTTCTGCGTCTGTGTGCGGAAAAATATCAAAAGAATTATTTTAAATTGACTTCAGACTGTAAGATTTAAGTGAAATATTCTATGTTACGAAAATTGAATGTTACACCTTCTTTTCCACTCACTTTAACGCAAATTGAGTTGCAGATACTTTGGCGCGTATACAATGGAATTTTTTGTTGGGCGTACATTTCACCAAGAAGTATCTTGTGCTCGTGTGTGGTGCTAGCATGTGTCATGAGCAACACATTCACTCTTACTTTGCGGTTTTACACATGACAAACGAGCGATTGTTCTCAAACCTTTCGCGTTGCAAATTAACTTTAGTTAAGTTGTAAATTGCGTGTTTGGAAAGTAATTGAGTGCATGATTGAGGAAATAATGTGTTGATATGCTTGTGTATATATACGATTATTTAAGAGATTACTACTTAGGAAGTTGTGTGCGCCCATTTACTAATTAGTTAATATGTTGTGAAATCGGTTTTCCATAATGCTTGGCTTTCTACTTTAAGATACGAAACAATGAAAGTGATTTGCTTTGTTTTATAAATTCTAAAAAATAGCTTTTAAATAAGAGAATGTTTGCTAAAACATATAAAAGTTGGGAATGCATGAAAAGGAAGTCGAATTTCAAATTAAATATTCGATAGTTCAGCTTACTTCGAACGACATAGTGTTTGCTGCAAGCAGGACTTATGTTCGCTCTTCTGTAGTTAATGAAAAGTGTCATACCACGTTGATGCCAAGGCATTCGGACATCAAAAATATAAAATATTTTGCAGAAATAATCTTCATTAATTACTTCTGTTCTATGTAATATTTATTTCTTATAAAATAAAGCAAAACACTCTTCACTATATATTAATTAATTAGTAAAGGGGCGCACAAAACTTCGCAAGTAATCTCCTAAATAATCGTATCCAAACATATCCCCACATTATTTCTTCTACCATGCACTCAATAACTTTTCAAACACGCAGTTTGCAGCTTAACTAAAGTTTATTTGCAATGCAAAAGGCTTGAGAACAATCAAGATACACTGTACCCTCATTGAAACTAAACTTTGTGTGGGGCATATATGCTCATCTTGATCCATGTTAGAAATTTTATTCAGATAAGTCTTAGATATGAGGGTTGCTACATATAATTCTAGCCTGAGCAACAAAACATGTTGCCAGACGCAATCTGACGTCTCCATCGCAAAGTCTGACATTTTTTAGGCTTAACTTACTGTGAACATTTTCACGTACAGGCACCTGAAAAATTCATATCGTCCAAAAAATGGAATTAAACCGTGAACCGATTTTCGACGTGGATTATCAAGACAAGAGTGCACCAGTCAACCTATATTAACTTTTGGTCATGAAGCTCTATCCTTTGCCACTGTGAAAAACTGGTAAAACGAATTCAATCGTGGTCGCAGTTCGCTCACCGACGAAATTCGTAAGGGTCGTCCAAAATCGGTCGCTGTGTCAGAAAACATCGATGCTGTGTGTGAACTGATAAAGCAGGATCGTCATGTGACATACCGTGAGATATAGGCATCCTTGGGCATTAGTATGACTAGCATACATACACGTTTGACAATCGTTCAAAAGAAGGCTCGTGTCGATTGGTGCAAACAAATGCTGAAGAAATTCATGCGAGGTGCGTCAAAAGCCGTCTACTCAATCGTGACAGGTGACGAAACGTGGATATATGTGTATATGAGCCCGAAACAAAACATTGGTCGACCGTCTAAGTCTTTCAAGAAGAGCAAAATCCAACAAAAAGCAAATGATCGCATTTTACTATCCGGATTGGACATGTTACGACCGTGCCGCTTATGGAAAGAAGGACGGTCAATTCTGAATGGTATACAACCATTTGTTTGCCTAAAGTGTTCGATGAACTGAGCAAAACCAACCGACGAAGCTCTCACACTTCGGCCGCAACAAATGAGTTTTTGGACGCTCAAAACATCGAATCCCTGAACTGGCAACAAATGAGTTATTCCTGTTCTCTCACATCGAAAATAAACTAATCGGATCTCTGGCCAAGATATGCCAGTGAGATTTCTGTTCACATTGAGGAGAATAATTTGGTCTTAATAAAGTCTACTCTGCTGCTCTTCATGCCTCTCATAATAATACATCATAATGCGTACGGTCATGACCCAGACTTCCACTTGCGCTAGAGCTACTATTAATGATCAAGAGAAGGCTTTGAAGACAAAACTGTCGCACACAGGATATCAACGTGGCTAGAGTCTACCGCAGAATAGCAATAAACAACTGAAACATGAAACTGTGCGGTTCTTGGCAAACGACTCGACAAATCGATCTCCCAATCAGGATGGCTGACGGATTTGGGACAAGATCTCCAAGCGATAAAGGAGAGGCATTTGCTGACGACTTACAAAATAGCTTCCAACCATTTGGTTTTGCACGTGAGGTGCTTGATAGACTCGGCACGTGAGGTGCTTGATAGACTCGGCCAACTTTGCCTCGGCTCACATAAAAGTATTATAATTAAAAGCAGATTCCTTTATGGTGAGGATGAGACACATTCCTAACCAATAGAAAAAGACAAGAACTGCATTATTCATAAGGGTGGCAGAAGCTTTTCTAACTTCAACTCGCACAGACCTATAAGTCTGCTGCATACAGTTTCCAAACTATTGGAGCGCTGTCTATTCACACGAATCCTTGACGTTAGTATAGTCAGGAGAAGGTTATGCGCTAACATTTTGGATTTCGTAAGTCCCATGGAACAGGTGAATAGCTTAAAAGGGTTGTAAAATGCATTCTTAAAGAATTCGAGGCCAACGATTAAGTGGTTGTTGCTTACCTGACATTAAACAGGCTTTTCACCGAGTTTGGTATGATGGGCTGATAAGTAAGCTCAGGAGTCTGCTGCCGCCTCAGCTGTGATTGTTAATGCACAGTAAAATCCATAACAACGTTTTTTTTTTGTATTTGTATTGGATGGCATGGAGTCCAGTGTCAAGGCCATACGCCACAGGTCACTGTACACACAGGTCACTTCTACACACTGACATGCCCACTGGCTATGGAATACCAATTGAAAATGCACAAGATTTGCTGTGCTGGCCAGATGCATCTGTGTATATGTAGCCTCGGCTATCATGCATCAATACTTGCGCAGCTTAGTGCGCTGGGCTATGCGATGCAACATTGACACCCTAATAAGTGTGACTTAAGTTCCTACTCTTGTCCGGGAATCTTCAACAATAACCAGCCGATGTGCCAACACTCGGAATATAAGTACGTTAGTGTATTTCTGGACAGGAGCCTGACTTTTAGAAACCACATCACATGTGTAACCAAAGTAATTATGGCTAGATTGAGGAGGTTACATTGGCTGCTCAACAGCAGAAACCAACTTTCGCTGAGGAATAATGTTGCCATCTAAAAGACAATTATTGCTCCAGCTTGGCATTACGGCTTGCAAGTTTATGGTATCGGAGCCAAATCAAACCGTGTGATCCTTGTATCTCTTGGTACATGCGCACTTCTGATCTTGAAAGGGACTTGAATGTCGACAAAACTGTGATTTTTTTAAAGCATTAGAGTCTGAGAGCGTATAGTCTAGAAAATATTACTTTGAATTACTTATTCGAATGTGTTGAGTGCTTTCGGTGTCCTCAAACAAATTTTCAAATTTTTTTTTTTTGGATTTTGCTAAATATTTGTTTAAAAAAGGCAAGCGGCTTGATTCAACTAAGTACAAAAAAGCTGTGCGCGCCTAAATCAAATCAAAACTTCAAAGTGTTTTATCTAAGAAAACGTGCAAGTTTTATTTTGTTAATTTTTTTTTTTTTGATATTTGTTGAACAATAACAAACAATTAATTGCAAAGCGGCACGTGTCGTGTAAAACGCTGACAAAGATGCCAGAAAAAAAAAAAAAAAAAACAAATGAAAACATTTGCACTTCCCATTTTTCAAGTTTACTCAAAAGATGTCATGATTTGATCCAACATAAAATTAAACCCAAAGCAACATGATTCATAGAAATAATTGTGAACAAAAATTTCAGCAAATACTAATCAAAGCAAGCAAAAGATGCCGCTTAAGAAATTTTGTAAATTTCACGCACGGCTTTCAAATATAAAATCCGAAGAAGTGGTGGAAAATAAAAACCGCGCGCATAAGTGAAAGTTTTAAGACTTTGAGCTCAGAGCGTGTTTGCAGTTCAAAATTAAACCCCACGAACAAACAAAATCGAAGTGAAAGAATTAAGCGTATGACTAGCTCACAGATAAAGTTTGGCCAGACAAAGCGACAAAGCTCAGCAGTACAGTGATGTAGTAAGTTACGCGGATTGGGGCTTCAACTTTATTGGAGATTAGACGTAGCCAGGCAAGTTTTGGCAGCTACCAAATATATTTTTATAATTTCAAAACCTTTACAGAGCTACGAGAGAGTTATCAAGGCTAGAAACATGTGGAAACACAACTAAAACATTCGACAAATTTTCAGTAAATGTAATTTTAAATTTTTTGATGTTTTCTTGCTCTATAAATTGGTTTTATATGCTGGTATAATTGTGGAATTATTATTAATTGGCAGAGTTATTAGCACAGTCGAAATAATGTTTATATTTTGTCTTTTAAGCCAATATAATTGGAGAAATTTGATAATAAGAAAACTATTAATATAAAAATTGGCTAATAGAGCTACACAACATTATTAAAAGCCAATTATACAAAATTGCCAACAGAAACCAGTTCACTAATTGAATTGCCGACTGAAGATGACTGCTATTAAATGCTCCATTTAAAAAAAACTTTGTAAACCCCCTTTTAGCTACACCCATGGCATACATATATATGCAAATGAAAACGAATGTGAAATGGAGTTAATATGTTGATAGCAGCAGACAACATTAAAGACTTAGCTTTAATTGTTATATAATCTTCTTCTGCCGCTTCCTCTTCATCTGCAACTAGAAATCAAATCATTAAAATTATGTATTTACTTACCAGCAGCTCTGCCCGTTTCTTCTGGTATTTCATTGCTACCATTCTCCTCCATCAATTGTTCTTTAAGATTTACATCCATTGAAGATTCAGTTACTGCTGCATGTGGTTCATATGTCACCTGATTGCGATAGAACTTCAGGCGTTGCGTTACATTGACATCGCGTGCTTCGAGTGCATCACTCAAATAGCCATAGACGTTCTTCTGGAAACATGAGTAGGTCGGCTGTTCATAGCAATCGCGTATAATGCCATCCCAGAGTTCGTTGCCGGTGGAGAAACGTCTTGCGAAACGCATGAAAATTGAATCATGCGCGCTTTTACTATGTGATGTGTTGCTGTTGCTGGCAGCGACATTGAGTTGTGAAGTACTATTTAGTGGCTGCCAATCTTCCTGCTCCGCTCGGTCATAGAAATCAGCTGCAGTGTTGTTGTTGTTGTTGTTGATATTGGTTGTGCGGTTGTGTTTGCCTCTGTATCTAGCCCCACTAAACTCAATGGCGTCGTACTCACCATATAGCGACTGATGCGACTCTTAATATTGACGACGGCGGGGACGGCGCCTTCATCCGCTTTTACCATATGCAACTCTGTGTGTGCTAGTGCAATGAGGCATATGTTTAATAATAGTAATAGATGCGCAGAACCTGACCAACAACTCAAAACATGTTGGAGCCGTCTGCTACTGCAACTATTACTATTGGTGGTGGTGCGACTACTACTCCTTCTCGTCTTTGACTTGAACTTGTTGGCGTTTGGCACACTGTGCTGATTTCTACAACTTTGTGGTTTATAAATGTTGTCGTTGTCGTTGTTGTTGCTGTTGCTGTTGATATCTTGTGGGTTTTTTCGTAGTATGGAGCTCCGTCTTGATAACATTGCTGACGCATATTTTGTTGCATTTGAGGATATCATGCTGCTGTTGGTCTCCAAGTTGTTGCACTTCTGTTTCATTTGCTGCGTGTCAACATGCCACTTTTTTATTCGCTTTAATTTTTGCATTTCTGCTTCTTTTTTAGTTTTGCAATTCCGCAGTCTTTAAGTTTTTACTCTTAAACTTGTCTATTTCTGCTTTATTTTATTATTTTTTTTTTCTTCGAATGGTTGCAATTGTCAATTTCACTTCCAATTTCCTTTATTGTTTTTCTATTTTTTTGTTTTGTCTTGCACTTGAAATCTTGTTTATTTTTTTTTCTTGTCTCTCCAGCTGCTTTCTTTCACTTTATTTAGTAATATTCTTCGTCAGTTAATTTTATTTTCTATTTGACATTGAGTTAGATGAAGTTTTTCTTGTTGTTGTTGTTGTTGTTGGGTTTTTCTGCTGTTCTATCTTGTCTTGTTTTATTTTTTGATGAAGTGTTAAAACTCCAGACTTAATTTACACTTAAAGCTACAATTGAATTCAAGTAAATGCTTAACAATGCGCAATTTTAACTCGAGGTGTACTGCCGTAGACTGAGTCTGAGCACAGTGGTGGCATGAATACAATGGCAGACAATCTTTTTCAGTTTGCAATTAGTAATTAAGCTATTAATGCATTTTTCGCTTTTGTTTTGCTGTATTTTGAAATGAAATTGGACGTAGATAGTCGGGCATAAGTACTATGAAGCAATTTGACTTGGAAAATTCAAAGCATCTTTAATAAACAAGCAGAATTCAAGTAAAAGAAAGAAAGGGATTGGAAAAAGTGTTGCATTAGCAAAGTCACACAATAACGATTATTCGTATGACTTGTAAACTATATTAGCTACATTCCTCTGTAGAGGAAATATATTACCAAGAAGTCTTTGTTAGAATTCTGAAACTAATTACTTAAAAACTCTTACCATTTTGCATTTTTCACTAACTAAAAACAAGATCCTATTTATATTAAGGATTATAAGTTTAACATACTAAATGAAGTGTTTGGCCATGCTGATGCGAAATTACACGCCAGAGAACAGAAGCGGCCGAGGGAGTATCAATCGGAAAGGTCATAGCATCCGTTTTCTTGGATTATCATGGCATACTCTTTGTAGACTAGCTCGAAAAAGGAAAAAACCATCAACAGGCGAGTATTACTGCGCATTATTGGAGCGATTGGAGGCTGAAAACGGCCTCACATGAAGCGAAAAGACAATGCGCTTCACAACCCTAGCAACAATCAACAATTTAGGCCTCCACTTGGTTCCTCATCTACCTTATTACCCCCAATTTGGCTTCCTTGGACTATTATCTCTGCCCAAACCTCAAAAGATGGCTCATCAATGAATAATATAAAAAAAAACAAGTAAGAAAATCACAGTCGGGCGTAACCGACTGTAAGAGGCCCTGTACCAGTGCAGGTCGCCTAACAAACACATTAAATGTTCCCCTAGCTTATGACCAAACACATGACCACTTCTCACTGCACGACTAAGTGCCTTTTAAACCATTTTTTTTATGTATGTAACGAAAAGGGGGGTCGCTCAAATTCAATTGCTTATAAAATCGTCATTTATTATCCGATTTTGATGAACTTTTCGGATTTTTGCTAAGAAGGACGATATCTCTATACTGGCATACTTACTTTTTTTTACGCCGAAGAAATTTTTACCCTTGGGGGTGATTTTATGGGGAAGGGGGGGGAGGGGCAAGTTTTTAAAATAAACTTGTAAAATTCCGGAGCAGTCCTAGTCGAATGCAAAAAACACGAAGTCTCTATCTATTACCGTTTCCGAGATCCTTTCGTTCATACGGACGGCCAGACGGACGGACGGACGGACGGACAGACGGACAGACGGACATGTCTATATTGACTCCTCTATCGCTCCTGACCATAATGGGGTAACTTTGGCGGTTCCGAATTATTATTTCTACCTATTACATACATTTGCACAAAACCAATAGGCTCTTGTACCTTCGGTACAGGGCCTAAAAAATGTAAAACATTTTTTTCATTCTGAAGGATTTACTTCTCATTCCACCTAGGACATATTTGATACTATAATGGAGATTCAGATTAACTAAAATACAAAATTTGTGCAAATGTATGTAACAGACTGAAGAGTTCCAGATAAACCTCATAGAATATATAGATTCTGGATCAGCAACAAAAGTGGAATCGACTTAGATATATCTTTCTGTCCGTCTTGATGGAGGTCCGTTTGATAATCGAGATCTATGAGACTAAACGTTATTGAGCGTTTAAATTCTCATTTTTAAATTTTCTTATGTATTCGTCAGATAACTTGTATTCAATCAACACGCTTACTCCGCTTTCTTAAGGAGATTTACTATGCACATATCATCCTCATTCTGAGTTTTTCTATGTACAAATTTTACAAATCTGTCCATTCTTTCTGACTTATTGTGTGAAACAATTTTTTTTATTTTTATTTTGCTAGAAATGCACAATTTTGATGTATCTTGCAGGATTCCTAAGAAAATATTTCATTTAGGCGAACATCAGAAAACAATAAAAATTGTTAAGAACAGGATAACTCGCCCTCAGCCGAACCCACACACACACACTACCCTTTCCATATATGTACGAACTGCATTTTTATATACTTTTATATTGTCAGAGAGTGCAACGCTTTAAAGGAAGCATCGCAGAGTCTAAAAATTATATTATTTCTTGATAATATTGTCAACTAAACTTTTTTGACTGGGCTTGACGCTAAATCACTAAACTCAGCGTTTCTAGCTGAATTAGCAGCAACAACCAATTTTTTCTCATACAAAAACTCAGAAAGGTATGACAGGTTTTTATGGAGTCTAGCCCTTTTAGTGGTCTCATCTGTGTGTACAGAGAAGATTTTTTAAGGATTGAAGTAAGATATATAAAATTTGATATTTCTAGCAAAATTTACATAAATGAAATTTGTCCTAATCCCTCCTTAGGGAGGGATGGTTGGCGTAATCATTGAATACATGTGATTTGAAGACTCATTAGGAGAATCTGAATATTCAAATTTGAAGGCTCAATCCATTATAGTCTCCACGAGCTGGATGTTCTGTAGTTGTTAGGAGAATCTTTTGCTCTGTTGTCCGATTTTCATTATTTAGGGAACGAACTACAAACTAACTACTACGAACTACTTGTATGTCACGGACCTCAACATTGGTTAATATTGGAGCAATTAAACTGTGTTTGATTTCAAGCTAAATCAGAGAGCTATTAATATGACCAAAAATGTTGGCATTGGATTGTTACTCCGTTAAATGGTGATTTTGTTCTAGTATTTTGCTTAACAAATTAGCTGTTTCATCTGAAGCTTTTCATTATTTTTTCCACAATGGTTTGCAATTAGGTTCCAATTGACACTGATATCCTCAAATAATTTAATTCCTAATCGACGGTTTAGATGGTTGAGTTTTGCTTTGAATATAGAGGTTGATTCTCGTCTATTGTGACTAGAAACTGTAGTGTTTTGTTAGCGAGTAGCAACATATTTTACCGGCAGATGGTCAGTGGAAAGATTATCGGCAGAGGATCAGAGGAGATATTGTTGACAGTAGCTCAGTTCAGTTAGAAAGCAAGGCGTGTTTGTGAGAGAAAGAGCAATAGTTGTTGGTTTTAATTTGTAGTTGGACGGTATATACATATATGTATGTTCTTTGGAATATGGAATAATTTTAAAATTAAGCATGCTTATTTATATAACTGTTTTTGAAGAAGAAAGCGGGATCAAACAATTTTTTATAAGGAGCTTATTTTGCAACGTTTGTAGTTTAGCTCGGTGGTTCTATGCACTGTCTCCCCAGAACTTCGAGCCATATAGAATTTTTAGTAGGAGAATAGTTTTAAAAATTATTATACTATACGATGGCCGATGGAATGCATGAATTTACAAATATTATAGACATCTCGGCTCTAAAGATGTGAATTTACATTGACAATCAAATATAACAATAATGCGACGAGACTATTTTGCGTGAGCTTGGAATTTTTCATACCAAATCATACACGACAATGGGAAAGTTCATACCATAAAATGAATCATCTGCGTTTTTGCTTTGAACTATGAGCAAAGAATCACAAATCGAGTCATTGGGGTTGAACAGCAGTGGTTTAGCTCGGTCCACACGTTCAATACTGTCTTGCGAAACCGCTTTATCTCGGAATAGCGCACCAAAACAAACGGCATATCTCGAAAGAGTTGTAAAAGTGTTATACCTTATATAGACGATAGAGCGAGATGTCACATATTCTACAACGAGTAGTCGAAAATGTGAGATTATGTGCTGTTTCTGCGAAAAATGTGTTCGTAAGCTTATAATCGAAACGTTTGTGTGAAATGCATTGCAGATAAACTAATTTAATGTTGCTAAGAAAAATAATAATAAACCTTTATTGGCGAATGGTCATTAATTTAACTACAAACAAGAAAGATCGCAGCAAACGAGTGGACTCGACTACGAGATACCATGTTTCCAACGATTTGCATGCGGGCTACCCCTGTTAGTTGTTCTATTTGGAAAATTTTATTAGGAATCATGCAGCATACACCGAACTTGGCATTTCTAGCTAAATAAATTACAACAATATATAATCTTTCATACAGAAACTCTTTAAGAAGGGACCTCTCTTTGCGGTCCGATGTGGATATAAATATAATATTTCTAAGAATTAATTTAAGATATTTTGAATTTGGTATTTCTAGAAAAAATTAATAATAAATCAAATTTTTCCATAAAAAAATTTAGAATGAGGAATAGATTTGTATAGTAAGTACCAATACCCTCTTAGGGAGAGGTGTTTAGCAAGTTCAGGACGTGTAAAGAATGAGTAGGAGTTTCAAAATATTCAAATAAATAGTATGGAAGATCTGGATATTCATACAAACAGTCAGACACAGAGACTTGTTTATATCGACTCGCCTTTTGATGCTAATCAACAATCTATATGGTCTGTCTTGCCTTATTCTACTTGTTACATACATTTGCACAAACTTGGTAAGTCCTTTTTCGCCATGAGAGCAGGGTATAAAAAAAAAAAATAAAATTAATAAATTCAAGATTGCATGATGGTCTAAACTGATAACCACAATGTTCTGGATGGTTAGAAATCTCTAAAATAGAACTTCCCTAACCTAATGTAACAAATGCAACAGTCTCAATGCGAATCCTTAAGAAGAAGTCACTATGAAGGTGTTCTGGCGCTAAAATTAACATTATGTCACAAAAAAGTCTAACATTATCTGACTTCAGCGGCGACAAGACGGCCTCTCCAATGAGTGTCGCCAGCATAAACTGAATCATTTACTTCAAGTTTACTTTCTTGGCTCAATAGTTCAATACTCAGCATTTGTCAAGTGGAATTCGTGATAAAGATAATGTTTGTTTGGCAGTCACAAGTCCTCTACGTAGCTCTGCTAGATGCATTGATTCAATGAGGATATCATTAGTTTGGACATTAGTGTCTACTTCCTCAAGTAGCTAAATATAAAATTGCTATCAATTATACTTTCTTCATTCTGAAGATAATCAAAAGAAATTTGTTTGTGGCTACAATTGTTCTTAAGAATAATTAAGAATAACATCAGCTCTACAATCTGTTCTGCATGAAATTTGTATTCCTTGTAGTGATTTAAGTGGAAGAACAATTGGAAAGTTTTTCGTATTTCTTTTTCGGAATACATAAAATTTAATAATATTCTACTCCCATCAAAAAGAAGCATGCATTAAGGCTTAAGGCGATATCTCCAATAGCAAGAAATAACTACATGCCGTGAAAAATGTGTAATTTTCATACTAACTCTGCCTATTTGTAGCTTTTACTGTGCGTTGAAAAATTTCAAATTAGCCAAAGTGTTGAAAATTTGTGAAAAATGCGGCTTTAAATTAGTTGACACCAAAAGAAATACATTTACTTGTTAAAAGAACTTCAACTTGTATAAAGAATTTGACTTGTTTTATGCTACTTTTTTTCCTTTAATGTTCCAGAAAACTACAACAACAACAACAACGTTTCAATAAAATATATTAGTAAAAAAACGCAGCTATTGAAAATTGAGCAGCGAAATCTACAAATGTATCACTTAAGAAAAGGCAATTTGTTGAATCGATTCGCTTAGAGTAAAACCAGATTAACACGCAAACACAATTTATATTATTTTTTTTATATATTTTTTTTTTCGATTGGATACGTTTCGATTTTCGCTCGCAAACTTAAAGTGTTTCTTCTTTATATTTTTTTTTTTTATATTTTATTATTATTTTTCTTGCGTTTATAAATTCTGCCGGACAGCGCCGACTTTCCTTTTTTAGTTGTATGAGACGACACAAAATTTTATGTTTGTTTATTTTAAGAGAAGACTCGATATTAACAATAAAAACTGCTCTTTTTTTTATTTACCACTTTCTTATAAATTCATGAATTTAAGTTTTCAGTTGTTCACTATTATTATTAAAACCGAAATTAGCAGGTAGGGTAGCCAATGAACAAGAGTCTTTTTCCTTATATCGAAACTGGCTTATTTGCGCGCGTCGCGTATTAAATAATGAAAGTTATTAACACTCAAAACTATGCAAATGCGGTATGAATAATATTCAAAATATTTGTATCTTAAAGCTACACACAATCACACCTTTATTTCACTTGAAATCTTCGATATACCGTTGCGCTTGCGCATGCGTGAGCTGCTCGCCGATAACTGAATGAACTGGTGAAACGCCAAGATCATGGCCGGACAGTCAGCGACAGCAGCGACAGCGAAATGCGCATGCTTCACTATAGATACTTTTTATACTTACAGATACACGTAAGCGTAGATAAGCTTACATGCTATGCAGATATTTGTTTTCTTTTTCTTTTTGTTTTTGTTTATATTTAGTTTGACTTGCAGCAAAATGTTGCCACGATGTTGCTTCCTATAGGCTTAGCAACATTTTATGTTGTATCGTAATGTTGCTTGCATTTGTATCTCAGCTGCTGCTGTTGGCAAGTTTGTTGCACATCAAGTTCAGCATTTTCTTGAACTTTTCTCGCGGATTTTGTTGTTGTTATTGTTGCTGCCACTTATGGCTAGTTTAGTCGCTGCACTAACTGTTATTTTTGTATTATGTTGCTGCAGAAAGTTGTTTAGCCGCTTTGGCTAGTTTTGTTGTTTTTGCTCGATATTAATTTATTTCCTGTTAGTTGCGGCTTTTTGTTGCTTCGAATGATGTTTCTCGTTATCAACTTTGGGTGTTGGAACAGCTGAAAATATGGGAGAGAGAAGTGAGTAGGGAGTTTAGTGAGTGTTTATGACGGCATTTAATGTGTTTGTTTTTTGAAAATGTGTTGAAAAAAACTTCAATTCAATTTGCTGTTCACTTTGTAAGTTGTTCGTGAGCAATGAGCTCACATGCTCTTGAGCAGGTTTACGTTAAAAAGATACAAGAAAATATTCGAGATTGTTGGTGACAGTTGCAACAAATTAAGTATTTTACCGGTAGAAGCTAGATAAGAGCTGCAGATATATGGGCTAACAAAGCCAAAAGATTATTCAATTGAAAAAGGTTAACTCAGTACAGATATATAAAAATAATTAAAATATGACTTAAGCATCCCCCATAGAGAAATAACAAATGAAGGCAATCAGTTGAAATTCGTTTCACCGCACACTTGTGAATCTGTTGATGATATTAACCGATTGTTTCGATTTGTTGTTTGTGTATGACTTGCTTTGCTCACAGTTGGCTATCCAGCTTCGATGGATAGGAAAGACCTGCTCTAACAAAGTTTTCTATGATATCTCCTATAGCTACTAAGCACTAATTTGAATGCGGTTTCGTGGTGAGTAAGAAACTACGTAGCCTCGTCTTCAGATTCGCGCCTGTTGCCGAGCGTCTAGCCGCGATACGCATCAAGGCTAAATATTTTAATATATGCGAGGACGATGCGAAGGATAAACGATGTCATGCTCGTGTTTGACTTACTTGGGAAGGAAGAAATCTTTGGCCAAACTGTCGGAAAGTTTAGCCTTCGACTGCTTCGGGAAACCTCTCCGTCTTCTCAACATATATGTGAGCAGTGGAAACATCTCACACGCTCCATGGATGGGCATGTCAAGGAGGTGATTAGAACTTGTGATTAATTCTTGGTACGACGAGGAGTGTCGCAAATCAACTGCAGAGAAGAAAGCCTCCTATCAGCGTACGCTGCAGTCGGGAGCAACGCGAGCTGTTAGAGAGCGATATGGGGAAAAACGGACAAAAGAAACTACTTTTAAGATGAAAGAAAAAGGTAGCAAGTAAGGCAGGAGCAGTTTGAGAACGTTGAGAGGTTATGTGACAAATGAAGCTCGAAAAATGTATCGACAGGTCAAGGGTCTGACCGAAGGTTTAAGAACCGGACTACCTTTCTGTAAAGACGAAAGTGAAAGACTTGTTAAAGATGCACAGGAATCAGTGAGATTATGGAGGAGTAATTTTTTTAACCTACTTGAAGACAATGAATCGCACAATGCCAAAAGTAATGTCCCCGGAACCACCAGTTAATGCTGGCACTATTGTAGAGCCACCAGACTATACGAGGTCGATTCAGTCAAAAGCTGAAAAATAACAAAGCGGCAGGCTCTGCTGGACTACCAGCTTAGTTATTTAAGACCGGCGGCGAAGAGTTGGTTAGGAGTATGCACCAACTTTTATGTTATGCAAGATATGGTCCGATGAACGCATAACCAATGACTGGAATTTCAGTGTTCTCTGTCCTATCTTTAAGAAAGGAGACCCCGCTGTTTGCGCCAACTACCGCGGAATAAGTCATCTTTCCATTCGATATAAGATTCTGTCGCGCGTATTCTGTAATATGCTGAAGCCATATATGGATTCACTGAGAGGATCATATCAATGTGGCTTCAGAACAAAAAGGTCGACCAGTGACTAAATATTCACATTACGCCAAATCTTGGAAAGACCATTGAGTTCAACAAAGACACTCACCACCTATTTGTCAACTAAAAAGTTGCTTTCGACACGCCGATACGATCGAAGCTTTTCGACGCCCTGTCTGCACTGGGTGTCCCGGCAAAGATCATTCGTCTTTGCATGATCATTAAACGCACAAAGCTTTGTCAGGGAGGAAAGAGGTTTCAGGCAGGGCGATGCTCTGTCGTGCTATTTTTTCAATCTGGTGATGGAATACATTCTATGGCAGTGTCCGAAAATGTACGCCGGATAATGTCAGGTTCGATCTTCCAAAAGGAAGTGATGCTGCTCGCTTATGCCGATGACATCGATATCATCAGCACGCAGGAACGGCGAGTCAGCAAGGCGTTCTCAGATATTGAAGAACAGTCTCGGCTCATGGGTCTAGCAGTGAATGAGGACAAAACGAAGTACTTGATGTCTTCTTGCATGCCGTCATCGCGTCTTGGACTGTCTGTGATGATGGAGAATTTCAACTTCAATGTTGTAGAAAACTTCGTCTATCTTGGATCCGAGATAACCAGCAACAACAACGTCAGCCTGGAGATGAAGCGAAGAATCACGCTTGCAAACATATGCTTTTTTGGGCTGAGCAAGCAAATTAGAAGTAAAGGCATCTCTTGAAAGACGTAAATCCAGATCTATAAGCTGTATGGCGCAGAGGCATGAACCGTGAGAGAGTCAGATGAAACAGCGTTGAAAGTCTTTGAACCGCGAGCTGTACGAACTATTCGATGAGGTTGACATAGTCCATTAAATTTTAGCAGCTGTACTGGACTGGTCATCTCATTCGAATGGATGAAAGATCTCCAGCACGCATGGCTTACATGGGAGTGCCCAAAATTGTTTGATGGACGACGAAATTAAGGACGTCTAGGTACGCGTTGGAATTCCAGGCATAATGAGAACTTGGTATTCAAACCAACAGGAGCGAGCACGCCGAAGACTTTTCTAAATGCCATGACCATGACCGAACGACGATTGTGGTCCACTTAACCATTAACACTAATGTCGAAGCAAATATATGCGTGAATCCAAGCTCCTATTCTGAACTTTTTGCACCAAATGAAACCATCACGAGTGGTATTTATTGAACTCAATTAACTAAATTTTCTATAAAGATTTTTCAATTTTTTTTTTCTGAAACATGACCTCAACATACATTTATCGATTGATGTGCTGTGTAAGAGCTGGCATCATCGTTATAATGCATGGTATACAAAATTTTGATTGGTCTTTTGTATTTCTGGCATAGAAAAAGGTACATCCCACACGCTTCAATGAAGAAAACTAGCAAGAACTACGCCGATGACAAATATTATTAAAAATTATTTCTATTTAGGTCTACATAAATTCCACAGTTGTCTTAATTTCTCGCCCAAATTAGAGTTTTCTGTAATAATTTACCAACTTGTCAAAGTCAAAGCAAACTTTCAAACCATGAATTGACATGGTAGGTCAATATATCGATTAATTATGGCTGGTTATAAACATTCACATACTTTTACATCGTATTTTGGGAACAAACCAAATAACTAAATGGACTCATGTCATACATCATTCGGTAGTTAAAACTAAATAAGTTAGTTGACTGTAACCAAACAGAAGTAGTTTCTATGATGAACACATTAGCAGGTAACATGGACAGCTCTACTTATTCAATGGTCTTACGCATCTTTCTGTTTGTCTTAAATAAATTTCCACTTTAACGCTTCACACTCCCGTAGCTATTCTAACTACATAGTTAATCCAATTTATAAAAAGAAAAAATGTTATTTAATCAAGAAACCATAACAAAAAAAATACCGACTAGACGCATTTACAAGCATTTGACAAGCGGAAAACAAGCGAATTAACAACAAAAACCATAAACGGTTATGAAAATTCTAACAAAATACAATTTTAATTTGAGTACATAAACGAGGGTGACACGAAAAGTTTTTAAAAGTTAAATATGATAAGAAAAAAAATTAAATATATTTAGATGTTATACTTCTAGTGCTACCCTCGCTTGTACACACCTTTGTTGTAGGAAAAGCGCGCATGTCACACTCGAGCCATGAGTAAAACACTCAAAGCGCTTCTCAACTACTTCTAACGGTCACTGCGCTCTGTTGCTAATGTTGAACTCTTAAGCGCGCAACTAGCTTACATAATTAAATCATATGTAGATACTTTGCTGTACGAGATACTTGTATATGCATATGTAAACCACTCTGTGTCATAATATTATAAATAAGAGCGCTTATTTCTTTTTTTATTTAATTCTTCATATGTATAACAACTTGTTATAATTACTATTTACGAGTCGGTTTGCTGTTTATTTTTATTTAGTTGCAAGTATTTATGTAGAGATACATTAAAAAAGATACATTTTTCTTTTTTTTAATTTCTTTACAATTGAATCGCAAGCGTGTTTAGCTTGCATAACACACATTTTTTCAGTGCAGCACATTTTAATAGGTTCAGTAATGACGCACATTATTTTCAAATCATACATTAAATCGCATTTCTTATGATTCTTGCAGCTGCGTAGATGCATAATAAATATTCGTCGTCTAGCTTAGCATGTAATAAAAAAATCTTGTGTAATGTTTTAGTGCTTTGCGTGAAAGTGTTGGTCATGGGAAAATTTTAACTGTAGGAAATTATTTAAAGCTTAGAAATAAAATTGGAAACGAAAAATGTATAATGAATTATTTTTTAAAAAATATCTGAACTTAAAACTAAAAAACATTTAATTGGCATTGTGGGTTTTCCCTTTTCCATAGAACAGGCTAATTTAACATTAGGGACTCTTCCATCGAAATAAAATCGGTTCAAACCGGGTTGTACTTCGTTTTTGCTGGAACTTTGGTACTTGCATTTGATGTGACCTTCCCCAGAAATAGCTCAGTGTAATCCTACTTTTGCCTTACAAGCTGCTTTTTGCCCCTATTGGACACTCTTCGGTATGCTCTGTCTTCTGAGTCTCATTTTTTACTTCAGTGGCTTGATGGATTCTCATTTGTGGTCTGATGCGCGGTGAAAAGGAAGTTTTCGGTGATGATTTAGAGGCAGCTGATTGAACGATATTGAGGACAAGTAGACGAACATTTTTTGTATATTATCTCCACATTGTTTTGTGTGGTGTCTACCTACATTGAGATATAGGGTTGGAGCAAAAAGTCGTTCGTATTATCGCCATTATTTCAAATATTTATAAATTTGCGTACACTCATCGAATTTAGTTTAAATAGCGCCGTTTTGAACAATAATGCCAACGAGATTTCAACTTCATTATGCCCCGCTTATAGAAGCTTGCTTCCCTATTGGCAAAAAAGTGGGATAGTCGATTATCGCAAGAGGCCAATATTTCGCCAGCTAAATGGTACGACATTGACAGGAAGAGATGATGCCTGGTCCGGACTATAAGACAGATGCATAAGATTCCCATCCGAACTCCCGGAGCTTCTGGCGCGTTGCAATCGAAATGTGTGGTCTGGCGTTGTCCTGATGGAAGTCAATAACTTTCCTATTGGCCAAAGATGGCCACTTTTGGGCGATTGCTTACTTCATGCGGTCCAGTTGTTCACAGTAGAGGACCGAATTGAGCATTTGGCCAAAGGGGAACAGCTTATAATAGATGACTCCCTATCAATCTCACCAAACACACAGCCAAACCTTCCTGACCGTCAATCTGGGCTTGGCAGCCGTTTGAGCCGTTTCGCCACCCCTCACTCACGACTATTCGCGTTTTACGTTGTCGTAAGTGACCCACATTTCATCGACAGTCACCATTTGCTTCAGAAACGGGTCGATTTTGTTGCGATTCAGCACGATTCACAGATGGAAATTCGGTCCATGAGGTTTTTTGGTGTCGATTCGTGTGTTTTTTTGTGTAGCCAAGCTTCTTCAAATGCCTTTGAACGGTCATATGACTGATATACAGCTCCTGGGCGATGGTACGGCTGCTACAATGGCGGTCTATCTCGATCAATTCCTTGATTTTATGGACTTCTTCGACGACAGCTCTTCCGGAGCGTGTTGCATCTTACACTTTCTCCACAACAGAATTCTTTGGCAGCTTGCGATGCATCTTTGCCTTTCAGGTAGTAAAAATTTAAAATATTACGAATTTCTTTCTTCGAGACCTCCATATTCGACGCGCTGTAGCTCACAACTGTATTGTGCAAGCGCAATGCTGTGAAAAGAGCGTAGTAGTAGATACTTACATCTTTCAAACGCCGTAAAATATGCCCCCATACTTAACGAGATATACCTAATTGAAAAAAAAAAAAAGACTTTTGTTCCAACCCATAGACAGATGTAAAATTACCCAAAAATTGGTCGATGCATTTGAGTGCAACGAAATTAAGTTTGGGTAAAGGATTTCTACAAAAAAAAATCGTTTTTCTGAGCGACACAACAGAAGTAACAACACGGACTACGTCATTTACATTATGATAAATTGCTACTCCGCCTGTCATCATTATTCATCCACGTCTCGGCAAGAACAAGAAAAAAAGACGACGATGCTATTCTGTCTTCTTGTAGATCTTGTACACATTTGCTTTTGCAAAGCTGATACTAAATTTTAAGCACCTGTGCTTACAACTGCTTGTGCGTCAAGTTGGCGCCAAGTCTTTTTCGCGTGAAATGCCATACATACGTATGAAGTCTATTGAATCAATTTCTAACCATCAAAAAGTTTATAAAATTTTATTTTCGAATGCCCTGCCAAACGATTAAACTGTACATTAACAATAAATTAAGAGCATATATAAATAATACAAAAATGTGAAGTAATTATAACAACTTAAAATAAAATATAATACGCACAGCATGTTTTAATTAAATTAAAAAGAGCTTTCGCTTTTGTAAATGTTTTTCTTTTTATTACATTTTTACTACTCTTATTTGAGATAAAAAGAAAAAAAATTAAATTTTTATAGTCGTGTACTGCATTTTCAAATGACACATTGCTTGCGAAGGCTTCCAAACCCATTTAGCAGCCATCACAAGCAGACAATTGAACAGAAGCGAATATTGTGCGACAGTCAAGTGTCATGTAGCAGTTTATTGCTTTACAAGATGTTATGTAAAAAAAAAAACATTTTTAAAAAATAATAAACGCATTGTGAAGAGCTGTATGGCATAGCTCGACTAGTTTATACGCTGCAAATAACAAGAAAAGGATTGAAAATTTGTTTGAAAAAATTGTATTTAAAATTTAATAAGTTGGAATAACAAAAGGTCAGCTAATTCGTATCAAATAGAAACAGTCGACAGTAATATGTAATCAATGTTGATCTTTCTTTGACTTAGAGACGCTCAGACGAACATTTTCCAAAACTCAAGATACCTTGCTATGCATATATATTTGTTTGCGTGTAGCGTACCAATTTTTTAAACGCCAGCAATTATGTATATAGTCTGATATTGCATGATTTGGACAGCAATTGTAACAGATATAAATATAAAAAAAAAATAACACTTACAACAATTGCAGATACTTTTAAATGTTTTATTTATTTTTTAAATATTACATATTAAAACTTTCGTTTTTAATTTCAAGCCTCAGCTCAAGTGCAACAGTTTTCACTTTGTCAGTGCATTTGCAATTTAATAAATTAAATAAAAAAAAGTAGCAAATTTTCGATTCGTTAGCGTGCAAATATTTCGATTTTAAATGCTTCGATTTATTTTATGAGTGCAAAGCGTAAAGTATTGAAGAAGAAAATAAAAAACGCACAGCACAGCATACTCAAGAAGGCATTGAAAAAGTATCTCATAGAAATTACTATTCGCTTTCATTGAGTGCGGTTAGCCGCATTGAATTTTTTATTGTCTAATTAAAATTGAGTTTGACTTAAGAGCACGTTGCGGCAATTAAGTTTGTCGGTTTACCATTTGGCAAAATTTGCTCATTGAAATTTATTTCGAATAATCAATCATTCGAATAACTGATTCCTTAAGTATGCAGACAAATATTTCCCACGCTTAGAATGTTTCTGGTTTGTTTTTGCATAATTTATTGCTTTTAGCGACACTGTTGACATTTCCATTCATTGTATTTTCCATCGAGTTTTTCGGTAGCAAAATTTTTTTTGTTTCACAGATACAGATACAGCTACATGCGAGCGTAGTGTTTGATTTATGGTTTGTCTGAAAGTTTATTCAAATTGCGTTCGCATGCGGTTTACTTGAATTTATTTTACATAAAATTGTTGAAACATGGAAAATTTTTATAGAGCTGCAGTTTTTATATGAAATTTAGTTTTTTTTTAAAAATATTTTTAGTTCGAAGTAAAGCGAAAATGCTGCTGCAGTAATTCATTTCGTTGCGTTTTTTAATCAATAAAAATTTGAAAAAAAAAGTAAATAAAAAATTTAACAAATAAAAGTTATGTTGTACGACTTTATTATAGCCTGCACAGTTTATTAAAAATCGGTTGTATATTTTGAGCTTAATAGATGAAAGAAATAAATGACAGAGGCTATTTTTGTGTGTTGAAGAGACATACTCCCACCTATGTATATTGTATTCAACTCTCTCTCCGATTTTATTAAGTTAAAGTGCAATACAATTCAGACCAACATGTTTCAAATACGCTGGACTTCCTAGAAAATGGCCGAGAGTTTCAGGAAATTAAATTCTTAGCTATGAGATATTCGAGACTACTGAAGTTTCCGGCATATTAAATTGTGAATTTTACAAGTGATATGAGAAAATTAAACTTTTTAAATTATATTCATATATCTACTTCATGTAGACTTCAATAAATTTATTCCCTAAATTATATAAGTTCAGTAACACACCATAAAAAAATATGTGCATACCTTTCAAATTAAAGTTTTGTGGAGAGTATCGAAATAAGCCTTTCAGCGTTAAATTCCCTGAACTATATAAGCGTGAAATAAATGAAAAAATAATAACCAAAAATTTTAGCGTGCCACAAATACCAATGTTGTTGATAGTTAATAATTGATATTTTATTAATTGGCCTGAGGTCTTGATGTTTGGATTTAATTAAACTTTATTTTGCTATATGCTTCATACATGTAGGCAGCAATTAATTGTTAAAACCAAAGCAAAGGAAAACATATTTTTTACTAATAAACATGCAGAAAATAATATAAAAAAGACAGAAAAATCAATTAAAAACCTTACAAAAATTATACAGAAGAAGCTGCTATTCTCCCGAGGCATGAGGTAGCAGAAGTTGAAGTGTTCCAAATGCAGATAGAATATATAGATTTACAACAAACTGGTCTATCAAATTCAGAAGTAATAAGAAAGCACGAAGCATTCGTGTCTGCTCGACTTTGAGATATATAGTACATCCACTTAGTCATAAATTTATTCATATCTGAATTCGTATGGAATATTCTTTAAGCGAAAATACATAAAATCATTGTTTTAATATAAACAAAACAAATAACCAAATGTTTTTCATACAAAAACCTAGAAAGCGGGATAAATTTTAATTGGGGATATCTCTTCTAAAGGGACAATATTTTACTCGAGTTACAGAAAGCCTACAAAATATTCATATAAAATCTCATAAAAGAATGGCAGGTTTTTGTGGTAACTAACCTTTAGGCTGCCAAGGATGTCATTGGTTATACAAAATCTGTAAATAATTCTTGGTACAACGAGAAGTGTCGCAAAGCTAATGCAAAGAAGAACGCTTCCTATCAGCGAGCTCTGCAGTCGGGAGCAACGCGAGCTGTTAGAGAGCGATATCGAGAGAAAGAGAAGAGACGAGAAACGCCTTTTCAGACGCAAGAAAAAGGAGCAAGAAAGGCGAGAGTTTGAGGATGTTGAGATGTTACGTGACAGAAATGAAGCTCGAAAATCCTATCAAAAGGTCAAGCGTCTGACTGAAGGTTTTAAACCCGGAGTAACTTACTGTAAGGATGAGAATGGAAATCTGGTAACTGATAAACAGGAATCACTGAGATTATGGAGGAGTCATATCTCCAACCTACTCGGAGGCGATGAAGCGCACAATACCACCGATAGAGAAATGACACCGGAACCACCAGTTAATGATGGTACTATAACGAACTATAACGAGGTCAATCCAGTTATTAAAAAGATGACCTCTGATGACCTACAAGCTAAGTTACTTAAGACCGGCGACAAAGAGTTGGTAAGGAGTATGCACCAAATTTTATGCAATATGTGGTCCGATGAACGCATAACCAATGACTGGAATGTCAGTGTTCTCTTTCCTATCTTTAAGAAAGCAGACCCAGCTGTTTGCGCCAACTACCGCGAAATAAGTCTTCTTTTCATTGGTTATAAGATTCTGTCGCGAGTATTGTGTAATAGGCTGAAGCCATAAACGGATTAACTGATAGGACTAGAGATCAATGTGGATTTAGACCAAAAAGGCCGAACAGTGACCAAATATTCATATTACGCCAAATCTTGGAAAAGACCCACGTAAACGACTCACATCACCTATTTGTCAACTATAAAGTTGCTTGCGGCACGCCGATACGATCGAAGTTTTTCGACGCCCTGTCTGCTCTAGGTATACCGGCAAAGATTGTCCGTCTTTGCATGACGACGCATCTAACACACAAAGCGTTGTTAGGGTGGGAAAAATTTGATAGGTTTCAGGTAGGGAGATGCTCTGTCCTGCGTCTATCTTAGATCCGAGATAACTAGGAACAACAATGTCAGCCTGGAGACCAGTCGAAGAATCATGCTTGCAAACATATGCTTTTCTGGGCTGAACAAGCAAATATAAAGTAAAGCTCTCTCTCGAAAGACGAAAATCTAGATCTATAAGACGCTGATACTCTCGGTTCTATTGTATTGGTGTAGACGCAGGAACATGATTGAGTCAGATGAAACAGCGTTGTAAGTCTTTGAGAGGAAGATTCTCCGCTGGATTTTTGGTCCAACTAGAGTCGGCGACGAGTTTAGGTCCCGTATGAACCATGATCTGTACGATCTATTTGATAAAATTCCAGAGGCTGCACTGGGCTGGTCATTTCATTCGAATGGATAAAAGAGCTCCAGCACGCATGGTTTACATGAGGTCCCAAACTTGATTTGAGGACGCCGAAATAGAGGACGACGGGGCATGCGCTGGAATGACCAGGTATAGTGAAATCTCCGAACTTGGCATTCAAAACAACTGGCGGCAGCGCGCACATGATTATGGAAACTGGCGCGCCTTCCTAAATGCGGTCATGATCGGAAGGCGGTTGACGGCCATTTAAGTAATCCTTAGATAGAGGTGAGCGCGTTTGTTTAATCCTTTTATTTGTATCCGTTTTGGTCCTTTATTGAATTTTTTTTTTTAGAAGTGGACGAAAAATACCTTAAATGTGGCATTTTCAGCTGAATTAACAACAACTATAAAAATTATTTCATAGAAAAACTCAAGAATAGAGGAATAGATTTGTGTAGGGTCAGCACCTGCTATTGGTCCGATCTAGACATATATATACATATGTGTCATAGTTATTAAAATAGGATAAACCAAAATTGGTATTTCTAGCTAAATAAAATTTCTATATTATTCCAATTTTGTTCCTTATTAGCCTTCCTTATTACCTGTTTATCTGTTCGCAAGTAGAATATGCCAAGATAAGCGAAATACGAATCAAGTTTGACGACGATCGGCTTATAATAAATGTTTGCACCCTTTGTGGAAGAACTTTTCTACAAATTGACGTTAAAAAAAATTTAATTGTTAAAGACAATCGGATGAAGAAAAAAGGCCACAAAGAACTCGAAGCTAATTCGAATTCTTTCTTATATACCTTCTGACTCCATTGTAAGTCTAAACCAGCAAAATATGTGTTTAATCAATTCTTGTGTTGTATTGTGCATACAAACCGAGTTTAAAGATGATCGGCTGATGATAATTGGTTAAGAGGGATTCTCTGCATTCGTTTTGCATGCCAGAGAGTGCTCAGTGCCCTTAACTTAAACAAAATAGTTGCATCACCGTCTTCTTTTACTGGAGGAGTTTGATACACGACCAGATGTATCCAAATTGAACAGAAATCGAAACCGCTTTTGAAACAAGACCGAAAATCGCAAGACCGATATTTGTTTTCCACGTATGCAGCTACTCACTAAAAGTTGCATATTTGGTACTGTCCACTGCCAAATGTATACCGAAGAGAGGCAACAACTTATTCTCCCTCACATTCATGTTGCTCTGAGGCTTAAACAAAAAATATGGCATGTATCAATCGACAATATCATAAGCGTAGATATACCAGATCATGAGTTAAATCCAACGCATCATAAATTTGTTTAGATAACGCTGAATCCTAAAATATAGCTAAAACTGCTCATATGAGGTGTACGTGTTTGCTGCATCTCTTTCTCTCGTTGAAGGTATTGTGCAGCTGACAGAGAACCTATGTTAATAAAAGCAAGGTTGTTGATAAAATATTTAGTCCTTCAATACTACTCTCACTTATTTGACCTATACCAAGAACGCTTTTATATTATTAGTTGCCGGCTTACTACATTTGGAAATCCGACAATTTCATCGCAGTAAACAATAGGAACTTGTGACAAGTTACTCATGTGTGAAGAAAGATTATGTTTTCAGGTCTGTACTGTAAGTACATCTCAAAAAGTTCGAGTCTTACTACCTAAGTTTGTTCTTATCAGACTTGAAATTTTGATTTTGAAGATCTGAAATTTGAATCTGCAGATTTTCTATGAATACTCCTAAAGCCGAGTTTGATCTCTTATATGAGCCAAAGCATTACCACTGATTTGTACTGAACTAATGATGATGGCATTAGTTGAACCAATGTGCTTATATAGGTAACTCATATGAAACACTTGATTGAATGAAATCTTTTTAGCAAATTTGTTCATACAAAGCATGTCATATGACTGCAAAGCATCAATAAAAGCAACAATCTTTCTTCTTAATGAACTTCGGTAGCACTACGACCGTTGAGTATATATATTACAACAAATTGCAGGAAATAATAGCTAAATGATGGCAAACAAACGTTTAGCTTTGCTTTAATAGCATCTCTGCTGCTTGTAAGCAATCAAAGAACATACGAAAACATTTTGTAGCTACAAAACATTAAAGTAAACACGCAACACTTGTAATTATATATAAACATATTTTCTATACGCCGACAAATTTCTAGAAAGATTACAACAATACAAGAACATAAACACGAAAATCTTAAGCTAAGCAAGGTATTAGAGCGGCACTTGGTGCCGTGATATCAATCTAGCCAAATTTTAGGCCACATATGTACTTTTTTTTTACTTTTTATGTAGAAGCTAATAACTCAACCGCATACACCTTAAAATAATTAAGCGAAAATCTCAACGAAAGAAAGAACAACACCAACAACCATTAAAAACACAAATAATAATAATAAACTTAAAAAAGCAAGCATGCGCGCTAAAAAATAATAAAAATAAATATTCAAAGAAAGCAAGCCAATATGAAAACATTAAATTTCACTTTTTACCGAAATAATCTACGGGGGAAGATATGAGCTTAAAAATGTTGCAGAAAACTGGTTTGTATGCAGTTGAGCATCGATGCCGATTGACTTACTTTGTGCTGCACACTCGTCAGTTACACCGGCTGCTGTTGGTCAGCTGCAGTTCACACTGTTGCCCACGAATTTGAATTTTTTTTTTTTTTTGTTGTTATAGCAAACTGGGTCAAATATTTGCATTCACTTCTTGTCACTTACTATTTTGAAAATTGTTTTCTTTTTTTTTCTTTTGTGTAAATTATTTCTTGCACCTTCACCTTTTTTCACTTAATTATTTCGAAGTTGCTTGTTAAGAAATGTATTACTTTTTTTTATTCCTTTTTGTTAATTTTAAACATTTTACATTTGTTCTTTACAGCAAAATATTTTTCATTTGAAAATTTTGCTGTATAAACTGGTATTACTTGCGCGTATTCGCACTTTGTGCTTACAGTTATATATGTACGATGCACACAAAATGGGAGAAAAGTATCTCACAGAACGCGTTTCGTGTCGCGTTTGGCGCAACTGTTGGGTTCCAACTGAAGCAATTGCTCGTGTTTGATTTACTTTTTATGCCGCATGGCATTTCTTTTTACGGTATTATATTCATTCTGAAGTCAGTCAGGAGAGAAATACCATTTAGAGAGCAAGAGTATCTCATTTTGATCGTAAGTTGCTGAGGGCAGTATGAGTATATTGTTATCATTGGTGCTTTAGTGTGAGATGCATAAAAATAGTCAATACTTGTTTATAAATGAATATTTAGTGGAGCTTCTTGAGACGCCTTCTGCTTGAATTGACAGACAGAGCTGTAGCAAGCAGATTTATGTGAGTACGGAGACGATCAATATGTCTTGAACTATGACGGTTGATTTCATCCATAATGTTGGGTAGGTACAAGTTACGATGGATGATCGAGTTACGTATAAACCAAGATTGAATCGTTGGGGTAATATTCTGAAACCTTTGTATACGTTGGATATTAAATTTAGCGGCTGTGCCCCAAATTTGAATGCCGTAGCTCCATGACGGCATAATCACCGGAAGGAACCAGTTCAGTTTTTTGGACTTAATGAGACATGTGTTATCTATTTTTTCCATGTTAGACGTTTGTCTTATATCATACTGAGGTAATTTACGTGATTAGCCTGGGGGATAGGTGTATTGTCTAGAACAACCGAGGGGCATCTTCTACTTTTTCTACTTGCGCAGATACAATGCGCTGACTTAGAGCTATTGATTTTAATGTTTCACCGCGTAACCCATTGATGAAGGAGGTCCAAATATTCTTGAAGAAATGCAGAAGCAGCATCAGGGCAATTACTATCGTTCGCGTACATAGCAAGCAAGCAGCATGTGTTCGCCAATTGGTTTTGGTATGTCCGCAGTGTACAAGGAAAAGAGGGTTCGACTTAGTACACTGCCTTGGGGTACACCAGCAAGTATTGGTCGTATCGAAGTGCCTTTTATTGCTACTAGGAAACTACGTTCGAATAAGAAAGATTTTAAGATACTGTAATAAGCCGTCGGTAGATTTGATTTGATTTTTAGCATCAGTCCCTCAATTCAAACTCGGTCAAAAGCCTGTTGAACATCTAAGAAAACAGCAGAGCAGTATTGCTTCTCTTTAAAAGCATCAAGGATGTGTTGAACAATTCTGTGAACTTAGTCTGGAGTGCCGTTCTGATGTCTGAAAGCAAATAGACAATCGGGGATGATGTTCCTTTTATTAAAAATTGGCAATACTCTGTTCAGAAATATTCTTGCGAATAACTTCGATATTTTCAAGTATATCAATTTGATTTTTGTTTTTTTAATATCAATAACTGAGTTTTCAAATAAATTCTATAAATTAAAAAAGTCATCAACATGAAGTGTAGGAAATATTTGATTGATATATCCAAATATATCAAATTGATCTTTTTTATATTAATAAACGATTTATCATATAATTTTTATAAAATAAAAAAGTCATCAATGTGACATGTTGCAAAAAATCAAAATGATATTTTTGAATATTTCAAACTGATCTATTTTAATATCAATTGAAGAGTTCTCATATAACTTTATTAAAATAAAAATAGTCATCAATAGGAAATGTCTAAAAAAAACATAATTTCAAATATTTTAAATTGCTCTTTTTTTGAGCAATTATACTAGACAATTTTTAGTTAGGTTTTTTACTCTTCACACAATAGTTGCAATACAAAAATGCTTAAAAAATGCTTAATAAAAGGCATAAAGTATAAACATATATAAAATCCTCAACAGCACGACAAGGCGACTCTTTCTAACCATATGCGTCCTTATATCTATATATATGTGCATGCATGCGTTCTATACCCACAATCGTCAAAAGATTTTATGTATATATAAAAGAATCAGAAGCAGCACATTAGTTAGAATGATCGCAGTATAGCCACTAGGAGGTACGACTCTCATTCAATCGCATCTTTAATTTAAAAAAAAAAATGTAATAGCTCAAGCATTTAATTTTTTAACATAATAATATGCAATGTTTCTTAAATTTGCCAACTAAATGCAAAACCTACTATGTTTGACATTAAATTTAAAAGTTGATATTGTATAAATTGTACATTTCTAACAATATAATGAGTTTAGAACTATGTAGCTCAACTGACTATCAAATGTCAAATTCTAGCCTATCCAAGCCAATAGCAATTGTGTAGGGTATTTAAGCTTTGATTACACCGAAGCTAAGGGTTTCTTATATTTTGTATTTATTCAATTTATAAAAACTTTGGTGCTGAAAACTAGTAATCGAAACACAAGCAATTACGTCGAGTTCAATGTCTCACCCTAATCACTTCAGCTAACTATTAATTGGTAAAAAGAAACAAAAATCCGAATGCAAAATAAGCAAATAGCACATCAACGAACTTCTGGTGTAAGCAAGAACAACTTGAGAATTATGACATGCTAATGAATGTAAGAGAGAGAGAGAGAGAGAGAACGTATTAATGATAGCTAGCCAACTTTAAATCGTTATAGATAATTAATGGTTGGTCATTCTAAATGAAGAATTCTAAGAGCAACTTTGCAATATATCATTTTCTTGACAAAATATAATTCTTTTCTTACTCCATTTGCTATTTTTCATCTCTCTCGCAACATGATTTTTCAGTGTAAATCTTTTTTAGTGCTCATAATTTCAAAGTGGCAGATCTTGTGTCACATTTATAAGAAACATATCATATTGACCCTTATTATTGTATTTGAAATTGATGAAGCAATATAAAACTGAAATCAATTAATTTTTTTTTTTTCATCATGTGCAAGTTGTAGCAAAATATTGAAAGAAATATATATGCCGCAACAAAATTTATTATTGAAGCAAATTGAAATTTTACCCTACTCGCCTAAAATTATGCAATAAAATTTCAAGATTTTTCGACTACAGTACATGTTGCTGCAATGAAGCCACATTTTCACAGTCTCGTCCAGAATAGTTGGATGAATGCATGTCAAAATGAGGTTAGTTCAACTCTTGGATATATTATCTGCACAAAGCAGTGAATTGTGAAGTAGAGCTGTAAACATATCTAGACACAATCTAGGTTTAATTTTTTGTTTTAAGTATCGATTTTTTTTTTTAACATAGTTCGATATTTCGAACAGAATAATATAGTCATTAAATTAAAGAAATTTTTGAAGTGTTTGAGAGTCAAAGTTAGAAAAACATATTACTTTTATAATCCATACATTCTATTTCATATACTAAAAATGTTGAAATAAGTCTGCAACGACTCCGATGTAGAAACAACTCCATCCCAGAGTACTTGCAGTGAAAAATCGAAAGTGCAAATCTATTGGATCATGTGAAGACTGCTGAAGAAACAGAAAGGAAATATAGCTTAAAAGAGGAAGACGACTCACTGGAAGATCGCTTATTACATGATTGAGGAGCTATTATTGCTGAAGAACGCTCTTGAACAATTTACATCTTAAGTGCCATTTGCTTTCTAAGTCATCTCTGTTCTATAGGATTTGATGTTCTAACTAATACCATTAGAAGATATTACACTGCAGAGAAAACAACAAGTACATCAATAACGGTATACTTAATCAGTCCAGTAGTGTCAGACGTGGTATTATGCACATACATAAAAATTTATAACAAAAGCTAAAAACTATTGAAGGCGTATATAAATTAGGCTTATGCGAGAGTTGTAATCCTATTTTGCAGAAGAAGAACAATGTTTGGAAAATTAGTTGACAAATTTCAAACGGGAAATCCAGCAAACCTTTATGCTTCCTCTTCGAAACCGCCAAAACCATCATTAAAAATTCAGAAAACACTTTTCGAGTTAATGCCAGTGTCTATGCCCACTGGATGGAATCTCTTTTAGCCTAAATCTGAATTCTAAAATGATCTGCATAGGTCCACAACCTACTACAGAATATAACCTTTTTATTAATATTTACCATGCCTGGACATTCTAAAGGACATTCAAGTTTGGGCCCCCATGTAAACCATGCTGGTGCTGGAGCTCTTTCATCCATTCGAATGAGGTGCATGTCAACCTCATAGAGTAGCTCGTACAGCTCGCGGTTCATACGGGACCGAAAATCCTACGCAGAATCTTCCTCTAAATATTTGATTTCAATAAAAAAAGACTCAGATTATATATATGTTACCTCAAAGTTGTGTACACTCGCCTTTACCGCATATTTCTGCTTCTAAAGTCTAACCAAAGCCAGCCAGCTAATGTTTGAAGGAAATACGACTAAAAACGTTTTAGCATAAAACGAAACACTAATTCAATTAATTTAATTAAATTATTTTTAGCTACTATTTATATTAATTAAACTTATACACACTGCAACAAACTGAAAACCAAATGCAAAAAAAAAGAGTCAAATATGATTTCTAATTAGCACTTTTTAGCGTTGTAGATCGTATTGGAATATTTAACACCAAGAAGAAATGCGAAAAATTTCACTTGAAGAAAAGTTTTTTAATTGAATTGCTCCAGTTATAGTCTTAATATAAAAGACGCATAGCAGCTGCGTTCAGTTCATGAGTCTGACACGAGACGTCGTAGTAGCGCGAAAATGAAACGCGATAATATAAAAGTTATTAAATTTAAAAGGATTTCCAGCAACTTAGCAAAAGTTCAACTTTTGCTTTGTATGCTGTTGCCGCTGTTGCTGCGAGGCAATGCAGAAGATGCCGTAGATACTGTTGCTGAAGTTACAACTACGGAATTGACTGCACAGGAATATAATACGACGGCGGATTATGTAGCAGGCATTGCAGCACGCAATGATAATGAAGACTTCATTAGTAGTGAGAGTGAAAGTGAAAGCGAAAGTTTTGCCAATTTAGAATATTTGAAATCATTCCCGGGTGGTTTCTTTGTTAATGGTGTACCCAAATTTGGTGCAACAAAATTTCCGTTTATTTTGGAGAAAATACGAAGGAAACATATGACGACGACAACAACAACAACGACAAAAATGCCTACTAAACCAACAGCTAGCACAACAAAGGGTCCAGTAAAATTTCATCCATTTAAACATAAGTGGCAACAGGATGGTGCACCATTTATAAAGCAACATTTTAAGCGTAAACACAAACATAAGAAAAAGGAGCCAACAACAACCACAGAACCTCCAACGACAACAACGGAAATACCAACAACAACTACGATGCTACCAACAACCACGATGCCGCCAACAACAACAGTGCCTCCTGTAGTAACAACTATGCCACCAGTTGTTACCACCATGCCACCAGTTGTTACCACCATGCCACCAGTTGTTACTACCTTGCCAACAATCCCACAAAATAGATCTGCTTACTGAAGCACCGGAATTAATTAGTTAATACGCTTTTACATGCAATATAATATTTATTTAATCCTTTAGCTACAACACATTTTTTAATAGTAATTTAATAAGTTATTTATTTCAATAAACGTCTTAGAAAGCGAGTTCAATTTATGATGATATAATATAATATGTCAGGGTATGATATGGTATAACGACTAATCCCATAAAGTATTTATGGTCCATTTTTGAATGGCATTACGTGTTGATTTCAAGTTCAGTACAAGCTGGTTTATCTGGCCTTTGATTATCCGGACCTCAACGTTACTCGGTGTACCGAACTCACACGGCTAATACGGAAAAATTCGTATAAGATGGATGGAGCCAAATGTAGGCGAAGAAGGATACTTACGAGATCAAATTTTTAATTCCGATGGTGTCTCCATCATTGAAGAAGAATTAATATGCAGCAACGCGTCTAGAACACACAAACTTCCGTAAATGTGCTTCGTCAAATCAGCAAAGCGGTTTTTTCTGAACAATTCGTTCGTTTGGTAAACAGGTTTAACAATGGTCTTCAGCCATTTTGTTATTTGACAATGCTCCATCGCACACAAACGAGTTGATTCTCAAAAGTGAAGATATTATTGTCAAATTTTTTCCATCAAACGTGACTAACCCATTAACCAAAGCGCACTCGAGACATACAAACGTCATTAATGACGTTTTTACTTCAAGAAATTTTGATGAAAAGTGCCACCGGAAGTAGGCAATTCATATGAAAAGCGTCATTTACTGACCAGCTCAGCTCCAACAATCGAAAAAAACGGTTGATACTGCAGACAGACAGCCACATGGACGAGGACGTTGAGAGAAAAGTGTTTGAAACATGGGTCCAATGCAATCGGTCATCTCTTGAATTTTGGAGAAAATATCGAGGACGATGTAGAAGACAGTGAAACGGTAGAAACTCCGCAAGTCAGCCATGAATAACCTTTCGAAGTACGTGTGAAATTTTTAAAGTTTTAGAATGCTTTATTCCTTCGGAGTTTTCGCTTAACCGAGGCACCTCTTCTCCACATTATATCTGATATACGAGCTTGTACTGTATATGAACCATGAGATACGAGTTCCAGAGACACCAAAGCGCCTTTATAAACTCCATTTAAATAAATATATGCAATTCAAGTTTATAACATATTTTGGCTACCACATTTTTTCACATTCGCTAAAGAGCGTTGTATCTTATCTTATATCATCTTCGCATTTGCACATCACAGCACTGAAATTTCTTTAATTAAATTTGTGAGATTCTTTTTGAGTTAAATTTTGCTTAGCTTGTAGCAATTACATAATTATAATAAATTATTTTGCACGGAAATTTTTTTTTTTCACTTAATCCAATTAGCATCTTTCCCTTTCATCAAGTGAAAATGCAGACTCAACTAAATGTGTAAATCTATTTAGCACTTTTGCGAAGAAATCATTTCAATTTCAATTAAAAATGATAAGTGACACTTTTGCGCGCTTAATTTTAGATATTTTCATTACAGCATTGTCAACTGGCCTTTCGAGTTTAACAAAAAATGGCCAAGCTTGCTTGCTTGTTCTCAAAAAAGGGGGAAAATCCTGATTAATATTTGCTTATCTGTTTTGTGTAGTTGAGTAAAAGGGCAGTTAATGATGATTTAATATTGGTTTTAAGAATACGACGAGCACTGATGAGGTAGTCGAATTTCATATAAATAATCACATATCCGCATTCTTTTTAATTTTTTTATGTTCTATAAAAAAATATATAGAATACCGCCTCCACTGTGGTTCAATTAATCAAGGTTAATAAAAATTTTAGTCTTCAATGCATTC
Organism: Leucophenga maculata; assembly: GCA_035044805.1. NCBI lineage: Eukaryota > Metazoa > Arthropoda > Insecta > Diptera > Drosophilidae > Leucophenga > Leucophenga maculata. Next base: position 3,475,228 of record JAWNNP010001197.1, read on the forward strand.
TGCATAATATTTATATTCGAGGCTTTCCATAAAAAATTTTCATAAATTTGAGATCGAATCGATAATAATTAACTCCACTCTGCGAGAAGCTTATAAAAATAAATTCTTTTCTAATCAATAATACATTTTGCACGAAGGGTATTAAAGCTATAGTTCAATTGGTTTGATTTTTTAGTTGCAAAGTTTTTTTACTTTCAAGTAAAATCCATATTGGCGGTGACTTCAACACAAAAGTTGCATCGTGGGGTTCAAGGCGCAACAAACCGAAAGATAAAAGCTCTGCTTCACATCATAAATACCAACAACCTATGTACATAGTCAATAGTCAGGTGAGCACCACGTGCTGGCCAACTGGCGTAGCTATCACGCGAGGGTTCGACCAAACTAGACAGCACACCGGGTACTATCTTAACCTATGCTCTGATCACTGAGCGCTAAAGCTACATACAGATCTACATGTCTACAAGACCAAACGAAATAACTAAGAAGAGCACCAACATCAGTATGTACCAGTCTTGAAAACAACAGCACATCAGCATGACAGAAAGTAGAAACTGAACTACAATGCAAGCTAGCAGGGAGCAACAGCTGAGCTTGCCCGAAATATCGACTCTAAGAGAAAAATATAGACTCAGGAGAGTCTGAAATTGCATGCGTAATCTTCTTAACATAGCAGGTCTCAACAGAGCGGCCCAGGAGCTGAAACAATTGCTTCAAACGCTGCGCAATCAAGCCTTGGAGGACTACATAAGCCATATTAAACGACCAACTACCAAGACTCTGACCTCCATTCGAAATGTTTATGGAGTCGTTGATGGTGATGAAGAGAAAACCAACGAGTTCGTTGTTCATCTGTATAACTTCATTTGCTCCATTCAACATCGGATTCACTTTAGAGCATAAAGAAACACTTGCATTCCTCAGCTCGGTTTGTCCAATAGACCTACCTATATCTGTTCTTAAAGTAATAAAGTCATAGAAAAATAAAAGCGCTGAAAATAGCAAAGGCCGCTGGCTACTATCGCATTAGAACTACCGCGTTAAACGTCCTTTCAGGCTGCTGGACATTGCTAAAGGCATTAGTCAATAGCAGCCCGCAACTTGCTCATTTCCCCTCTAAGTGGAATTGCGACGAAGTGAGGCAAGCCTGAACTACAAGTCTCATATCGCCCAAACAGCCGTTTAGCAGAATTTTCTAAATTACTTGAAAGTGTATTTTTGGGACGTCTACTGCCTATGGATTCAGGCACAGGCATGATATTACGGAACAAGGTTCTCGGCTGGTCGAACGTATATTAGAAGGTTATGAGTGCAAAAATGAACTGCCCAGCAGCGTTCTTGGCACAACTGCTTACTGTAGAAACTGATGAGGAAATTACGCACCCGATATTATCTACTAGGAACTACATTTCCTTCAATGTGAATGTAGGAGATATGAGTCAGCGGTTTGTGTTATTAGGGCTGGCGTTCCATGGGTTAGTGTTATTGGTTCCATTTGTCATAATATGTATACCGCGGCTATGTGATTACTCACCCGAAAATATTTGTGATCAGCAACACTGATAACAAAGCCTTCTTGGTATCGGCCGCTGTACCCAGTGAAGCATCGGCGCTACTGCACAACTTGATGCGATGGAGTGCTGACTGTATCGGTAAAATATTGAATTTAATATAGATAAATCGACACACATAACACATAACATTAAGATATGATTGCCCATAAGTAATGCTGTACGGTGGCCTCATATCCACTGTACAGTGTGTTAAATATCTTCGAGTCACCCTAGGGAGGCACCTCAGAAAGCTTCGTCAAATATATTAGATCTTTGGCGGCAGATTCTTACCGAAATGAAGTTGCTGCTGTAAAATGTGATTTTAAAACCAATCTGGCTCTCCAGCTGTGAAGAACGAGTAGCCACAGTGAAGGTGCTGCAATGCACATACAGAAGAACAAAAATGTATTTGATATTTCCATTTTACTCACTATTGGTCCTTAATTAGTAATAAGTGGCCGCCACTAGTATATGGAACAATATTGTGAATGAGTGTCTTGGCAGCTTGTGTCTTTGGTTGAACATTAACATGACAAAACAAGTCGAATTTTTTGCGGGGATCTCTTCTTTATTACATTAATATGAAGAAAATTGCGAACGAGGATCACCAAATCTTAGTGGAAATTTACGGCGGCATGCTGCATTGGAATAATCATGTCGGATGTAGTTTGATTTTGAGCTCGAAGACAAAGAACGGCTGGTTCAACATAAAAAGTTTGACGACGAAAAATTGCAACCATTACTTTATGTGGAGCAATGGCAAACGATGCAGAAGTTCTCACAATCATTGGCATTGGATGAGTCGACAGTCAGCAAACGCTTTAAAGCGATGAGATTGATGTAAAAGCAAGGAAACTAGGTGGCATGCGAGTTGAAGTCGCGCGGTGTCGAAAGGCTTGTGAATAGTTGCTGAACCTCCAAAATAAGGATTTTTTGTAATGCATTGTGACTGTCGATGAAAAGTAGATCCATTACGACACCCCTAAGCAGGAAAAGTCACGAATTTTGCTCGTTCAGCCATCAACATCCTTTGCAAATATTTATGGTATGAAGCTTAAGATCTGTATTTGGCGGGAACAATGCGGCGGGATGTAATACGAGCTGCGCAAAGCGAATGAAACGTTTACTGAATACGATGAAAGGCACGACAAAATGTTTTGCAGCAGGACAACTCACCCGCCGTATTCTTCAGAGATCTCTCTTTTCGATTATTACTTCTTCCGGCCGATGACATATAGTTTGTCCCAGCGTAAGTAAACTTCATATGAATAATGGAAAAAAATGGATTGGATAGCCTCAATAGACGAGGCGTTCATTCGTGCTGGTATCCGATAATATCCAGAAAGATGATAAAAAGTTGTGGAACGTACTCTAAAAGATTTTAATGAAATATATCATATAACATTCGAATCTTAAAGTAGGTTCAAACTGTGGCAGATGTCTGATAAGTATCAGAATTTTTTGTATCAATTGTCGTTGAATTTGCTTTTAATTTATAGAGTTCGATATTTGGCACTGTCTGAAGCTAACCTATGTCCTTGTTAAAGCGTTTTTGTGAAAAAGCTGACAAAATAGCCAAATAGCCAGTGCCATGAATTCTAAGATTTCAACCAGACATGAATCAAACAGAAATATATATGTTAAATAGAAACTTTTAATAATAAAATAAATAGACATAATTTAAATAAATAAATAAATTAGCACTAAATTAATTCTTCACTTTTCATTAATAATTCGTCTTTTTTCCACCCGCTTAAGCTATTGGCTTCTTAAGATGACTTGGCAGCTCGAGTTTCAATGAACGCGCATAGCCGCCATAACCACTGCCGCCAGCACTATGTCCACCACTGAAGTGTCCGCTATGTGCATGTCCATCCTCATGACTGACAGAGTGCGAATGACTTGAGGTATAAATGGGCTTAGCAACTATTTCATATGTTGTCGATTTGCCGCCGCCGGCCAAACCTTTCAAGCCAATCACGCCGGATAGTGTTAAAGCCATGAGTGCAGTCATTAAAGCTTTGCCGGCCATTAGCGCAATAGCACCCATGCCCAAAGCCAATAATGTGCCCTTCATCATGACACCAGCAGCAATCAATGCCTCCAGACCGCCTTTTTTACCGAATTTTCCTTTGCGTCCGGTTGCCACAGCAGAACGTGCCTCAGCCGCGGTATTATCATCGATCAATTTGAAACGTAAAACACGCGTTTGCAACAAATTTTCCAACTTGGCGAGTATATAGCCATTGAGACGTGTACTGGGATCACTGGGATAGCTGCGTGCTACTTCTGCAGAGCAAATATTTTAGCGTTAATTGATTTGTTTTACAGCATTTTCCACGCACAGACAATCACTTACCCGCCATCAATTCAGCTGTCTTAACTTCCGTGACATTCTCGTCCTTTACCACACTAATACCCGGCAAGACATTGAGCTCCTCTTGCGCCGCCAGACGTTCCATAATCTTTACAAGCTCAATTTTCAAACACATCCAACTGAATGTCGTTGTACATTCTGTGAGCATTTGTTGCTTTAGCGGATCCTTGCTACTTGGCTCCTTTGCGTAGGTTGTGGTTGCCGCAGTGCTGTCCTCTATTTGCAACTGCTCGGTATGCAGTGTTGCTGCCTCGGCATATTTGCACATGAGTATGAAAATGCACAAATAAATAAAATATTCCATGATCTGTTGCAGCTGCATATTTGTATGTTAAGCTTCTTTGGTGTTTAGTATCCTTTTTTTTTAAGTATTTAGTATAGATTTATACTAGACTGACTAGTGTTTGCTATATTGCGTCAACCCGACAACTGCTGCTGGCTCATTAAAATCTTTTTACTTTTATACCGAAACGAAAAATTTTAAACTTTTGATTTTTAACTAATTTCGATTTTCTTTGCTTCACGAAAAACCTAAGAAGAAAAAGTAGCAAATGAGTAAAACAGAAATTTACCTTTCACCGCAAAATAACAAGAAAAATAAAAAATAATAATAAATCCAAACTAAAGCAGGGTGGCTTGGCTGTTTTTCATTTTCTTAAACAGAAACAAATTTGAAAAAAACTGCAAACATAATTACCACTGATTTGTGGTCAGAATTCTACACGGTTGAGGTGTAAAAGAGATGCAAAGAGACCAGCCAAAAGAAATCTTCTCATATTCAGTCAAGTGGAGTGACAGCAGCAGCAATGTATGTTGGCGTTCAAGCGCGCAACCGCTCAGATGACCGTCCATACAGCCAAACGAACGTCTTGACTGAACGCCCTACCCAACCACCCAAAAACAAAAATTATCTGTCGGCTCTCGATTGAGATGAAAGTAAAAATCCACTACCGACTGGCACTTTCGCTTTTCAAGTAACTAAAAGTTTAACTTTGTATCTACGCCGAATGTATCCAGCTGCAATGAATTTGTAATTAAACTAAGTCCATGTACAATTTTCATTCAAGAATTGTCAACGGAGCCAGCTAACCAGCCAAATAGTCAGACAGCTAATTAGCGCTCTGAAGACAAATTGTCGCTTGTTCGCGTGCCGCATAAACGCTTCAATTGCGTTCATTTCAACAGCAACAAAAACTTTTATGCCGTCCATTCTCATTAGTATAGACCAGGGCTCAATGGCACATGTTTTGAAACTAGTTGTGATACTAAAAAAATCGGAATTGATATTGAAACGATTTATTTTATTTTTGGCCAACTTACAAAAATAAGATTTTCACAATTAAACTAAAAACAAATATCTGGAATTGAGAACTGTTTAAAGAATTGTAAGGAACCCTGATTACTTTTTATAGCCTGTCTATGACGTACAGTCAGAAGTACGAAAAAATGTATGTAGCAGAAAGAACCATGGAAGAATCTATTTATTATTCATCAGCATCAAAAGTTGAGTCGATAAAACTTGGTCCGTCTGTAATTCGTATATATAATAAAATAAATTCCAGAACCTATAAAGGATGGAGACACCAATACTATTTTTATTCATATTTCATACGCAATAAAATATTGACAATACTCCAGTTTCGCTCTTAAAAGCATGAAATACATTGTAATGCATGTCGTTCGAGCTGCTCGTCAAACATGCAGCTTTATTGGGCGAACTTGCCCGATCTAACCAGTCTCGTTCGAAACAATTATGAGCCAACATCCTTAGATGATCAGCATGATGTCATCCTCAAACCTGTTGTGGGTTTCACCTATTGCTCGGTCGAAAGGAACAATGCCAGGCTCGAAATCAGTTATGGACTTATTTGCGGACTTGTTCAAAGAAAAATGGTAGGGTATTTCAAAGCCGTAAAATTACGAATACTGCGTTTTAATTCGTATACTCCAGTCGAAATAATCAGAGAAATCTTTTAGATGAACCTAATTCAATGTAACTTTTAACTTTAAAATTATTAATTTATATTTAATTCGTTTGAAAAACAAAATTAATTGATTTAAAAATTGAATTAATTCATGAAAAAAAATTAAATTAATTGAATTAAAAATTTAATCAAATTATGGAAAATAAAATAGTTCTCATTTTATTCATTTGATATATGAAGTGAATTGAAAAAAAAATCAAACATTAAATGCATAAACTGAATAAAAAATTAAATTTTTCGTTTGCATTCATTTGCTACTTGAAGCGAATTGAGTTTTATTAATTAAGTTCTTGAATAACAAAAATGAAAGAAATGATTTAAATTAATAACCTGGGACAAATCTGGGGGCTAACCTGCGACAGCCAGATCAAACGCGTACAGGTGGCTCAAAACCGGGCCATAAGACTTATCACTGGATGTGAGTGGTACATCCGCAACAGTATGCTCCATAGAGACCTGATATTGGCAACGGTTTTCGAACAAATAAATCAAAACTCTAGCAGGTACAATAATAGACTGGAGCGCCACAGGAACAGTCTAGCAGTTAATCTGGCGAGAACAAAACCACAGCGAAGGCTTAACAGGTGACAGCCGAGAGAGATCTGCCTCTCCCAGGATGAGAGGCAACAGACATCATTAAAACCTTACGATTGCTGTTCTGGATAGCCGGCGCGTCCAACTGGGCTGAAAGAACAGAATAAACAACGTTATAAAGGGGTTATCAGTATACCCCATATGTCTTCAATAATAAAAAAAAAATTTAATTCTGATGAATAATAAATACATGAAGACAATTTAATTAATTAAACTATTAAAACTATTTCGTATCATTCATTTGATACATGAAGAGAACTGCATTTAATTAATTAATTAATTCATTTAATAAAAAAAAACCGAAATGAATGAATTTAATTAATTTAATTTAATTCATTGTAAATACGAAGACAATTTAATTTAATTTAATTAAATGAAATAATTGAATTAAATATTGAATTAAATGTTAAAAAATAAAATGATTGCATTGAATTAAAATGTAAATTAGTTTATGATGTATAAAAAATTGTTCATTTCTTTCATTTCGTAAAATGATGAAACAATTTTAAATGAATTGAATTGCATTAAAAATTAAATTTAATTATTTTGTAATAAATTAAATATTTTCATTTCATTCATAGAATACATAAAGAGATTTGTATTTAATTAATTTAGTTCATGACAAAAACAAACATTAATGAATTAAAATTTAAATTATTTTATGTTGATTAAAAAAAATATTCATTTCATATATCAAATGAAACATATGAAAGGAATTCAATTTAAAATTTAACTAACTAATTTTTTGTAATTTAGTATTAAAATTAAGTTTGAATATATTTTTTATAATTTATTTTCAGTGCCTTATCTTTTTCTAATTTGTTTTAATAATTGTTTTTATTTATTCTTAGCTCGTTACCCATTTAATTCATTTGTTTTTTGAATTAATTCATTTGAAAAGTAGTTAGCCTAAACCCATTAAAATCTAATTCGGGAGAAGTATTCGATTAGGACTTATCGGATTTGTGAAGGGTAGTAAAGGCTCGGATATAGCCGTCTGTCTTCCTTTGATTTGAAAAAAGTTCGGTTGGTACTTTAAATGGGAGATTGTGGATTTTTATCAGTCATAAAGAATTATATTCATTTCATTGAATTAAAAATAATAATAATTGTAAATGAATAATAATTTTCTTTACATTAGTTTTATATCTAAAAATAAATTGCATTAACTTAGTTTATTATTAACTTAATTTTTTAATTCATTATTAATGCCTCTTCAAATGTAATACTTTCCATTTAGTACAAATTATAGTTCGAATAATTTTTTTTTTTGTAATGAATGAATTAATTAAATTCCGTAGATCAAAGAAATGAATCTAATTAATCATTTCTTAGGTCAAAAGATGAACGATTTATCGCCGTTGAATGCATTCATATTTTAACTCAATGAATTTTTTTTTTTTTTTTCGCGTTAAATGAATAATTCGTAGATTCATAAATCATTTCTTTACAGCTGTGTGTATTTAACTTGTTGATGTTGGTAGATCTTTATCAAAATTTGATATGCTTCAATAATAAGAAAGTAAAAGCATGGCAAAATTAAGAGCAACAGTCACTTTCAGATTGGTGTACATATTAGTGAACAATTTATGTAGGTGTGTTAGCGCTGACGAGCTCTATACCAAAGAAGCTAAGCTTTATGGTGAAACATGTTGTATTTTTTTTGTAAGATTTAATAAGCCATCAAGAGTAAAGTGCTCGCTTTTAAATACTAAAGAAAAGCTGACAAATTATGCCATCGAAATTTTCCAAAAAAATTATGAAAATTTGACGAATTCGATTTGAAAAATATGTGAACTGAAACTATCTCGGAACCAAAATTTCACTTCTCATTTTGCATTCCTGGTCTGTTGAGCTCCCACACACATAATTTTCATTTCATGACTTTTGTCATATTTTCAGCTGCACTTTTTGCGACCTCCATTCGTATTGTTTCCTCATTTTTGTTGTTGAATAATTCACCTCAGTGGTGCTAGCCTAATAACTATCCATCCATTTAGTTCAAGTCGTTGTCGCATGGTTCTGTTTCACTGGTTCAGCAGTGGGGCGCCATTGTTCATCGTTCATGCCAGGCAGTAGCATACACAGACAATACTACTTGGCTTGCGCTTTTTATTTCACTTATTTTCTTATAATTTTTTTTTTGTTTCTTCACTTTTAGCTAATTATTTTGTAGAAATTTTCCCTATAATGGCGCATTCTTGCGCTGCGCACTTGAAAAATTGAGTAATAAATTCTCTGTCAACGCAAATTCTTGGTATTTAAATGACGATGAATGTTGAGCGAAAAACATCTTGGGAAAGTTTTCTACTGAGTAAACAGATTTGCTGTGTTTTGACATTTAGTCTTGACCTTTTGTTTTATTTTGCTGATTGTCTTCGCTTTAAATTAGAATTTAAGCATTTTGCAATTTATAAAGAATTTATTGCAGTTTTTCATATTAATTTGTAATAAAATTAGGAAAACATATAACGATTTTTTAAGAGGAACTATTATAGCAAAGCGGAGTAATACTAAGCAAAGAATATAAGAAATTGAAAATATTTATTAAGCAAATTTATTAATATGCAATGAGTATCTTTAATAGAACGGTTGCGATATTACAGACATATAGATGTACGGACGGACATAGTAAGTTCGACCGGTCTCGTTGTGCTGATCGCGATTGTATGTTATATTCTTTATGAAGATTCCGAAGTTTCGGTCGTTATGTAACATATTTTGGCATTTAAACCAGCCCTCGGTAACTTTGATACAAACCAATCGAACTCAATTTATGACAGGTTTTAGAGTTTCAGTATTTCATGTTTTAAGGAGTCAACTCAGCAAAGCTGTGGGTTATCTACATTACGCTGACTGATATGGTGACCTATGATAAGCAACAAACTCAGAACAAATCAACATCGAAACAGAAAGTCGTAAGTGGAATTGGATAGGTCTCACGTAGAAAAATCGACCAAACTCAGAAGATAGCTTTCAAGTGGAATCCACAACTCAAACGTAAGATAGGCCTTCCAAGTCAAACATGAGTTCACATTGTCTACTCTGAAATCGGCAACTTTAAGTAAATTAAAACCCTTTGCAGTTGATATAAGTCAGTGCTGGACATTTCTTTTCGCTCTATGCTGCAACTAGGAGTGATACCTTAAATCACTTTGTAACATTTGCGAACACAAATGAACTACCGAACCTCCTTATGAGTTGCCGATCCAAAAGGCTTATGGTTGCTATGCTAAATACCATAAGGAACATGCGGAGGTATTCGCTGAGGATCTAGAAGCCTACTACTGCTTAGTTAGCAGAAAACACAATGTCCAGCCGACACTATTATGGTATTTTTTAGGACCTATTCCATAGAAATGAAAAAGGCAAGAATCTGTGTGTTTAAAAAGGCTGGAAAGAGATCATCAGCATTATAATCGTACTCACCAATCAATCTGCTGTTCACCGTAGCAAAGCTCTTTGAGAGGGGTCACCTAACAAGACGACTTGAAATCGAGAAGATAAGTAGAAGGATACCACCCTTTCAGTGAGGGTTTTGTAAATTCTTTGGAACGTCGGACCAATTGAATATGTGAAGTGACATTCATTCTTGACTCTATCTATGCCTTGTAGTACGTGGTGGCTTATACCGTAATATAAAGCAGGCTTTTGATAGAGTGTAGAATTATATGCAGGGTCCACTGCCGCCGCAGTTGTATTTGTTAATACGAAGTTATATGACCGACAGAACATTATCCGTTGTTCGATATGAAGCTGAAGCAGGAAGCGTACTGAAGCCAATGCTTTACTTTTTATGCTATTATATTCTATTGATGACCAGCTGGAGCTCATGAGTAACGAGAAAACGCCTTTTTAGTTATAAAGAAAAGAAAGATCAGGAAAAGCGTGAGCTTGAAGAAATGGAAGACCTAAAATTGTATCAATAGGCCAAGAATCTGACCGAAGACAAAAACGAAAGGAAATGGCTGCAACTATGTAAGGATTAACTGATAGTAAAATATCAGTTTTACTTCAGTTTCAAAAGGTCGAACAGTGGCCAAATATTTAAACTATGGAGCAGACCTGGAGAGTTTAACAAAAATACTCAACACATATTTATCACTAGGTATGCCTTCGGCTTTGCATGATGAGCTATCAGGTACACCAAGTGTTGTCAGAATAGAAGAAATCCTTTTAGTGTCCTGGACTGGACTGGAGCTATATTCCGAACTGGTTTAAATATTTCAAACAGAAAGGCACAATATCTTAGTCTCCATGTTCTCGATTTTCATACGAACATCAGACAGACGGACTTGTATATGTTGACTCGACTTTTGATGCCCTTCAAGAATGTGTATTATGTCTGCTTTGTAAATAATTGCAAAAGCTTATTACATACTTATGAGTACAAAGTATAACAATTATACCGGATAAAGTTATCTATTAATGGGGTCCACGAAGCCGCCTTCAAAACTTATAAGCTACTCATGCGTGCCTGTCATAAATCTATATAAACTACGGTGGACATTGAAAGTTGCGATGTATATCCGCAACTAAACTGAAGTTTGTTGGAAAGAATTCCATGCACGCCGTTTGTCATGCTGTCAAACCTAGTTGTACAGCACTGAAAGTGTTTGTGTGGTCACTCGCAACACTAAACAAAGCGTCGCAAAAGATAAAAAAAGTGCAGCGTCACGATAAATTCTAAAAAAATATAAAAACGAATAGTCAATAAGTAAAAAAAGATGACAGTGCCGGTATTTACTGATGAGAAAGAATATCCAAAAGTAGTCAAAACAAGCGCTGACGACGGCAATAATCGCAACAACGATGCAGGTGCAGGCGACAATCCCGAAGCCACTCATTTTCACGCTGATGTGTATCAACGTGCCGAATGGAACGTCGGCCGTTCTAATACTCCACAATGGGTACGTTGATGCAATAATCTATTTGTTGTTGTTTTATATTTATTTATTTATTTTTTTTTTTTTTCAATAATTAAGGACTATATTAGCTTCCAGGATAATGACTTGTTTTGCATTGCATATATCAGCCCACAACTGATATTCGCATTTTTGTTGCCGCGTAAGATAGATCAAACAGAAGATTTTCTTCTGCTGTCACAAAAAATTGAGATACTGGCAAACAAATATGCTCGTCGCGGCATGAAAGCGTAAGTTTGGCTGTTCACTACACTATAATAATTTTTTTTAATTCCTTTTTCTTTTTTTTCTTTTTTTGTCACAGTTTGGGTTTATTGTCCTACAAATTTGATATAAATTATTTTATTTGCGCACCAAAACACTTTTATAATCTGAATCAGTTAGATACTTTAATAATAATCAATAAATCTGATTTTTTTGCGCCAAATGAATGTATACCATTGACACAAATTCGCGCAGGATCAAAGAATTGATTGATTTACTGTAAGAAGTTGGATAGAAGGCGCAAGGAGAATCGGGCAATTTAGAACGTGGTTTCAAAGAGAAGGAAGAGTTTGGATGCGCTTCAAGTAGGCCGTGTTCATTTTTAAGAGTAATAAATAAACAAAAACAAATTTTGAAACATGAACCTCACAAAGACAAATATTGAATACAAAAGAACGTACTAGAACGTTCCAAACATTAGATGGCATAGAAACCAATAAAGCTTAAATTTGAAACAAGTAAAATGTAAAAAAAGTTGTATTTAAAATTTAATTAAAAATTTTTAAAAATATCAAATAAATAAAGTAGTTTTTTACTCTATATAACTAACTCACTAACTACTTAATATGTATTCCAGAGTTAATAATCTCCATGCACAACACATCATAGCGCTGCTGGCATCGTTTGCTATACGCGTAGTTGCGTAGTATATCCATTGCTGCACATCGTTGCTTAAAGCACATTGAGCCTTCTTGTATTGATTCGGATAGTTCGCAGTATTTGACGCATACCAGTTGATGACTAAACGCTTGATATACACCGGCGTGAACAGCCATGACAAACATACTTCAGTTTAGTTGCGGATATACATCGCAACTTTCAATGTCCACCGTAGTTGATTAAAAGTGTAAGCAAAGCAGAAGGATGGAGCATAACATATGTTAATAAACTATGGAAAAATGGCATAGGCAAGTGAAATACGACCCTAAAGACGTGGCTGCAGTTCATCCGTCCGTCAATGTGGATGTTACCAGCACTGGTGACGAAACAAGAATATAGGGTTATGGCGTCAAAACCAAAAAATTGATCCTTTATACAATTTTCAAGCATAATTATTTGGCTTTAATGGCGTTCTTAGATGCAGTCTTAGATGCGGTTTGCCGGTTAACATTTTCACACCTGTCTATTAATATTTTATACTACTTCTGCAAGATTCTGCAGCCAAAATTTCAAACAAACAAACAAACAAACAAATATCCGAAATCAACATTTTTTAATATTTATTTTTTTGGCTCAATATGTTCCAGTTAGTAGACTACATCTTCAAGCTTAATAATATATTTGTTTCTTCACCAAAGCACTAAGCCATCCATCAGCACTTAAAGCATCTTCTGCGCACAATGCTTTATTCCTTTGTAATCAAATAATTAAAGTGGCTATAAAGTTCGTGAAACGCTTTATTTGGGTCGAAAAATAGGCAGAAATTAATTCAAACTACACATGATGGGGCTCTAGTCTGTTTAACCCAGAAGGTATACTGGGTAACTGATTCCATAAATGTTTCAGATTTAAAAGATTTTATTATTTACAACGGTATTCCACCAAAAAATTTTAACATTTACGGTAGTAAAGATTTAAAGTCGTATTATACTCGGAGATTAATACCTGCGCTGCGAAAAAACTTACAAAATTTTACACAATTTCCAAAAATACACAAAAATATTTTAACAAAGGGTATGTTGAGGTCTTGGTGAATCACATTATTGATCATATACCAAGGGGCATTTACAATACTTCATAGCAGTTTGTTCTTTAAAGTTGCAAACAGTGCCCCATAGTTGCATGGTATATGTCAGCAAGACGTTCTCAAAGATTGAAAAACAGTCTCGGCTCATGGGTCTAGCGGTGCATGAGGACAAGGCGAAGTACTTTGTGTCTCTCTCCGTCATCGCGTTTTGGACGGTCGGTGACGTTGGAGAATTTCAACTTCAATGTTGTAGAAAACTTCGTCTATTTTGGATCCAAGATAACCAGCAACAACAATGTCAGCCTGTAGATCAGGCGAAGAATTATGCTTGCAAACAGATGCTTTTTTATGCTGAGCAAGCAAATGAGAAGTAAAGCCCTCTCTCGAAAGACATAAATCAAGATCTATAAAAAGTTGACACTCCCGGTCGTATTCTATGGCGCAGAGGCATGGACCGTGATTAAGTCGGATTAGACAGCGTTGGAAGTCTTTGAGTGGAATAATCTTCGCAGGATTTTCGGTTCTATTAGAATCGGCGACGAGTTTAGTTCCCGTATGAACCGCTAGCTTTACAAACTATTGGAATAGGTTGACATAGTTCAACGCATAAAATTCCAGCGTCTGCATTGGACTGGGCACCTCTTGGAGGCTGGCGCGCCTTCCTAAATGCGGCCATGACCGGAAGACAGTTGATGGCTATTTAAGTAGGTGTTCTTTACACGTCAATCTACGATCAAGGTGTACCCCTTATACTTAAAAGAGTTAGCTTGGGGAATGTCACATCCATTGAGTCGCACTTTTGGACACGTACTCCTTCTAAGTGTAAACGTGTTGTTGATTTTTGGGCGTTTAACTTTATTTTCCATTTTTGGAGACAGTCCTCTATCATAGCTAACAGACATTGAAGTAGATGTGATGCTTCACTTGTTGCTATGATAGTAGTATCATCTGCATACATCGCTACACTTACAGTGTCTAAGACAGGCATATCAGCTGTGAATATAGTGTAGACCCTTTAGACCAGAACACTTTCTTGAGAAACCCCAGCATCAAGCGGATGCAGGGCAGACAAGTCATTTTGTTGCTGAGCATAAGAGTACAGGTTACTTAGACAAGATCTAAGCAGTAAATAATATGACGCAGGGAAAACATTTTTGTTTTTGTGCCAAACACTTGCTGTATGCCAAGAAACACTGCCGAACAATATGGTTTTTTCTCAAAGGCAACGGAAATGAAGTTGAATGAATTCGGTGGCACTGTTCAGGTGTTCCATAGTTTTTTTCTGAACCCAAACTCGAGTTTTGGTATAATGGCGAGGACGTCCACAACTGGTAACAGTCTTCTTAAAAGTAATTCTTCAAATACTTAGAAAAAGTTACCAACAGGCTAATCGTACGGTATGGTGAGGTATTGCTTTCAGGCTTATTTGGCCTGGATATCATTATTACCTACACGCATTTTCATTAACTCGGAAAATATTCTAACCTTAGCATTGCTTTTTTTTATATATGTTAAGAGCCGAACAACTTTGGCTGGAAGTTGTTTTAGAGTGAAGCTGTCAATGGGGTGACTTTTTGTTTTTAAATAGTTTTATTTCAGCTTTAACTTCGACAATCGATGTTTAAGGAATTTGCGGGCTTATTTGACTGGGCGACTCAAGAAAATTCAGAACTTCGTCTTCGTTAGGTGTGAGATTTGTTTCATTGGGTTGAAATACTGAAAGTCTCAGCCTTTTTCAAGTCATTTCGGCATTGTTCTTCATTGCTATATTATAAGAACAGCACTTCTTCTTTTAGGATGCTTGAGATACTTTGTAGCTCTCCAAAGGCTATACTGATCATCTGTTGTAAAAGCGTTAAGTTGCCTCAAGTAAACTGCTGTGCTTTCATCTCGAACTACTTGAAGATGTTGTTTCAGTTCACTAATTGCATTGTTAAACAATCTTTTAAAATACTTAGGCAAAAAAATTAATAAAAAAATGTGTTTCTTTGTTTTTGCATTTAGTGAATTCTTTTTATTCAATTGCTTTATATTTAAAAATAAATACTTAAAATTAGACAAATAATGTCATAAATTATTTCGTGCTAGATGAATGCTTTAACGATGAATATTAATTTTTTTCTAACAATTATTTCAATGTTCTTTGCAAGAAGATAAAAAAAAATGACTACAAAAAGTTGCTAATTTCAAATCTGAGCCTAACTTAAACCATAAAACGGATGCTAATTCTTTTTTTTAACAATTTGTGCAATTATTTGGTATGACTTGTTTTTTTTTTTTATGGCGTTTGTTTTGCTATTTTTTACATAATGAAATAATTTAATTAAATAATTTATAATATTTGTTATACATATAGCATATAAGCATAAGTTCATCGTTCGTGTTTTAAGTTTTGCTAAGTCCTGAGCATGCCAAGTCGTATCTTCTTCGTTTAAATAGATTTCTTTAGTTATTTTTCTTTTGGTATGTCGCAGTATTTAAATACTAACTACTATAAAAAACAACGACTAACTATATTTGACTATAAACTAAATAGAAAATTTAGTCATTCTTTGTAAAGGATTGAAGGCATAAGGAATTGGAAAATAGAAAGATGATAGTATAGAATGAGAAGTGGAATAGAGAGTGGGAAAGTGGAAAGGAGTTTAGTTTTTTGGTTGCATTTTCATTTAGTAGGGTTGAGCCAAACCATAATGATTATAGGCCAAATCAGCAGCAGCAGCCTGTCCATTGCGGTTCCAGTCAGAGTGCACAATCTCAGCGTTCAGTGGGCTGCCAGTGATATAAGCGGTGGTGATGTGTTCCTTCTTTTTGCCCAACAGATCCTTGAAGAATGTGGCACCGGCAAAGATCAGCGCAAGCACAGAAATGGCCAAACTCTTGAGTGAGATGAATTTAATGATGGTGAAAAGTACTTTGACGACGACGAATTTCTTCAGCTTCAAGAGCAACAGAAGTGGCAGCAACATTTTCTTCATGCGCTTGCTGCGTGATTCTGGAAAAAGAAAATGTAGCAAATGAAATGGAAATTTTTTTAGAAAAAATTGCGGGAATAGTTTTTTCAAACAGAAAAGTATGCAAGACATTATTTTTTTGTGTGCTCAAAAAGCTTTGATTTTTTTTTGCTGTTTGTCTAAAAGTATGCAGCAAATGCTGTAAGCAGTAAAATGTTTGTTATTGTGTGGTTGTAATAAAGGGTGTTAGAACTATTAAAAAGACAAAATTTTTAAAAGAAATTATTGAGCTAAAAAAAAAGTAAATGTTTTGTTGTTGCAATAGTTTTCCTAATATGCAACAGTTTTATAGCTTTTAAAAAGAAAAAAACACCTTTCTTTTTTTTTTATTATCAACTGACTGTGCATGAATTTTGTCGTTTTCTGACTGCGTTTGCACATATACTATATAGCATGTACTTCATATATAGCTTTGCTAAGGGTGTGGTCTGCGTCTTAGCTTCAAGCTTCATTTTGTATGCATGCAGTGCGTCGTATGCGTAATATTGTAGTCTATAAGCATTTAAGTCCAATATATACATACATGTATATGGGTGCTATTGTGTTTTTTTTTTTTTTGTGCGGAAATTTCACTTTGCCAAATTGTTAACTCGAAGCTTTGTCAATTGGTTGCTTGTTAGTTAGCTGCGCATACATATCTAAGCCAGCTAGCTACAGAAATTCGAAAGTTCATTTCCATTTGGAAATTATTTCATTGCCAACAACAGCAAAAGCAAGCAAATCAAATAAATTATGCTCATAATTTAATGCGTTTAATTGAATTTGTGTTGATTTTTCGTTTGATATTAACTATATTCTAAAATAATATGACTTTGCTGACATCATTAGAAACTATTTCTATTTCACAAATACTCTTTATTTGATTACTTCATTGTAAAGCATGTCGCATGTCTTAGTTTTAGCGCTGAACTTCACATGACACGCGCTGCATTCATGCCACATTTAGTTGCTATTTTGTTGCACGTTGGCACAATTTTATGCTTAGCAGCATTCTATAAGAATTGCAGCATAATAGAATGCTCAAATTGAGTTAGTTCTTCGCAAATTTGTTACGCGAAATTGCAACAAATTGCATTAAATTGCAGCAGGTGAAAGTTTAGTTTACTTCTATGTACTTTGTTGCTTGTAAGTTTGTACTGCATGGCAGTAAGTATATAGAATTTTATTTGGCAGTATGTGTACATAAATTCATGTCCGTCTGTCTGTTAGCTTGTAGCTTAGCTATTGCTATGTACTTTCATTGTACTCTACATAAAATGTTATAGAAAGAGTATTAGAAATTTGTTAGAAAGTTTGCAACAAATAGTTTTGAGCAGCAGCTTGGATAGTTAAAGCCATGTCCGTCTGTCTGTAGGTGTATCTATTTGTATGTCCGTATGTCTGTAAGCCTGTAGGTGTAATGCTTTCATATAAGTACTTTCATTCTACTCTACACAAAATATTGTAGAAATTGTATAAGAAATTAAATAAAAAGTTTGTAACATATGGTTTTGTAATGCAGCACGGATAGATAATGCCATGTCGCTCTGTACGTGTATCTATTTGAATGTCCGTCTGTCTGTAAGCCTCTAGCTTAGATGTTTCAATATACTTTCATTCTACTAAATTTATTAGAAAGTTTGTAACCCATGACAGTATGTACAGATGTCATTAGTACAACAGGAAGACTAAGCCATGTCCGTCTGTCGTTTAGTATATCTGTTTGTCTATATTATTTCTATTTCTTTGTCTGTCCATCTGTCGCTTTGTACCTAAGTACATCTGTATATCTGTATCTGTACGGCTTTAACTTTCTGTATATCCGCCCGTCTGTCTGTCTGTTGTTTTTTTCTTTTATGCATTTTAATCAATTAGTTTCATGCATATAAAGCTGAAACTTGGTATGTAGACTTGTTTCAATTCTAAGTAAATGTTGCATAAAATTGTTTGCGCACCCCAAAAACTGTAGTTCATATAAAAAACAATTGGAAAATATTTGAAAAAGCTACTTCAAATCTTTGCTCATAGAAGTAAAGAGTAAAGTTGAGCTTTGGCAAGCATATTTGCCCGCCTTTTGATGCTATGAAGCCACGATCGTTTGTCCGTCTGTATGTATGCTGAGAGCAGGGCTACTATAATAGCTAAAGCTACCAAACTAGTTAATGTATCTAAAACAAATACGCCTATTGATTAATTGTTTTTCTATATGAAGCTGTTCATATTAATCCAAATCGGAATGCTTATGCTTTACTACCTAAGACTTCACTTTAAAATAATTTTTTACTATTCAACTGCTACTACTACTCACCATCCATAGCACGTCCGGTATAAACATTCTCAGCATCAACTTCATCATCATTATCACCGGGGAAGGACAGATTCAATTCATGCGATTCCAGATAACGTTGTGCACGTTCCTCGAATGATTCAACTGCCTTGCCGCTGGCGGCACCGAATGAGCGACCATTCTCAGTGCGATCAATGCGTAGACCACCGAAAAGTGGTAGCGATTCTTGATTATCCAAATTGTTGAGCATATTCACTAAATCCTTTTCGGTATTATCCTGTGAGGGCAAAGCCACTGCACTGCAGACAAAGCTGGCGATGAGCACAACACAAACGTATTTCGAACACATTTTTGTTTTATATATTTTTTTTCTTTATATTAAAACGCGTTGGTTTTTTTTCTTTATAATTAATTTATTGTTTAGTCCTACGACACCACCACTACTGGCTGTTTGCTTTGAGCGTTGCAAGTGCTTTGTGTTTAATTGAGTTCGATACTTGGCTATTTATATTATCGTTGCTGCTGCTGCTGCTACGGCTGCTAAAAGAAACGCAATACCAAAATTTCGATACATAGAAAATACAATACCTCCTCTATATAGTTTTTATATATATTTTATATAAAGAAACGAAATGCAACAACAACAACAAAACAACAACCAAAATCAAAAGTTTATACAAAATTTATTCAAATCGTATGCGTAATGCTTACCGTCCATCCATCCGTCTGTCCGCCAATTTCTTGCCCATAATTTTATGCTGAACCTGTGCAACGTTTTTGGTCAAAAGCACGTTTCAACAAACGAAAGGGAAGTCGTACAGTTTGAAACTTATGCCAAGTTGCGCAGCATATAATTATTTGATAGCATAGTATGTCCTAATTTTCAATTTGACTCAATATCTATATATCAGTATATACCACATGTATCTATAATTAACATGCAGTGCCTACTTGCGGAAACGTGACGTGACTCAAAGCGCTTAAGTTGTTACCATGCCATAGTCATAGACTGTTCCAAATTCTTGTATCAACTGTATATACATTCCCTGTCAACGCGCCTAAAATTATTAAAGCATTTCTATATAAAAGTATTTATTTTACCTATATTTCTTTTTTTAACTCAATTGCCTTCAGACGGTTTCACCGTGGCTATAATCGTCAGCAATTGAATTTCATGAAACTCATTATTAGCCGCAATAAACGGATTTTTGTCCGTCCGTGTGCCCGTCTGTACAAAGTCTTCTGCTGCTGCTGGTATTTTTTTTTATTAACTTGTCGTGAATTCTTGACTGCCGCCGTTTAGTATTCTTTAGCGGCGTTTTAATGTGCCATTTGGCCCAGATTTCTTACTGCTTTCGATTTCATTTGTAAAATTTCTGTTTTTGGGCATCGTCGTTGGTGTTGTTGTCTGTCTTTTACGAATCTTTGCTAATTTTATTTTTGTTTTTTTATTGTTATTTATTATTTTGCTTTTTATTTTTTTTTTTTGAGACGTGTTCTTTGAAAGTTTCATTTCATTCAGTTTATTGTGTTGTGGATTTTTTGTTTGTACTGCATACATAAATTCTTATTCTTATCTGTTGCTGACTTAGTATCTACATTTGTGTTTGATCCTTGGTAAATAAGGCTTTCGAAGAGCAACACTTACGACGTTTTGTTGTCAAAATGGTAATAAATAGCTTCTTCTGCTTCGCCCGTACGTTTGAAGGCTGTACAGGCTAATCGCTACAGATATGCCACAGCACTGTCAGGCTAGGCAGCACTGTCCTCAATTAGGCATCAAAGCACGATCGGGCTGAGGGTTTGGGGTGTCGGTGCACGATCAGACCATGAGTGATTATATTTATATATTTTTATAACATAAAGTCAATTAGATGCTACACTATATATGAATCTGTTGGCCGGTATAAAGGTTCGTTCGTTAAAGGTTGTTTGAAGTTATTGGTTTGAATTGATTGAAGTAGTATTTCATCTTTTTAATTTGTAAGCGGAGAACTTCAAGCTATATGCGTTGTGTTAAATCGTCTGCAGCTACAAATCTTGATGCTGAAGATTTAAAAAAATTGTGACATTGTGGCTCAATGTCAATTATTGTGTTTAACTTGTGTTTGTGTAGAAGGACTATACAATGCTAAAATAATCAGGTCTACATTTAGATCATCTAAATGAACAGTAGTAACATGAATATTTTATTAGTTATAGTTTTCAATTTAAGTGCATTTAAGCCCCATCACAGTGGACCGGATCATAACTTGGGCAACATTTTTCCCGTTGATATTAGATGTTACATCACAGTAGGAGGGCTGTCTTTTAAATTTCTACGCTAGGTCACTTGTAAACTTTTTAGCTCCCAATAGCCAACTCCATTTGAATTTTTGTTATTTTCTGGCAGAAGGATCAGGAGCTGATAATCTCGGCATAATCGAAAAATCTGGTATTGAAGACTTAGCGAAGATGCAGGATCCGTCCAAGTCAGATGTTTAGGATCTCAACGATATGATTGGACAGTTTGGTGTTGGTTTCTATTCTGCTTTCCTGGTTGCTGATCATGTTGTCGTTACCACAAAGCGCAATGACGATAAGCAATACATTTAAGAGTCAGATGCTTATAGCTTTACAATTGTTGAGGATCCACGTGGTGATACACTCAAACGCTGTTGCAATTTTTCTTTGTATCCTAAGGATGAAGTTCAAGATTTCTTGGAAGAGGACACTGTGCGTGAGCTGATAAACAATTACTCACAGTTCATAAGCTACCCAATTTTGATGTGGTCCAGAAAAAAATGTTGATGAGGAAGTGCCTGTCGAAGAAGAGGTGACTGCGAAACCCGAATTCAGAAGATTATGTTGACGATGTTGAAGAAGATGAGGCTAAGGTTAAAGAGGATACTAACTATGATGATCAAAAACTGTTTGGGACTGGCCACTGATTAACGACAGGAAAACCCATCTGGACACGCATACCTTCTGAAGTTATCGATGGGGAATATAACGCTTTTTACAAGAGCCTCACCAAGGACTCAGGCGAACCATTGACCCAGACGCACTTAATTGCCGAGGGTTAAGTACAGGCATGTGAGTCTTTTACTTGAGCTTTATACGCGGTGTTGTTAATTCCGATGATGAAGAAGAAGTTGGATGAATACAAGAAGTTCTAAAAGAAGTTTAGCTGGGTATCATGGAAGATCCTAGCAATCGTTCTCGCCTTTCCAGGCGATTGGGTTTCCAGTCATCGAACGGCAAGAAGTCGAAACAGAATACCATTTACTACATTGCTGGTGCCAATCGTGCTGAGGTCGAGATGTCGCCATTCGTTGAGAGCCTGCTCAGCTAGGGCTATGAAGTGCTGTTCCTTGTGATGGCAAGAAATTCCAAAATGTTTTCAAATAGGGCTTCAAACTAAATGAATCCGAAAAAAGCTAAGAGAAATTCAAGCTACTGAAAAATCGTTCGAACCACTGGCCAACTGGTTGAACATAGTTGCACTGAAGGACCAAATTACAAAAAGGCACAAGTATCTGAACGTCTTAACAGCTCACCCTGTGCTCTTGTTGTCGGTGTCTTTGGCTGGACAGGCAACATGGAACGTCTGGCATTATCGAACGCACATAAAAAAGCTAATGATCCGCTACGCACTTACTACCTGAATCAGAAAAAGACGCTCGAGATTAATCCCAGACATCCGATGTTGAGGCCGATGATGCGGATGAAGCTGCTAAGGACATGGCTGTGATGATGTTCCGCTGTATGCTGCAGGAAACATAAAACTTTGCCCACAGTATTGAGAAAATGATGGCTTCAGACGCTTGGAGTTGCCTTAGAGGAGGAAATTGAATATGATGAGGAGGATGATGCTTCCGATGAAAAATCGGAAGAGGCCGATACAACAAATACCGATAAGCATGATGAGGAGCCAAATTTTATTTAAGGTTTTTAGTTGAACAAACAACAAAAATTTTTTTTTAAACAAAAACTCAGAAAGTTAGGACTGATTTGTATGGATGCTACCCCTTCCAGTTGCCCTATCTGGAGATAAATAGAATAC
This sequence comes from Leucophenga maculata, assembly GCA_035044805.1. NCBI lineage: Eukaryota > Metazoa > Arthropoda > Insecta > Diptera > Drosophilidae > Leucophenga > Leucophenga maculata. The sequence goes on from JAWNNP010001197.1 coordinate 3,497,938, forward strand.
CAAATTAGTGTAGTGTTCATTGAATATAAATAATTTGAAGAATGATTAGGTTAATCTAATAGTCTCTCAGATTTCGATTTTCATACGAACAGCCAAACAGACAGACGGATAGACAGACAGATGGACATGTCTATATCAACACGACTTTTGATGATGATGTATACATTTTTACCAACGTAATATATCCTTTTTCCTTACGTGAGGTAGTAAGCCAGAACGATTAAGCGAATTTAGAAATTCTTGAGGAAAGCGGAGAAAATTTGTCAATATTGGCTTAAAGGTTGGCTTAAAGGTTTTGACTTGGCCACGGATTCGGATTGTTGTCAATGACATGTTCGTTCCTAGGCGATACTAAGTCTCTTTCAAGTAAATTTTCAAGTTCCGAATATACTTATTTTAAAAAATGCTCCAGACTGTGAACTATCTGACCTAGTGTCTTATTTAAAATGATTTTAGCAGAATTTATCGCAAAATTAAGATAGGGAAAAACTGCTTCAGCAAGATTGAGCAGTTGTTGCCGGAAGTCTTCATGCGTGGGTGTCCACCACGATAGGCTCTCATATTTGTTCGCAAATTAGTAGTTGAATAGAACTCCATAAGGAATATGATTTAAGACAGGCTTTTGTTACTAAAGGAAGTGTCTGCCGAAAATCCCCAGCAAACACGTAAGTTACTCCTCCCATAATGACAATAGAGCTTCTTAGTTCTTTCACCTTTCGATCCATAGCTGTGTTGTTTCAGAAGAAGACTCTTTCGCTCGACCTATAGTTATAAGTTGTCTTTCTACGGCTAGGCACTGAAAGCATTCGGCGCTAGATTTTCTGGCACGGAACTGAGAGGTTCTTACATTTTGTCTAGCGAGCCGCTGTACGCGTTCTGTACTGGACTACCTAGCAGGTGCTTTTGAGTTGTAATCTCTTAAACTCGCAAAACGCTTAGTTTGAAAGGAAGGATCTTTCTCAGGTCATATTTGAGCTGCTCTTGTCTCAGATGACTGATGCTAATTCTGTCATTTCATTTAAGAATTACTATCAAAATTTACTTACTGTCTCCGGACATTTAATTATTTTCATAACTAATACAAAGTGAGTACAATCTAAAATCTGTAAAAACGTGCAAATACTAAATAAATGTAAATTCGTTTGTTAATTTAGAAAAAAATACATAAAAAGCATTTGCTACGTGCAGATTTCCATTTTTACAGCAGATTTAAATAAAGATTTAGAAGAAAATAGCATAACTTTCAGTTTCATAAAATAGTTTTTTTTTTTTTTTTAAACAAACAAAAAAAAAAAGAGATTCACTTTCTCATAAAATACGAGAAAATATGTAACTACGAGTAAAACTTGATGCAGCGCTAAGCTTGAAATACATTTCAATTGCTTCGCTGCTGCTGCTGCAAAAGTATGCTGAAAAGTAAAAAGTAACAAGAATTTTTTTATCATGAAATCAAATAGTTTGTGCACGTGCTGTGCTGTGTGTGTGTGTGTGTGTGTGTGTGTGTTCATAGCAAAGCGATACGTTAGATACAAATAAAGCGTTCATCAAGCAGCTATGAAAGTGGCAAACAGTACCAACAAGTTGAAATACATGCTTAGAAATTCATGGAAAACAAATTGCTCAAAAGTAAAGTAAAGTATCTACAACTAAAGTGACTGACTGACTGACTGACCAATGTCAGACAGAGAGACAGACAGACTGCCAACGTATGGCAAAACAAAAAAAGTGACATTTTATGAGCATATTAGAAAGTTTCTATGAGTGTCACTTACTGTGGGTTGTGACGGTTGTTAATGTTGAAGCAAGTACTTTTCAAATGTGTAGATACATCAATTGATATGCAAAAAAAAAAAAAAAAAAATGTGATATTTACTGCAAATAATTTGTATAAATTAGATACGTGTAGTTGGCAAACTATTGCAAATTGACCTATTTGTTATAGAATTTCACAAGTGCGAAGCAGCTGAGTGCCCTTTTTTCTATCTTTTTTTCGACAATATTTGGTATGTGTGCGACTTTGTGCCACGCCCGTGTTTTAATGTAGATATAATATGAAGTGTGCATTAAATGAGTTTTATTTATTTTTCCTTTGCATTTGCTTTTGCTAGTAAAAACTTTTCGGGTATACGTTCTTGCGCTAAATATTTTGTCATGAATGCGAAAACTTGTTGAAAAGTTTTGACAAAAAGTTGCGCTTTAGTTTGAAAATGTTTGTAAACAAGTTCTTAATTGACGACGACTACTTTAAAATTAAAATTCAATCAAAATTCCTTCGTTTTAAATTTTTTATTGGAAATGTTTTTGTTTTTTTTTTGTACAATTGAAAATAATAATAAATTAAAAATGCTTTTATTTTAGGCATTAATGACTATTGTCGACTCGTTATTTTTTTTTTAAATGTATGCAGTAAGAATATTAAAAATTAATTAATTACACATACTCGTTTAATAAATTACTAAAAACTAATACAGTTAAAGGCACATTTTTTGCTTGCTTACTACAAGCAATTTTTTTCTTCTTGCGTTTTTTAGGCAAATTATTGCTGAGCCTGTGCAGCATAGGCCAATTGTTGCGCATCCTGTTGCTCTTCCTCATTGTTGTTGTTCAAACTACGTGCATATGGGTAGGCAGATGAAGAGGCAGAGCTCCAGCCAGCAGTATTACCGGCATTCCAGCCAGAATTGTAACCACCACCAAGTGCACCACCGAATTTGTTACCCAAACCGCCAAATAGACGTGAACCACCCACAATTAAGGCCAGGAAGAGCGCAATCTTGGCAACAATGACAGCCTTGAATGTCAGCAGCGCCAAAGCGCCGAGCACAAGTGGTATAACGGCAAAGAGTTTAGCACCAATGGCCAAGGCAATGGGGCCCATCATTTTCTTCAGTTTGCCACGTCCTTGTATAGAGAGAGTGTAAGATTTTATTGATTAATTTTTTGTTTAAGAAAAATAAATGAAAAAAAAAATAAAATTACCTTCATCAAGTGCGCGTGCCAACTCCTGTGTTGTCTCAGCTGGAAACTTAACCTCCAAATTGTGTGTGCCTAAGAAATTGGCAACACTTGAGACCGCCATATCAACGAGACGTCCATTGCGTTCATCGGCAGTGCTGGGCAGCTGTGCATAGACTTCATTTTCGCTGAGTGCCTTACCGCTGCGTTGCACTGGCGAGGCAGGATCTCTGTGTGTGGAAAATTAAATAAAATAAATGTTAAAAAAAATTTTAATAAATTTTTTTTAATTATTTTAAATTTAAGCAAAAAGCTAGAACAGATAATTTGAGCAAACTGTTTAAAATGCTAGAAGTGCTTATATTTGTGCTACTTTGGCGCAACTTTGCATATTTGCAATGCTATTTGCTACTAAATAGAATTTATTTTATTAATTTCGAATAAATTTAAAATTAAAAAAAAAATATCCTTTTAAATAGGGCACCTAAAGACACTTGTTTATAATATAAAGTAGATATTCTCATTAATTAAAATTGTTGAAATGAAATAGAAAACTGTTTTAAGCTAATAAAACTTTGCTGTACTATCAAGCAGCAAACTAAACGAATATATTGTTCAAGGACTTGCTTATTAATTCCTTTTTTTATACACTTTAACCTCACATTAGTTTAATATTATATTTTTTTTTAAATTAATTTCATTTTTTTTTCAAGCTAAAGTTATACAAATTTAAGCAGTTTAAACACTTTGAACTTTATTTTATTTCCGTTTGCGTCACAAAACTTTAAGTTTGTTCATCTTTTTTTTTTTTAGAAACACAAACACACACCTCTTGAAGGAAACACCATTCAACAATTCGATATCATTACTCCTGGCAACACGATTCAATGCTGTAATGCCCTTAACTGCCAAACAAGTAGCCATATCTTCACTTTCGAAACAGGCACTCAGATAGCGTGCAGCGCGCGAAAATGAGCTGTCACTTTCGATACGATTATCTTGTACACCGGGTGCAGCCCAAGCGGAGCTGACCATCAATAGAACTGCGGCTAAGGCGAATACTTTCATTTTCGTTTTGTTTTTAGTTTAAGAGTTTATTACGCGACGCGTTTATTTATTTTATGTGTAATATAATCCTTTTTTTTTTTGCGGTTTAGGCTGCTTGCGCTGTAACACTTGAGAGCGTTGAGATGAATATGATGTATACGTCTCAGAGTGTACACCCTTTTATACGACATTCAAAAACGACAAAATGTGGCAGCAGCGTACTATATTTTATTTTTTATTGTTGCTGCGCAGCAACTTCAACGCCGAAAAAAAAAATAAACTAAAGCAGCAAGAGACGGCGGCAACATTACAAAATAATTTACCAAAAAAATATACAAAAAAAAGTTAAACAAAACCAGCAGCTTACACACGGCGTCAACTTCAGCTTAGCTGCGGAAGCTTCCACAAAAAAAAAAAAAAAATATATACAAAAAAAAAGTAAAATTGGTAAGAAAAATAATAACACTCTGTGCAAAGTGTGAGCGCGTCTCTTAAAAAGACCTAAAGTCCATTGCAAGTCAGTCAGTCACACAGCGAGCCGTGAAATTAAAGTCAACTTTGCTTGTTAAGTGTATACAATTGTTAGCTTTTTTTTTGGAATACGCTTTATATATGAGTATAAGCAGTTTAAAGGGCAGTTTGCAGCAGCGCAGTAGGTGGTCTAAAAATTAAGCAAGCGAGCCTATAGCTTGTTTATACTATAAGCGGCTGCCACTGCTTGCAAGTGTGCTTACCAAATCTTTGTCTTTTACATTTCAAAGCATTTATTTTTTAATTTCTCTACAGCGTATTTCATAGTCGAGTAGACTATAACTTTCATGTAGGTCTTTTTTTTTTGTATTTTGAAGCCGCTTTTGCCATCCGTCAAAATCAGTGAGAAGAAAACATGACAGGCCGGCCTGGCCTGGCCTGGCCGCAAGAGAAATTCAGTTAAGAGCAATGCCAAAGCGCTTTCGGTAAACAATTGGCATCATTGGCCGCTGCTGCGTCGACGCATTTATTTTACTCAACTGTAGCCAATTGCTATTCTACGCCCTCTATGCAGCGGCAGCAGCAGCAGCGGCAGCTGCGGCAGTGTTTTGTGCGCTGCGCTGTAGATGCTGCGCGGTAAATGTCGCACGTCTACTTTAAGCTTTACGCGCATGCTTTATTTGTGCTGCATTTCTGTTTGCTCTTTTGCGCTCAGTCACACGCTCTGTTCTGCGCACTGCTTCAGTTTGGCGCTCTCGCAATGTTTGCTAATTTATTAACATCTACGCATGTGCAGCGCGCATTTTGTTTCTACGAACAAAAAGAAATAAAAGTAAATTTTTAGGAACTTTCGATGTGAAATATTTCTTTCGCAATTGCAGTCACTCATTGTCGATGACGCGTCTGTTGCGTGCGTTTGTTATTTGACCTAAATTTAATGCTAATTTGTGTACATATTTATTTATTTTTTATTTTTTTGCATATCCGTATTTAAGCATTAATGCATATAAGTCAACCATTTCATTGACGTCATCTGAAGGTCATAGAAAATAGTTTATTTCGCTTTAGAGTTTGTGTTTGTGATTAATATTTAAAAGTGACTTAAGCTGAAGATCAAATATTACAAATTGTACAAGAGTAGTTTTATTAAATCCATTGTTTGTTGTTTTTTCAGTTTGAAACATAGATTTCTTCTAAAAAAAAAAAGTGAAAATAATAGAAAAGAATTGAAAGTGAAAGCGAAGCTGCAGGTTGTGTTTAGTTGTCTGTTAGAGATTTACAACGCAATATCAGTGCAATTAAACATAAAAAAGACAATATTAATGAGTAATTTAATTTAATTCTTGTTCCGAGTGAGTCGCTTATAGCTGATATTCCGTATCAAATGCCATCGTATGTCAGAAATTTCATAGACGAAGCATAACAAATGCAAACCAACATTAGTGGAAAAGCTTTTAACATTTTCATTATCCTTTTTATAATTTATTTTTATGTATTATTATTTTTATTAGGTATTAGGCACTGCGACCTTTATAGCTCTATTGTGCCCCGACCGTTTTTGACGTACAACAACTCATCCAGAGATTAAGTGCATGCACCGCCCTTCCTGTTACTTGGTAATTGCCAAGATATATGTGCCTGGTTTGAGTCAAAATATGCTCCGGAGTTTCGTCATTCTCCAGACATAATCTACAAGTGCTATCACTTTCGATTCCAATTTCACAGAAGTGTCTTCTAAGTCTACAGTGTCCAGTCAGGAAGCCCGAAATTATTCTTAGTTCGTTTCTTTTAAGACCGTTGCAAATTTCCGATCTCCTCTTGTTGTAAGCGCCTAACAGCTTTTTGCTCTGTTTTAATCCTTCACACTTTTTCCAGAAAAAGTCTCATGCTTTATTTTCTTTCTCTTTTACCAGGAATCTCATTGTTCCTAGTCCTAGTCCGCAGAATGGTTTTGGACCCAAGTCGTCTGCTTGCTCGTTTCCTGGTATGCCCGCATATCCGGGTATCCAGTACAGAGTAATCTTGTTAAATTTTCCAAGGTTGCTAAGTTTACCTATACATTGCACGACCAGTTTAGATTTGATCACACGCGAGCTCACTGCTCTAATAGCCGCCTGGTTATCAGAGAAGATGGCGATGTTTTGGTTCTTGTACCCCCCTATTTTAATTGAATTGAGCACATCTTTCTATCGCATATATTTCTGCCTGAAAGATATTTCTCTAGTGATTCGAAGGATTTCGTGCGAGGTCCGAAGACTCCTACGCCAGTTCCTTCATCTGTTAGGGAGCCATCTGTATACCAGCCAATTGCCCCTGGTTTGATATGGTAGTTCAACGTTATGTTTCCCCATATTTCTTTAGTGCTGAGCGCTACTTTAAATCTTCTGATGAAGTTGTTCACTAAGCCAAGGTTGTCGCTAGGGTATTGCAGGAATGGGTGGGCGTCTTTCATGTTAACATTTGTTTGATTCCTACTAGTGTTAATTCTTCCTTCATCAAGAACATGGCTCTTTCAGCCTGTTGTTGGATATGAAGATGTAGCGGCATCAGATTTAATAGCACGTCTAATGTCACACTAGGACAGGTTCGCATTGCTCCTGCTATAGATATACAAACTAACCTCTGGACTTCAGTTGTTTGCTAGCTGTTGTTAATTTGACCCTATACGCCCAGACAATGGCATCATATGTTATTATAGGTCTGCCCATTGTTAGATACATCCATATTAATCCAATTTTTCTCGGCAATGACTCTGCAAGTCATCATTGCCAAAGTGGTTTTCCTCATTGTATGTTCTAAATGAGTCTTCCATGTGGTATGTTTGTCAAATATTACTCCTAGGTATTTTACCTTTTTGGAGAATTCTATCAGCGTGCCTTTCACCCATATTGGCTTAAGTAACTTCATCTTATACTTCCTAGAAAAAGGAACGATTTTAGTTTTAAATGGGTTGAAACTCAGTCCTACTTTGGAGCCCATCTTAATTTGATCACTTAGAGCGTCTTCATGTTTCCCTTTGCAGCTAATAACTATGTCGTCCGCATAGCCTTGGCATACGATGCCATTTTCTGTAAGAAGTACTAATAGTTCATCCACTACGAGGCATCACAGGAGAGGGGATAAAACACCCCCATGTGAGCATCCTTTTGTGGTTTTGACTATAATATTTTTGTCAGGTAGCTTAGTCTCGACTGTTCTTGAGTCCAGTAGTTGCTTTATTCATCTGGTAAGAGAAGGATCTATACTTCTCTTGTTAAGTGCCCTTGAAACTTCCGTGTGAGATGTGTTGTTAAAGGCAACTTCGATGTCTACATCAAATGTATTAGCTGTGTATGCTTTAGTTATTTTCCTACGGATCTGGTCATAACCAGCGGTTTTTTCGATATTTAGTTCACTGGCTAGATACCGTCGTCATTATATGCCATTTTCCATTCCATTTAAGTGAATTTTCGACCATGTTGTAAGTAAATGTATTTTCCTTGTTTGTTCTTGCCAACGTGTTTGTAGATTATAGCATTCTTACATTTTTTTTTGTGACTTTCCATAGAGAGTAGCTCGTTGCAATATTTCAATCAAAGTTTATCAACTACAAAAAAAGCAAGAATCCACTGAAAGAAGATATGCCATACAATGCGTGTTTGCAGTCATCTACGTTCTGTGAAACAAAAACGCAATCGATACAAATTGTGCTTGGGAAAAAAGACATATATTCTTTGATTGGATGCGTAACCAGAAGTACACACACAAAGTAAAGACAAAAGTCGAAAGGATATGTTAAGTTTTTATAAGCGTATGTAACAGGCAAACTGTAGAAAGCAGACGCCATAAAGACACAAGGTTTAAAAAAGAAAAAAAAAAGCTAACGTTTTCTATGTCTCTATTTTGTCCCAGTCAAAGTAATCATCTCCTGCGCAATTTTCCAATACTCAAAGCATTGCTAATTGCGCTTTTTAGTATGGCTTAAAGTTCTTCAAAGCATGGGGCCATTATCTCCACAATCGTGGTGAAACACCTTTATGGTTCTTTTCGTATTTGGCCAAGTCCAATGAATATTATGGCTGAAGCATGAATGCGGTGTTGTTTTTGTCCAAAAAATCACGATCAAAGAGCGATATGTGATGTAAATGCCATGAATTGACTTGCCACAAGTAGGCTGCGGTATGGAGTCATATGCATTATTAGTTACAAGCATAGCATCATGTGATTAGTGAGATATTTATTTTGAACTGTATTCTGAAGTCATAGTTCTGAGCTTGTCTCTTGGCATAGAGGCTACGATTGGGACTCTACACATATACAATTTATAAAGCATTTAAATCTCTTTATACATAGAGGTGTAGACGCTTAATAATACTTCGACTTAATTATGAAGTTCTGTTCGAATTAAAAGAAAATTGTAGACAGATTTGTAAAGGCGACTCAATATATGCACGTCCGTCTGTCTGTCTGTCTGTCTGGCTATTCGTAGGAAAATCGAGAATTTGGCTATTATAATAGTTAGAGCCTTCAAAATTGAATATTTAGTTTCTAATTATTCATTCTTTAGATAATTTGTATTCAATGACTGTGCATACTCCCTACTAAGGGACTCCTCCTGGGATTTAACTAAATCGAACCATTTTTGAGAGTCAACTTTATGAGTATTTGTATTGTTGTTGTTTACTTAGCTAGAAACGTCAAATATGGTGTATCTTGTATGTTTACTTATAATAAATTCCACCATTCATAGCTATCCTAATTTAGGTCACTAAAAAAAATTTGCACTTAACAAATTGAATTTAAAATTGCTCAAATCAAAAACTTCATCTCGAATTTATTGTATTTCATTTATCAGATTGTTAAATGTAACTGACCAGACAACAAGTTTTCCTAAAATCGCAAGTCCTCAATTTTATTACCTCATACTGCATTCCAAGTAAAACGCAAAAAAAAAAAAAATTAAAGTTCACACACTAACCCTGCTGCAAAAAAAAAAAAAAAAAAAAAATGCGCCAAAATGCAGTCAAGTCGGCAGAAAAATCTGGTTTCCTTATAAGAAAAAGTGAAGACCTACCAAACAAGTGCAGGTTGCGAAATTCCAAGAAATTACATAACTTTCACTTTGCGGCCAACGCTGCTGACCACCAAGTGTGCGACAGAGCAACGAAGGGAAGAGTCAAATGACCCGCATATGAATCAAGATGTTGGCATCCACAGCGTCAGATGCGCAAACTTGAATGATACACAGCCGAAATGAATGACTGAACAAACGAATAAATGAATGAATGAATGAATGTGTAAATGAAAGCCGGCTTGCCTAAAACGAATGAATGAGCTGCAGCAGCAGCAATTTAACGCATTTGTGGGGCACGTGTATGCGCTATAATCAGCGATTATCCATGCAGGAACTGCTGAATAGACAAAACATTGCACAAATTTTTGTCAAATGAATCATGTGAGTCGAGCAGAAATGGTGTCGGCGTATAGCACTTTCTTTTCGGTTTGGTTTGGCTTATAAAATCAATATTAAAATTGACAGCACCAGCTACAAAGTATGTAGATACATAATACATTAATCGCTTGCGAAATAAAGGCGCGTCACTCATACGCACCGCTGAACTGCCAAAAATGACTGCTCCGCCTGAGCGCGCTAAAAAGAGCAGATCTGAGCTGAACAGACTCCACACACTGTTTCAATTAGCTACACAAACGAAAGTGAGTGAGTCAATTTTTATTTGATTTTTTTTTTGTACACTTCATAATGTGAAACGAATTATAATTTTTCCAATGAAGTTGTAATGCATAAAAGAGACGTTCAGCAGCAAGAGATGATGCCATTTAGTCTTATGAAGCTGTCCGGCTGTCACATGCTGTGAAAGAGATTTGTAGTAGCAAGCTATTAAGAAATGTTCGCATTGTGTCTGAGTTATAGAGCTGAAATTCGATATAAATATTGATTTATTGTAATTCTAAATTAATTTAAATTAGTATTATGACCTTCAATAATAACTTCATATTTTATTCAAATCTATAAAATTAATTTAATTCTAATTTTTAAAATTCTTAGTTGCAGCAGAAGTGTACCAATGCTTCATTTATACCCCGAAGTTAAAATTTTCACCAGTTATCTTACTGCGCGCTTTTGCTATTGGTTTCTATTTTTTTTCTATTTTTTTTCTCTAAATGTAAAAAAAAAAAATGAATGTAAAATGAAATAAACGCAATAAACGCATATATACGAGCATTTGATTTGAGTGGTATTTCAGCTTTGTGCTGTGCTGTGCTGTGCTGTGTTGTGGTCTACAATTTTATGCTGTTGGTTGGCTTCAATTTACCAATTTTGCCAGCAACTTGTCATATAAATCATCAAAATAAAATTGAATTGGCAACAGTCAAACAAAAAAGCTCGTTTATTTATTCGTTAGTTCTCATAGTTGTCTATGCCAATCAAATTTGAAAACTTTACTGCACTGCACATCTTTCCAATTTAACATGTTAATAAAATTGGAATCGTAAAAGTGAAATTGCATTCTTCAATTAGTAGGCCAGCAAGCTAGAATATGTTTCTTTTAGAGCATACTATTTTGTGACTTTGCTATTAGAAATGAAAAGTCTTTTTCTCTTTTAAAAAAATCTACAAATACTTCAGCGTTAGTTAAATTTAGAAGGTTTAATTCGAACGGAATTTGATAAATTTGATTTGCATTTGTGTATAGAAAACCAAATATTAAAATATTTGTATCTGTATTTGTTTATAGTTTTCGAGCTCTATTGTTTTATATTAAGATTTGGAGGGACGCTTGGGTCCCATATATTTATTCTGTTTACTTTGGTAAAATCACAGTCGCTGGAATAATACAAAAATTCCACCAATACATGCAAAAGTTGCATGAAGAGTTCAATGGACAAGGCACTTGGGGTTCTCTTATTATTCCATTATTCATATTGAATGATAGTTCTTTCACTCATTTCATCAGTTATAACACATTATCGCACATAGATCTCTCGTTAGCAATCCCTCAGATAGCGCTAGAATCAACATGGACTATTGAGCAAAATCTTTTTTTAATAGTCATCATTTTCCTATTAACATCTCTTTGTTTCACTGACCTATATCAGCTTTTAAGCACTTCCCAATATTCTAAATAAATTCCGCTAATTGGCTAATATTTATAACTGAGTTTCAACTAAGTTCAAAAATACCTCAGAGTCCAAGTATTAATAAAGCATGTAGCACTTCCAATGTAGCAATTCCACAGACTTCTATTAAATTTAAAGTTTCCTGATGGAATTATAATTAATGGTAAAAATTAGTTTATCTGATTTTCTCCTGCTTTTCATATAAAATCAAGCTTCCTCGTTAGTTTTTACTAAAGCTTTTGACATGAACTGATTACGCACAATTATAGACAACCTAAGCTTAGAAACCGGTAAACTATTACCTTTATTAATATTTAAAAAAAAAATACTTTAATATAATTGATACTCCTCTTTTTACAAGGAAGCCTGTTCTTTTGATAGATCAACAACCCAAATGAAGTAATTTAGAGAAGACTGATCCCATTTCGTAATTTTTTTTTTCAAATCCAGTAATCATCATTCTTATTCTGCAATTCTTCATTTCATTTTCTTCCACATGTTCTCCTTCGTCTTCTTCTTTCGCTTCTTCTTTCCCTTCTTCGTTGTTTTCCTTCTTACTTGCATCTTTACTATAGATTAGATCGAAATCATGATCCCGCTGAGATTAATCTGCAACTACGACTTCTAATACTTCCATTCTTTCGTCTCCATCGAAATGTATCATCTCGACATTGCCATTTGCGATATCTATATCAGTTTGCTCTTTTGATTATTAGCTGATGAACAGTCGAAATGCATCCGTAGGTTTGAAATTATTGTTGAATTTATCTTTGCTTAAAAAACTATTTTAAGTATAGCTGTATGAATATAGCTGAATATGAATATAGGTTGATATTATACACACCAACCCGACGGATAAACTAGTCTAAAATGTGACGTAATCTCTTTACTGGTCGGCGTGAGGCTTATTCATTCCTCTTCCGTTAAGAATAACCGGCATGCATCAACAAATCATTTTGCAAAGTGTAATGCGTGAAGTGGCCAGCTATACCCAATAAAGAACTTGACATTTAGGGCTAAGATGTTGAGTCACATTTCAATCCTGAACGCCCGTGGTGCCAGATCAAGTTTATGGTACGACTTCCTGCTTGCATTTGGTAATTAGATTAATAAGAAAAAGAAAACAAGCAAGTAGAAGCAACTCAAGAGGTACCCTTAGTGTGCCATCATACGATGTCTCCTAAAGGCTACTAAAGGCTCGCAAAACAACTTAATGACGTAACCCAATCTGCCTTGGAGAGTACCCTATTTACATCATACCCACCATCATGACCCATGATCCAGTGAGCATTCAAAGTGTACATGCTTCCATGTCTCCTCAGGAAACCTACAAACTGCAAGAACGTATTAAAGGAGCCATGACCAGTCAGCCAAAAGTCAAGACAGAAGCTGAACCCAAAGTTAGACCAATCAACAACCAACGTGCAGTTATGAATGTACTCGTAGTCCGCCCCCTATCACTACTTTCCCATCTTTCTTGACAACTTAGTGAGACCTAAACTTTCTACGTGTACATCGGAGAAGCACTCACGATGCATCAAGAGAATTATTATTATTATTCTCTCTTAATTTTGAAGCTAACACCACGTCATAGAACTTCAAGATCATGGAGATTCCTCATGAGAACTTGCACCTTATGAATATATATTTTTCCGTATATGCAGCCACGGATTTTTCGGCTCGAGAATAATTTTTAGCTACCATTTGTAAGCCATCAACAGTTGACAATTTGTTGAAAGTGGTTATTAAGTGAGAATGCTCTTATAATATTGTTGAATGTCTCTAATACCCCAGAACACAATGTTATACCTGCTTAGACATGGACTTTCTGTTAAAAACTGGCAGAAATGAGATTCATGCGACCACTTTATATAGCTGGTCAGTAATGCCGGGACTTTTTGATGCACAAAAACTGTCCTGTCTATTCGACAGGCTATCGACAAATCTGTAATATGCTAAAAAAAAAAGCTGTACACTGTATGTTCGGGGATTATGAAATCCTGAAATCTGAAAGACCCAACACTCTCTTCTTAGGTCCTCTGTATAATTTCAATCACCGAATGATTGTTCTATTCAATAAATTATTTCAAAATTAAGCTTAAAATGATGTATCTTAGACTGATTAAATTATAATAAATACATCAAACTTAATTTTCTTTCAATAAATATTAAATTCGGTTTTCGGTAAACAAAATTTGTGCTGACGCATCACGAATGTTTGAACTGACGGTCAAAGACGAACTTATTACATTGTGATGAACGTGAAATCGAAACTATAAGCCACAAGTTATCTTTTGTAAAAATGTAACAGCAATGCCTCTATAGTGTTGTCCGAATAGTGTTTTTCTGTAAAAAATATTTCACATTTCCTCCTTTAAAAAAAATTCTTGCGGTGTAAACCGAGCATTTTTTGTGTCATATCAATTAGGAACGAGGCTTGTATTTAAATTTATAATAATCTGCAAGATCATGCAGACCTTTTTTGAACTCATATCATCTCATAGTGCTATAACAACAAAACTGAAAAAATGCGAGCAACTAATATGATTGCTAATGCCCTATTTAGACTACAAATTTTTTGAGAAAATATTCGAAAAGTTTATGTAATATATTTTATGGCTTTCTTTCTTCTTTTTTTTGTAGAAATTTACTTACAATGCAAAATGATAAATTTGGGCATAAAATTTCATAATTAACAAAGCGTAAACAATTGACGTCATCTTACGCGCTCACCTATAACGAAACTCTACGCATTATATTAACTTTAGTTCTTGATCCATGCAATCTACATAAAATCATAAAGTGTTAAGTTTTCTTTGAAGTGTACTGCATACACTCTACAATTAGCCATTTTTCTATGCTTTTTATGTAAAATAATTTTAATTAGTTTCACTTGCTCGCCCACAGTCACCGACAGACAAACATTCAAACAACTGCAACGCCTTCACAGACATTCACAACTAATCATAAATATTTTACGTAGGTATTTGTTACAGCTTTCTTGCGTCAATTATTTGTCAAATAAAACTATTTCTAATCGATAATAAATAATTTCTCTTTTGCAACTTTTACGCGCTGTGCTGTCTGTCTGTCTGTCTGTCTGTCTGTCAATGAATGGCGTTGACTTTGTTGACTTCGCGTAATAACTTTTTCAATGCGCCATTGACAGCTGTCATACGCTTTATGCCTCGTGCTGCTACTATGGCGGCCTCTAACACTTCCAAGACATCCATTGACTAAGTTAGACGCATAAGTTGCGAATTTTCTTTAGTTACACGCCCAAAAAATAGAAAAAAAAAGTCGAACGAAGTCATTACAAGTAGCAGAAGCATATTCAAGTGGTCTCGGAACTTTTATTATTAGTTTGTATTGTGGTTGTTATTGTTTTTGTATTATTTCGCTTGTCAATTAAAGTAATATATATATAAATACTCTTTGTGTATACCCTACATAAGTGGATTGAATGGGTATAATGAACACTTATAATCGATCGAAAACTTGATAAATACTAAGGGGACTTTGGTTTATTGAGTTCCATTATAATCGTATTATCGGTCGCCTTAAGAGATTGTCAAGCCAGAAATTTAATTGGACGATCAGAGAATGAAAGTGCGTGAGGTAGCTGAAGCTGTAGGCATAAAAACTGAACATATACATTATATTTTACATGAGTGTTTGGACATGAAAAAGCTATCCTCAGCGATTAATTATACTCGACCGTCAACAGAACCGTGTGTCTACTTCAAAGAAGTTTTTGGCGAACTTCAACCGATATCAGAAGAAGTTTTGCGAAATTTCTTTACCATAAACGAAATATAGACTCATTACACTGTACCAGACACCATAGAGTAATCAAGAAAGTGGATTTCTCCGGGTTCACTTTCCTCAAAAATGGCCCTGGTGAGTCTTTTGGTTAAAAAGGTGACAACTTATGACCACAATTTTTTTGGTATGCATTCAGTGTCATTCATATTATATAACTTATCTTGAAAAGGGTAAAACGATTGAAGATGAATATTATTTGGAATTTTTCGACAGATTTTATATATATTTCTAGCAGAAAGAATAAAAAATCTATAAATTGCTTTACGAATTGATTCACCAACATCTCCAGATTTAGTACCCTGTGACTATTTCTATTTCCAAATCCTGAAGAAGTAGCTAGACGGCAAGAAATTTCGGTTGCAACTTAAACTACAATTCTTAATAGGTATAATCTGAAATCACTGAAACCCATATTGGTGGTTGGCACGTGGATAGAATTTTCCAAGAAGGTCAAATACTTGGTAGAAATCTTTGACCAACGTACCACATGGAAGATCCATCTAAAGCAAATAGAGAAGAAAGTCTGAATGGCGATGAAGACTTGCAGAGACACTGCTAGGAAGAATTGGTGGTGTACCCTGAAAATAATGAAATGTATGCAACTCACAATGGTCAGGCCTGATGATGATAACGTAGGGTGCAATTGTTTTGGCGCATAGGACTAAATTAATAGGAGCCAGCAAACAATTGAATTGAATTCTAAGGCTACCTTGTATAACTATATCAGGCAAAAGGAGCAATCGTTAGGATAGGGGAAAAAATAATAGTGGGTGTGAGTAATGAACGAGCAAGCACACGTCATGATAAGAAGAAGTGCAGCATCTCCATTCACAGAACCAGAGTCGAACTTGAACCAGGTACAATGAGTATCATAGATAAAAGGAAAGAGAATAAAGCTAGCGACTTTTTTTTTGGGAGAAATGTAAAGGTTTAAGTCAAGGTAAAATATTGAAAGAAAAGCTCTGAAAAATGCTATGGACTCAATTTCTGGGCTTAGTTTTAGGTTTTCTGACTGAACACTGCAGATTTAGAAGACTCTCATGCAAAATTGGAATCGAGTGTGACAGCACTTGTAGATTCTGTTTAGAAGATCACGAAACTCCAGAGTATATATAGGGTTGGAACAAAAAGTCGTTCGTATTTTTGGCTTTATTTCAATTTATAAAATTGCGTAAATTGCGTACAATTATCAGATTTAGTTCAAATAAGCGTCGTTTTGATCAAATAACTTGTTGCCAACAAAATTTAACTTCATTATGCCCCGCTCATAGAAGCTTCGTGCCCTATTGACAAAATTGTGAGACAGTCGATTTTTGCAAGCCTCTTTTGAGGCCAATTTCTCGCCGGTTAAATCGTTCGACATTGACAGTAAAAGATGGTAATCCGATGGTGCCAAGGTCCAGACTATAAGGTGGATGCATAAGGACCTCCGCTACAATCGAAGTGTGTGGTCTGGCGTTGTGTTGATGGAACACAATTCCTCTCCTATTGGCCAAAGATGGCGGCTTCTGGGCAATTGCTGCCTTCAAGCAGTCCAGTTGTTCACAGTAGAGCACCGAATTTGGCGTTTGGACATAGTAGATGATTCCCTGCCAATGCCACCAAATAGACAGCAAAACCTACCTGACCGTCAATACGGGCTTGGCAACAGTTTAAACCGCTTCGCCACCTTTCACGCACGACCGTTTGCGATTCACGTTGTCGTAAGTGACCCACTTTTCATCGCCAGTCATCATTCGCTTCCGAAACGGGTCGATTTTGTAGCGATTTAGCAGCGAAGCGCAGATGGAAATTCGGTCCATGAGGTTTTTTGGTGTCAATTCGTGTGACACCCAAATATAGAGTTTTTTTTTGTGTAGCCAAGCTTCTTCAAATGCCTTTGAACGGTCATATGATTGATATTCAGCTCCCGGGCGATGGTAGGGCTGCTACTATGGCGGTCTATTTCGATCACTTGCTTGATTTTATCGACTTCTTCGACTACAGGTATTCGTGGAGCGTGGTACATCTTCCACTTCCTCCACACCAGAAAGGAATCGAGTGAAACACTGTTGTGCTACGTGAATTAAACAAGTATCGACTCCGTAAACTTAACAAATTGTTTTGGCCGCTTGCGATGCGTCTTTGCCTTTCAGGTAGTAAAAATGTAAAATATGACGAGTATCTACCTTCGAGACCTCCATGTTCGACGCGCTTTAGCTCACAACTAAATTGTCCACGAGATATACCGAATTAAAAAAAAATGTGCGCAGAATACGAAAAGACTTTGTTCCAATCTTATTATTTTAGGGGGTTTTCCAGGCACAAGTATCTTGGCAAGTACGAAGTGACAGGAAAAAAAAGGTCATGTCATCATTCTCTGTTCGCTTGCTGGTTCATTTACTACTCATATACGCGCTTGTGTGCAGTCAGTATCCATCGGTGTGTAGTTTATGATTTTGATTTTGAAACAAATGTTTCTTTCTCTGCATTAGTTTGAAAAAAATGGATCAAAATGAATTTCGTGGATTAATATAGCAAAATTGCAAGAATCAGTTCTGGCCTACAGCGACTTTTTTCTGTTGTCAGACCTCAAGAGAATGCTCGCTGGGAAGAAATTTAGCGCCGCTGAAGTGATTATCGGCTTTTTAATCATTTTTCCGAACTAACAAAAAATCACTTGAAATGATTATCTCACAAAGTAATAGTATGACAGCTGTCAAATTTGTACACTTGTCTTTTGAAGGTTAGCAATAAATAAAAATCAAATGGATATATTACTAGTAGCGCCATCTATGTATCAGCCTACGAAATACATAGGTACCACTAATATGTACAATTCTCCATTGCAATAATAATATTACTCTACAAACATGTAAAGGGTATCAAAGCTTCGTTTTCAATGAAGTTTAATAAATTTCTTCTTTTGTTTGAATATTTTTATTTGTAGGCAATTAGCAATTGTAGTCAATTTCTTAACAGAGTTTCTGTAGCTCAATAAATATATAAGAAAAAAGTTGTAGCTGTCGATTAGAAACCAAATAAAACTTTTTCATAATTTTATTAAGCGTAAAATTCTCCACACATATTTTTTTCTTCCTTCTTTCATTTACTTTTTGAATTAGCAACTGCTGAAATATTTTTACTTCTCGTTGTAGGAATTTATTTTGGGCAGTTTGTGCCAGTGACCCATTTTCTGCAAATATTTTATGTAAATTAAAAATTGACTACAATTTTTGCGCATGTAATTCTTGAAGTGTAATGCTGTAAGCTTTTAAATTTTTTGACTTACAAAATTGATGAACAGAAAAAAAATTTTTTTTTCTTATAGATACTATATAGCAAAAGCTTGTTGTTGTTTTTTTGTATCTTTTTGGGTTAAACGCATAAATTCCAACAGGTGAAATTGATTTTCTTTTCATTTGTGCAAATATGAATTGTCAATATTGATTGTCTGAGAAAGTGCTCCGGCATATTATACTCTCATATGGTTTGGAGAGCTCTCTAGATGTCTGGCTGTTAAAAATTCATAAGCATTACGTTACACATTTGCAACAAAATGTCCGTCAGTCATAAAACCCGACAGCATAGGCATACAGCACAGCTAGGTTTGTACTTCATCATCTCCGCATCTACAGCGTCGTCGAAGTCTTAGGCAAATTAACTTCACTTTCAAAAGACCGAAACGGAAACAGTGCGTTTAAATTGAATAGCAGTTTGGTGTGACAAAATGTTGACACACGCATAAGTATGTAAAATATTATACTCTATTCGTAGATACTTTTTCAGTTGAGTTTCTTGTTTGTATTACTTATGCATGTACATGTACGAGTATGGCTGCGTAGTACATTCAAACTCAAACTTTGTTGCGTTTTGGATTATGTCTGCTTTTACTTTGCACAGTCGAAATGATTTTGCTATTTAATGGATTACTTGGAGTTGCAAGGCACTTGTTTCGGTTGAAACATGTTTGGGTGCCAACTTTGTCATGTGGAAAATAGTAAGCTGCTTAAAAGTATTGATAGAATATGTAGTATGGCTTGTATGCTTAGAGATTAGTCATACGTCGTATTGTACTGCAAGTTGTTTGCTGTGTTTATATCCTGGCTTAGCTTAAAAGGAAACATGCTGCTTGAAAGAGTTAAAGTTTAAATTGTAAATTTGAATTACAAAAGTTGATTAAATTTGAAGCTGAAATTTTTATTGATTTTTGATATATTATTGGTCGTATTATGGCACTCACAATGAATACTTTTTACAAAAGAGGGCTTTACTTTTGGACCACAGCCGTGAAATTATTCACATGATAAATTGAGAGAAAAAAAATGTGAAGCCTATTCACCGGATTTGAATATCATCGTCGCCGACTCTTAAAGTACCAAAAATCTTGCGACGAATCTTCCTCTCAAAGACTTCCAACGCCGTTTCGTTTGACTCAATCACGGTCGATGCCTCTGCGTCATACAGTAGGACCATGAGTATCATCGTTTTATAGATGTTGATTGAACCCAATATGGTAAGGAGTGATAGAGAAGTCGATTTAGCAATGTTCGTCTGTCCGTCTGTAGATCTCGGAAATGATAATAGATAGAGACTTCGTTCTTTTTGCATTCGACTAGGACTTCGCCCTCCCTTCCCCATAAAATATTCCTCAAGAGTAAAAATTTCTTCGGCACAAAAAAAACGATGCCAGTATAAATTCACCGTCTCTCTAAGCCAAAATACCAAAACTTCATCAAAATCGGTAAATCAGTAAATGACGATTTTATAAGCAATTGAATTTGAACGATCTATGATACTTCCGTCCTCCCTTTTCTTTGCATACATAAAAAAATGTTTTATAAGGCACTTATTCGTGCAGTGAGAAGTGGGAGGATGAGCAAAATACTTTTCGTTAATACCATTTTTAGGCCCTGTACCGAAGGTACAAGAGCTTATTGTGTTTGTGCAAATGTATGTAACAGGTAGAAATAATGGTCGGAGACCCCCCAAAGTTACCCCCATTATGGTCAGGAGTGATAGAGGAGTCGATATAGCCATGTCCGTCTGTCCGTCCGTCCGTCCGTATGAACGAAAGGATCTCAGAAACGGTAATAGATAGAGACTTCATGTTTTTTGCATTCGACTAGGACTGCTCCGGAATTTCACAAGTTTATTTTAAAAACTTGCCCCTCCCCCCCTTCCCCATAAAATCACCCCCAAGGGTAAAAATTTCTTCGGCACAAAAAAAAGTAAGTATGCCAGTATAGAGATATCGTCCTTCTTAGCCAAAATCCGAAAAGTTCATCAAAATCGGATAATAAATGACGATTTTATAAGCAATTGAATTTGAACGACCCCCCTTTTCTTTTCATTCATATTCGCGCAGTGAGAAGTGGTCATGTGTTTGGTCATAAGCTCGGGAAACATTTAATATGTTTGTTAGGCGAACTGAACTGGTACAGGGCCCTTACAGTCGGTTACGCCCGACTGAAATTTCCTTACTTGTTTCTTATGAATTTCGTACCTTTTTGTTTTGCACTGCTTGGTCATAAGCTCGGGAAACATTTAATGTGTTTGTTAGGTGATCAGTACTGGTACAGGGGCTCTTACGCTCGACTGTACCAGTGCCGGTAGTTTAAAACTCTTGAGTTTAGCGGCCCATATTTTCGCGAGCATGACACGTAGAGTATATAACATAATTTGTGCTGGTAGATCTCTGGTCGATGGATCTACGGTTCAGGTAGAGAAGTCAATAAAATATAAGTTTTATGGCTGGATATGAAATGTTATTTAGTGAAGGAAGAGCTTCACAGTGTTTTCTTTCTAGCTTATCAGTGATCCCGTGTTGAGAGAGACAAAAAATTCTCATACTTGCCATTCATTCAAAGCGTAGCGAGGCTAGCTGTAGCTGTGAATATTATTATTTCACCACCAAGACATGCAAATAGAGGGCGAATGTGTCAATGAATTGGTGGCTGTGCGTAATCGCCTTGGTCGAATTCCAACACGAAAGCAACGTAGACGTATATTAAGCCATAAACAAAAATATTTTCGAAAGATATTTTCGAATGCAGAGTCTCACACTCTTGGGCAACATTATGTGATCCTCTTCAAATGTTATAGATGCACACATTAGTTGCAGAGCTCAAACTAGCTAGCCTCAAATTATCAATAGCACCAGGTTCCCAGATCTTAAAAGTTAAACAGCATAGAGCTATCGCAATCCAGCACTTCTAGTTCAGCTATTGAAGTTCTAACTACAATCTATAATACAACCTATAAAATGATTCTCATACCGAGCACCATGCCATCAGTCATCATGAAATACACAAACCTTACCAAACTCATTTAATTGAAATAAATATTATATTGAGGCACCATTTAAGGAAACTTGAACCCAATTATAAAGCATTTATATATATTTTCAGGCGTTTGACTCAGTCTCTTATTTTGTAGTCATTCAATATACAGTCTATTAAAAACATTTATGCTTGGGGGGCCAATGTTCTGTGTGGAGACGGCTGAGTCGATGAAGTAAATCCAATAAGAGTAGCCAAACAGGGATACCCGTTATCACTTGTCTTTTTTAGGCCCTGTACCGAAGGTACAAGAGCTTATTGGTTTTGTGCAAATGTATGTAACAGGTAGAAATAATGGTCGGAGACCCCCCAAAGTTACCCCCATTATGGTCAGGAGTGATAGAGGAGTCGATATAGCCATGTCCGTCTGTCCGCCTGTCCGTCCGTCCGTCTGTATGAACGAAAGGATCTCGGAAACGGTAATAGATAGAGACTTCGTGTTTTTTTGCATTCGACTAGGACTGCTCCGGAATTTTACAAGTTTATTTTAAAATTTTCCCCCTCCCTCCCCTTACCCATAAAATCACCACCAAGGCATACAATTTCTTCGGCACAAAAAAAGTTGAGTATGCTTGCGTAGAGATAATGTTTCTCTAATCAAAATCCAAAAAGTTCATCAAAATCGGATAATAAATGACGATTTTATAAGCAATTGAATTTAAACGACCCTCCCTTTTCTTTTCATTCATATTCACGCAGTGAGAAGTGGTCATGTGTTTGGTCATAAGCTCGGGAAACATTTAATGTGTTTGTTAGGCGACCTGAACTGGTACAGGGCCTCTTACAGTCGGTTACGCCCGTCTGAAATTTCCTTACTTGTTTTTCGCTGGATCTTTGACAATTTACCCAGGGTTCTACTGAGAAGATAGGATTTAGGAGCGATCCAAGGTGGACTTCTTTCATTCTTTTTAATTTTTAAATATTTACGAGTAAATGCCAGCATTGCATTAAGTTTGTTTCCATCTTTATCTTAGCGTTCGCTATGAATGTAGAAGATAACACAGCTCATACTATTACTTTCCTTCCATTAGTTGCCCAACCTTTCGGAAATGGTTCCTATGTCTGTTTTCTAATTTAGCGATGGAACGCTATTTACCCACTGGTGACAAATGAATGAAGAACATAAGATAGAATGAAGTTCAGCAGCAGACAGTGGTCTAACCTGGGAATGGCATAACAATACAATTGAGGACCAATTTCACTGATAATAAAGCTCTGAAGGGAATGGTATGACATTACATTTAAGGATTATCTTCACTTCATCTAAAGCTTTGAGGATTAGAGACCAGTGCACCCTCATTGCATTATACTTTCTTTATTGCTGATTCCATAAAGGATACACCAAACTCTTCTCTTATGGTATGTCAAGCATGACAAATGCATCGAGTTACCTCACATTTTGGATTGATGTCATATTCCGCCGATTATGTGTGTCATTGGTTCAATGCAGCAGAAAACTGTTGTATCTCCCATTGGTAACATGATAGAGAACTGTGGTCAACTGGTTGTTGGTACCACAGAGCTTCAGCATAATGCAAGCAGAACTTTATTACGGTTACTCGATACATCTTAACTACTATCTTACATATATCGACAAAAAACGCACAAACTATGAAACTGGCCTGCACTCCGTTAGCCAACTCTTAAGCTCTTTCATATTTCAAAACAAAAGCTTAGAAAACACAAATGGAGTTAGCCAATTATTGTAGAATCATATTTGGATTATTTTGTGTAGCACATTTCATCTGCAAATTTAATAAGATGACATAAAGTCATATGAATCTCAGCTATTTCAATTACCAAAAGGTTTAGTGAACTTTTTATTAAAGCCAAAGAATTGCAGAGATATTTTATGAGGCAACAGTGACACCATTGTGTATTTTTGTATCTAGATACACAAATATGTTTATCTTTTTTTTTTTTTTTTGGGAGTTTACTTAACCCAAAAGAAAGTGAAATTGATGGCACAAATAGTTAAGCACAAACAACAGCAACAAGCCCAAAAGAAAGAAGATGCCGGCAGTGACAAAAAAAAAACAAAAAAAAAAGAAGAAGAAGAAACATCAGCAACAGAAGGAGTTAAGTAATCTCGTGAGAGTGGCAAACATTGCGCAGTCGAGCGGTCAACATTTACACCGCACTGCACTGCACCATACCCGCAGACCGCACACAGACGACGTTGTTAATTGTCAAAGCATGAAAATTTCGTTTTCAACTTCAATGCCAGAAAATTCGATGAAAAAATAAAACAAACTAAGAAAAATATTTAATTTAATGAAATGGAAGGCTTAATACGCTACAAATGTAAAATATTTTTAGTGTCGATGAAAGAAGATAGAAGGGTGAAAAAAATTTCTTAGAATGAACCAATTAATATGCAAAATTAATAGCTATTTACAGCATATCAATGTGAAAGTTCGCATATAAAAAAATGTGATTATATAAAATTGAATTTTTTTTCTTATTTTTCAAAGTACATATCTCTATTTTTTGTTGTTTCTTGTCAGCTGTGAAAAGATGCGCAGAATATCATTACATGAGCTAAATGATGATATGCGAACACAATCATCGACATTTAACATTAATCTGAAACGGCGGTCATGCCTATATTGATTTGATATGGGCAGCACTAAATTTTATTAAACCTTGCAGCTAAATTAATATACCAATCGCACTCCACACGTAGTGTATAAAAAGCAAAGTATAAGCAGCAGCAGAAATGAGTAAATATTACAACTACAGCAGCGGCAACAGCAACAGCAAAAAAAAAAAACAATGCAAACGATTGTTGTTGGTGCCTCGTTGCTTGATCGATTTGTTAGATACGCGTTGCGCATGCGCAGCCAGCAACATAAATGCCAGCCAGCAGTGAGCAGCAAGCAGCAAGCAGCACGCAGCATTGTCGCATTGGGCGTTGTTGCCGCGCGGTAATTGTGTTTACAATGCGCCCTTAACTTTCACTGATAGCTGGGTAGATCTTTATTTTTTTTGCTCTTGTCGCAGCTAAACAATATCATAATATTTCAATAAAAAAAAAAAAAAGAAAAAAAGAAACAATGTTGCTGCCTGTTGCTCGGTTAATTGCTATTGTCGTTTCGGTCTCGATCTTGATCTGGAACTTTGCTGCTCAGTCAGCGCTATTCTTTGCATTTCTTCGCTTCAAAATGCGTGTCGGTTACTTAACTTTCAATTATCTTTTGCGACTGCCTGCGGCTGTTTAATGTATCTTTTCCCTCGTACATATAATAAGACAAGCGTATCATATCTCAAGCGCAGCATACATAAGCAACAACAATAACAATATCCAATAATAATTAATTTTTAAGTGCCTCTTTTTTTCTGCTGTGCGGCGCTTTTGTTGCGGCCTAATTGCAATTTTTTATTTGCGTCAATTGAGTTCTCTTTCAATTTTGTTTTCTTTTTGTAAATACAAAATATTTCTGCGAAATTATGTAAGTTTAAATAATTTGTTTGGTGTCTTTAAAATCTGTTTGAGTTCCAATTTGACTGCGTATACGCAATTTTAATGTTGTGCGAGAAGTGAGGAGTATACAATATTTATTGGCGCTGCTTGCTGACCCTTTAACACTCAAAACACTAGCTGCATGCTGATTAATTTTGTACTATATACGCTACATATATGAATTAAAGTGGGTATGTTTAGTTCGGAAGAGCAATACTAAAATTTAAACACTTAAACCACTAAGCAATCTAATTTCGATGATAGTTTGTGAAGTTCTTTCACAAGAGAAAAAAAAAGTAAGGGGGGGGGGGGGGGCGGTGTTGGTTAGGTGGATGTTGAAGCAAAATAATAGGGCTGCAGAATTAAAGGGAGACAAAGCTTAAGATCAAAATGTTTTCATTTAATTGTAAGACGGGTAATTTAATCAAAATAATATATTGAAAATGTTCTTTCTTTAGCAAGCCCACCAAGTAGTATTCTATCCGTGCAAAGCATTGCGAACTGATGACCCGAGATCAGGCTCTGCATTGATTACAAGCCAAGCAATAACCAGTCTTTCCTAAACATTACAAATCAAAGGCAGCAGACTAGTTGGATAAATAAGGATGCAGAATCCATCTCCGTTTTGCCGGGCTTGGGAATCATTGCGATGACAGCTAGCTTCCACACCGTCGGAAAATACTGCAACCTCACTATTCAACGCGAAGAGCAGGAAGCGTTCTTCGAATTATCGGCTTGTTATTGTTCAGAGCGGCACTAGCTGCCGAGAGCGTTTTATTTTTCTCAGTTTATTGGATGTGGCGAGTATGTGCAGCATATTAGAAACCCATTATCCTTTTTCTGCGAAAGCAAGTAGAAAAATAGAGAATCTAAATCTGGCAGCATCAGAGATGCTCAAAAGATTCTGCATCATCGTAGTGGATGATGTACAATATAAAATATCATTGTTAAAAGTTAAAGTGCGGCTGAAACCCCGAATTGGTAAATTCACTGACGTTCTCAGCAATTGTGTCTGTAGAAGGTCTCATTTGGTGTTTTGCTTCAAGATTCACACCATCACAGCCTTCAGACCATACACAACGCATGAGATACGCCACTGCAGGCTGGAGTAATAACTTGTGAACGAAGTATATTCCAGCAAAATTTTCTTCAGAGATGAGATGGCTACGTAAACAAGGAAGATGGTTGCACATAGGCTTTGAAAATTATAATGAAAAATTGCCGTGTGGTAAGAAATATGGGGTAAAAGTCGTTTGATAACAGATTGTTTGGTCCACGATAGAAAAATGTTGGCTTGGATGAAGTGTATCGACAAGAAGTTGGTGCCACATGCCACACGACATAGCCGAGATTAGTTTAATTGCGTAGAAGATTGCAGAACGAGGGATTTCACGTTTCGGCGAAGACAATTGACCGCGAATATCGCCATTGCATGGTTTTTAGGCCCTGTACCGAAGGTACAAGAGCCTATTGGTTTTGTGCAAGTGTATGTAACAGGAAGAAATAATTGTCGGAGACCTCCCAAAGTTACCCCCATTATGGTCAGGAGTGATAGAGGAGTCGATATAGCCATGTCCGTCTGTCCGTCTGTCCGTCCGTCTGTCTGTGTGAACGAAAGGATCTCGGAAACGGTAAGAGATAGAGACTTCGTGTTTTTTGCATTCGACTAGGACTGCTCCGGAATTTCACAAGTTTATTTTAAAATTTTGCCCCTTCCCCCCTTCCCCATAAAATCACCCCTTAGGGTAAAAATTTCTTCGGCACAAAAAAAATAGAGTACACCAGTATAAAGTTAACGTTCTTCTTAGCCCAAATCAAAAAAGTTCATCAAAATCGGATAATAAATGACGATTTTATAAGCAATTGAATTTGAACGACCCCCCTTTTATTTTCATTCATATTCGCGCAGTGAGAAGTGGTCATGTGTTTGGTCATAAGCTCGGGAAACATTTAATGTGTTAGTTAGGCGAACTGAACTGGTACAGGGCCTCTTACAGTCGGTTACGCCCGACTGAAATTTCCTTACTTGATTTCCAATAAGCTATGCGAAATATCACATTTGAATTGCAGGTGCTAAGCATGGAGAATTTGCTAAATGTTAAGGTGAAAGATCTTATACTTATTGAAGCGAAGGTCTTTAAACCTAAAAACAATACAGAGAAGGCAAAGTATGCTTTCGGACCTGCCAATCACCCATATGTGACATCAAAAAGTGATTCACGTAAGATGATGAAGAACACTTGGAGCAACTCTCTACCGATGTTGATTGATAATATGGCATTGATTGCTTTGGTTTAATTAATAAACTTAGTTTTGTATGAGAGCGGTATCTATTCGTTGCCATATCGCAATCATGTTGCTTTTGATTACAAAAACCAACAGTTCAAATATTAAATTCTATTTTTGTTAATAATGGTACGAAAAATGACATTAACGCTGGAAGAACCTGCAAGAATCTCTACGTATAGGGAGCACAACCAATTGCAAAATAGCTATCAGAAGGAGCTTTATAGTATGGCACAAACATGAAAGAGCGCAAATTGCGACAGCTTACAGAAGGGCAAGTCTTCGTGCAGCCTCTAATTCCCACTAGCCTATAGCCAAACTAAAGCTGGATTTAGCGATAGCTGCATGTTATTGAAGGAGAAGCCGGTTATTGAAGGTGTGGTTCTAAACGAACCGACGAACAGCTTGAAAGTTAAAAAAAACACCATTTAATCCGGCTCACAAGCAAGACCGATTGCTCTTTGCCTCTATAAGACTTAAAAGCCGGACTGGTTGTATTTACGAATGAACAGAAACTTAACTTAGATGGTCCAGATATACGGATATAAATTTTATAATTTTTAATAATTGGGCAAGGACACAGTTTTTTAAGTTAACACTATAGCCGGGAAGGTGACACAATGGACTGGGGATCGGTGTTTCTAACATGACAACACACCAATTCATTCCGCCCGACAGTTTAAAGCTTGGATCCAAAACCAGCGTGTCGACTTACTACATTGGTCCCAATATTATAAAGAGTGGTTGGAGATGCCTAACCAGAATAGTGTACGAATCTGGAATACAATTTTAGGATAAATCAACACTGATTAAGTCTGGTAGTACTGAAATTTTTCTGTCTTACATTAAGGAACTTTATGACTCCTTACCCAAACGGTTCCAAGAGGACATATTGAACAAAGAAGGATGTACACAATACTAAAATGCAAAAAAGCACTTCAAACTTTCTTTTATGAATCTAAATTTTAATAAATTTCTTCATTTTTCATGTTCTTATTCAAGTGAGCCCAAAAATGTGTATATTTGTTGACATAAAACCATAAATGGAACCGAAGATAATCGCTTTTGATTTTCTTCAACTTCTAAAAATATCTTCATGAACGGTACTTTAATGATCATTTGCGAAAAACAAGGTTCTTAAACATAAATCTATACCATAAAATTATACGTGTTCCTATTCAAATAAGCGGCATACAAACATCAATAAGATGATTCAAATAATCGTTCTTTTAAGGTGGTGAAGAATAAAACAAATCATGAACGCCAATATTTCTTTATATTTGCCTTCAAAAGGTACGTAGCACGGTTTCAAATTCCTTTTCCAAAGAACATATCAAGTCACGAAATATTTGGGTGTCTAAAATCGAAGTCCAATACGTATTTATGTACGAGTGAGGCTTTTCATATTTACTACAGTTCAATACAAATCTAAATACACAACTAAGTGTAGGGTATAAAAGAGTCAACATTATTTAAGTTTTATATAAGGTTTTACAGCATTTCGTCTTCTTTTTCCCTTTTTATATAATTTTGCACTTGCAACACAAGCCACACAGACACTCAGCCATTAGCTTGTGCTTCACTGCCAGTGTTAGATATGTCCGTCTGTCTGTCTGTCTGTCCGTCCGTCCATCTATCCGTTCGGTTTATCTTCAATCTTCATTTTAGCTATGTTTTGTTGTTGTTGTTATTACACTTGGTCAAAGACTTGCGGAAGTTGATTGCTGGTGCGCGTTGTGCGCATGCGTAATAAACCGTTGTCTGCATAGCGGTACAGCGCGCTGTTAATTGTTACGCGTATCTATAAGATATAAGATACAAAATGCAATAGTGCGTTGCGTTTGGCTTTGAAACAATTCAGCAACTTTACATGCAGCACAGCCGAATGTCAATCAGTTAGCCAGCCAGTCAGTCTGTTTAAAACGAACTACGTAACATTGTGAGGTGTTAATTAATTTAATTAAATTACGTCGATGCTTCGTGTGTCAGTTAATTTAACGATTTGATTTTTTTCTATATATGTATATAAAAAGAAAAAAAGTATTTCAAAATTTAATTAAACTAACATTTGCGTATTTTATTGCTTGTAAAAAATACTAAATAGACTGTGAATATCTACAATAGTTTAGACTACAACACGCTCATAAAAGTAAAGCGTACTAAAACTAAATTGCTCGGACAGAACACTCAATATGCATCTATAAAAACGGTTTGCCATATGCGCTTTCATAGTTGTGCTGTGGATATTGCTTTGTATTAGTATTAGTTGTGTAAGTAAACGCATCCTTGCTGTCTGCTATAGAGTCACTAGCACCAAGTGGTATATACTTGTGCGGCCACTTGACATCCGACCAACTGCTGCTGCTGCTCGGTGTCAAATCATCATCCCATGCTGTAGACGCATGTCGCGCGGGCAGTTGTATAATCTGCACACGTTCACGTCCTACACTGCCACTGCCCGGACCATGTCCTGCAAATATCCACTTCAATGCTAATAGTCCAGATGTTAGCAGCGCAATTTTGCCCATAACAAACGAAGATGTCGACAATGCCGTCAAGAATTTCAGTATTAATGGTACGAGCACAGTCTTGGCAATGAGCACACCAATCAATAGCGGATACAGCATTTTGAGCATTTTTTTGCGTTTGTGATATTTGCCACGTGCTGCTGCTGCTGCGAAATCGCCAATTTGTATATCCTTGAGTAGCGCTGTTAACTCATCGCTGTCCGCTTCACCGCTTACTATGCGCCACAATTGCTGCTCAGTTCGTGCAAATGCTATGCGTTCCTGTGCTGCCGTTTCGGCATCTTCTTGCTCGGCATCTACCTCAACAGCGGCAACAATGGCGCCACCCAGCTGTACTGCATGCGGCAATTCACGCGCGTTCACAAAAGTCAAACGCTTGCAGGATATGTAAAGCAGAATTGCAAACTTTAAATGCATTTTATTTCACGGAATATTTTTTAAATGAAGACACGCTGCAATGCGCTGTTCTAACAGTACTGAACTGCGACTGCCGCTCTAGACGGTTCTGTTGCTGTTGCTGTTGCTCTGGCATATCTGACGCCCGCAATTCTTCTTGATCATTATCATCTTCATCGCCAGCAACATTGGTCTGTGCCGTTTTCAAGCCGTTGCACTTGGACGCATGCTCTAAATGGCTTCAGTTGCTCTTTCTATTTACAATTTTTGCTATAGAATTTTTACCAGCAAGCCAAGTCAATATTTCGCTTTTGTGCGCATTCTAAATTGTTTGCAATATTTCATGCTGCTGCCGCTGCTGCTGCTACTGCTTGATTGCTGCTATTGTAGATACATAGTCCCACTGCTATTTGGCTTTCATTTGTATGCAACTTGAGCGTGAAAATGTAAATTTTCTTTAAGCAAAACGTTGAAAAAAAGAGACTGTAATAAACGGTTTCGCGCACTGACTACCACTCATAATAAAGTAAAAACTCATCATTAGCTATGAAAGCGCGCGCACTCTTATGGATGCGGTTCAACGAGCAAACGCTTCCACTTATTATGCATATAAAACCAAATAAAACAAATGCTTTTCATTTCTATGCAAGTTCTAAGCACATAAATTTGTTCTTTTGTAGTCATAAGACTTGAACTGCAGTGGTAAATATTTTAAGTCCATCCTTTTAAGTACTTGCTTGGAGAGTAAAAGGCATAAAAAGATTTTGCAAATGAGTACAGGTACCGAATGGACACAATTGAAAAGAATGAAATATTCAATTCCTTAAACAATTATGCCTGAGCCTACTTAAAATCATGAAACTCAAGAGATCTTTTAAGCAACCTGGAATAGCTCACGCTGTTCCTGGCATAGCATAGCATTGACGTAATGACGTAATCTGGAGTCTCCATATTTATCTATGGCTTAGAAATCAACAAGTCATTGCACCAAAGCAATCGACCAAAAGGTGGAGCGTCGGTGCTAGTTGAACATAAGCTATCCTACTTCCAGCACAAACCTCTCAGGGTAAATAACATTAAAATGGCTATCATTCAAGTTCTTGCTAATAGGAGTGAGCGGTTGTACCTTCCCCTGCCCTTTTTCTGGTCGGCAGAATACTTTGAGGATTTTTCCAGTAGGATGGAGATGATTGGCGGGAATTGTTATGTTAAACATGGTTTATGCGGAAACTACATAGAGAATGTGAGAGGCAGAAGACTAAAAGAAGCTCTGGTAAATACAATTTTTTTCAGTGGCTACAGACAAAGCTGATTAGGAGAAGATTTATGCGCCAATACATTTGTACTTGCGACCCTATAGTGGATATAGTTCACCAACAGAGAACAGTGAAGCATAAACACCAGCGAACTGAAAAAAAGTTTAAAAAAAGTCTCTTCTGATGCGAGCACAAGCTGTCTTTGGTCGCTGGCGAAGCGTTTCAAATGACAAGCAGTCACAAAGAATTCAATCACAAAGAATCCAATTAGGAATAAACATTTTTACTCCTTTGACACGCCTTCTGCCTAGTTCTAAGTTAGGGCACATACAAAGGTAGGTCAAATCAGGAAAGAGTACATCTGCGGTAGCCAAGGTATTCGAAAAGTGTATGATGAAAAGAAAGTTGTTGCTTACCAGTTTGGATTCCGGAAAGCCTACGGACCACAAGAGTAACTAAATTGAGTAGATAGCTTCAGTCTCGGAAGTTTTGAGGCCAAGGAGTAAGTCGTGGCGGTCTACTTTGATATAACACAGATTTTTAACGCCCCAATTACACAGGCGTAACCCAGAGACTAGACCTATCGTACTCAAAGGATTTTGATGAGCTGAATCCGAATCCGTGCACGAAATTGCTCCTTTACGTCTGGTCGAGATATCCTAAACTAAAAGTGAAAAAAAAAAAACGCGTTTCGAGCATGGATTTGGATTCAACGCATCAAAATCCTTCGGGTATGTCAGGTTTGGTCTCTGGGTCTAGACTTTTGTTAAATGTTGTCGGCCTGTGTTATACTCACTTCTGCGCAGCTATATGTAGTTCAGAATGAAGGAAATACGAGTTTTAAGGTCATTTGAGGTGGGGTACCTAAAGGAATAGTGCTGCTTCCTATGCTGTACTCGCTCTTCACACCCGTCATTCCTACTGGCAGCTCAATACTAATCAACCACAGAGTCGAATCATAGCCAACGACGCAGCTGTTCAATGACAAGTGAGCAAAGCAATATCATATAGAAATCAACCTGAACAAATAAAATGCGTCACTCATACTTTGCGATATGATAAAAGCCCGGGCATCTTCTAAAGCGACGCAGAAAGAGACCAGTCATCGTGACGGAATGGCCTCAGTCACTGAATAATGTCGACTACGTCGCCTGAGTAATTTTAACTTTCTCTACGAAATCCTGCCAACGTTATTATTTTGTTTACTAAAAATAAGTTAAATGTATAATTTATTCACTTATGTAATATTGTAAATTTTTTTCGTATTGAACAATCTATGTTCAAGAAAATAGCAGCTCTTCCAAACAGTATACATATTATAAATACTGGACAAGCACAGGGAAGTGCCCAGACTTCACACAAATTCCATAGGCGACGTACCTGTCAGAAATAATGAGGTAGCTAACTTCAGCAAACATATGTTGATTGGCTTTTGTTAATATGTTCTGAGTATCGAATATTGCATGAAGAAAAAATATGTCGAAGTCTTCCTCTGGAAGGTACTTGATTGTCAATTATTACGAGAAGTTTCCTATCAATTGATTAGTTTTTGATAATATTCTTCAATCTTTATAGATGGCAGCAATGGCGCTCAAAGCAGTTGACACATTTAGCAGAACAGTCCTTACTTAGATGATTCATGGAACACTTAACACTCAGAGTAAGAAAAATAAATTTAACTCTTTCAAAATTTTCATTTTATTTCTTTATTTTATTTCGTTGTTTGGTTTGCTTCAATGAAAACTCAAATGAAGTATTTTAATTGAGTCTATCAAGTTTTGCTATGAAATTTAACATCATAGCTGCGCTTCTTAAGCAGTTTATTTACTTGAATGGTTCAAGAACAGAGTTTAGTATATAAAAATAGTATTTTTTTTTTTTAATTATATCGAAATTATTTGCTCAGTTTTAATTTTTCCATTCAATTCTATGCACTGCCTCGTCATTATGCGTCTGCAAATTTATGCTTAAACTCATTAAACCTCATCAAAATAAATAATCTGCAGACTTGCCATTTTGTTACAAATTAGCTCGCAGAATATTAAATATGCATTTGCCATCTAGTAAAAAATTATTTTTATAAAATTTGCATACATAATTATTCGGTTGCTATGTAAGATAAAAACAAAATTTTTTTATTAATGTAATAATTTGTTGGATTTTAATTATGCATTTTCGTGTTAAATTTTTTGTACGTGCAAAGTCTCTGCAGTGTTTGAAGATTTAGCGTTGTAATTATTAAATATGTTGTTATTATGTAAATAATAAAAAAACAAAATTAAATAATGCCATTGCAAATTGAGTTTACGCAGTGCTAAGTGTGCTGAACTCTGCAGTCTTTGTTGTCGAAATTGTTGCAAATTGCGCAGACGGCAAACAT
Organism: Leucophenga maculata; assembly: GCA_035044805.1. Taxonomy (NCBI): domain Eukaryota; kingdom Metazoa; phylum Arthropoda; class Insecta; order Diptera; family Drosophilidae; genus Leucophenga; species Leucophenga maculata. Next base: position 3,531,984 of record JAWNNP010001197.1, read on the forward strand.
ATGCGATGCGACGCGATGTGAAATGAAACCAAACCGAACCGAACTGAGCTTAACTAAACGGAAAGGTTAATGGCTGTGTCGCCTCTTCGAATAATAATAATATAAATGAAGTGCAATAATAGTCAAATGGAATTGAATTTGCTATGCAGACTAATATGCTTTTGATACGCTACAATTATGGAGTATGGCATGTTGGAGTATTAGTTTGTAAGTTGTTGGTTTATGGTAGCTTGAGGAGGCAGAAATTGTAGAAAATTTAAGAAACTATTAGAGACGTAAGGCACGCCATTCGATTCATTCAATTGTTGCATTAGAAGATTCGAACTCCAATGCGATGATCAGATTTCAATATATCATATGAAGTGGCTATGTGTTTCGATACAACCGTATTTTCCATTAAAATACACAATAACGGAACAATGTCTGAGTACAGTAACACTTAAATAGTTTCCAGCTAAAATATACAAATATTTCATGCAGCGCGCTAAGTAAAAAATATCATAATCCAATTGACAAACGCGCATCGCGTTTGCTCAAGCACGCCCAGTCGATGACATTTCAACATACGGCGCCGCTTAACACTTTATAATCTGAAAGTACATACGAACTTGCATAAATATTATCTAAAACTAAGCGCGCAATGGCGGCACGTGTCGTCTGCTCGAGCGTTGAAGCGTCAAATGCCTGTATCCGGTTTTGAAATTTTGCCATTTTGACGCGACTCGTCAATTTATGAAGCTATTTGTTTACTTATTTGCATATAATTGGAAAATACAAAATAACAAAATACAAAGCGCCAGCCAACATGGCCAACGCTGCGCTTTATTTTAACACTAAAAACTTAAATAAATGCAATAAATAAAACTTAGCACAACTTTGAACTTATTTCCACTAAAAATTTAATTGAATTGTTTAAATTTTCTTAAGTATAACCGATTTGCTGCCGCCCGTTGACTTGAGGCTCATGACGGCGGTGAAGAGTGCAAAGAAGAAACCCGCCAGACCTGTGGTGCCCACGAGCAACGTCAGACCGCCGATGAGCACTGGGATTAGTGTTAGAAACTTCAACTTGTAGGCAATGAGCAGCGGCAATAATAACTTTTTCAGCTTTTTTTTAATCGTTCGCACCTTGCGCCCGGAGCCGACAAAGTTTGTTAATGCCGCCGCCGTCGCGCCGGAGATTTTTGGAAATAGCGCCGTATCCGTACCTGTTGCACGGGCTAATGTTGCTAGTGAAGTCGGTTGTGTTAATGATGTCGATGCTAATCTGGATAATGTGGTGGCTGTACTGTGGCGTCCTTGAATTTCAATTGATGTTGATTTAACCTTTAGATTTGGGTTGCCTTCGAGTAGTCCTTCAATACCATTTGCATGCACATCGGCGGCTTTGGTGTCTGTTTCGTGGTAAAATTTGTACATAAAACGCAAACAAACAAGAGTAAGAAATTGAGTTAATTTTGTGTGAATTTCATTTTGCTTTTATTGTATAAGCGAATGAGCAGATTTAAGGATTGACGCGGTAAGTTAATTAGAATTTGTCTGAGATAGTATTTGGGCTTAGCATGAAGACATAATTACTTTTGTCTCGTTTGGGAATAGCTGTTTCGAATATTATGTAAAGAAGCTATACTTCTGTTACAATCGCACTATGTAATAAGTGATAGAGACCGATGTCAAGTATGAGTATAGGAATATCATACAAAATAATTGCCGATTTGTGACTCTGTGTGATTATCTGTAATGTAATAGGAGCTATGGGCATAGAGGTTTTATTCAAAAAAATTTTAACTTCGAAGCAAAAATGAACTGCAATAATTTAAAGGATTGAATCTAGTAGGAAAAGAATTTTCTAAAGCTCAAGCACATAGGGTTCAATGTTAAACGGTTATCTCAAATTTCAACAGAAAAACAATTATAAAGATTTTTTTCAGATTTTTATAAATAAAATTCTACACATATTTCGCGTATTTTGCCGTGTTTGGATGACATTGAGGTTATGAGAGAAGTAGTTGTTTATAAGGCTGAATGAAGTTTTGTCACGATTCAACAGAAAGTGTCGTTTTGGTATCTGTGGAGTTTTGTTATAAGAACTTCAATAAATAAGTCGAGGCACTCCATATCGGTCCAACATGAGAAGACAAGAAGGAGCTACAATCTTAACTTCTACCATTCAGTCTATGCGCACACGGTGACAAGAACCGTTACACCGAATTTTGGACAGCTTGTGAGTGCTCAGTGTTTAGTGTCACATATGTCAAAGAATATGCTGTGGGTGTTTGGCCCATCACCAAAATTTAAAGTTCAGCTATCTGTAGAAATGTAATATAATCTTCGCCAATTGGGTGTCCTAGTTTGGGGAATCGTGTTGTTGTTCCCCCTCCAGCTCAATAGGCAGTTCTACACAAGCTTCATGCAGTCAAAATGAAAGTATTGGCGCGAAGCTATTTTTGGTGACCCAATATCGAGCATGCAGTGAAGCAATCTATATCATGTCAATGGGAAACAACTTAAAGTGCTTGGTTTCGTTTATATATGCTAGCCCGTGCAGTGCATTTTTTTGGTTATCATTTCTTATTCTCAGTGGCTGGAGGATGGCGTTAATTAAATTAATCAGCATTTCTCTCCGCTTTTAAACCGAGAGATTAAGTCATATTTCTACAATATTTAATTAGAAGTAATATTCCTTAGTATTGTCTGCGACTTTAACAGTTCTAAGAATTTAATTACAGCTAGTCCAGTTGCGGTCGGAATTATGCTGCTAGACCATAATGGATTAAAGGATTTCATAAAGCTTCTGTCTGTAAGGTGTCATTGAGATCAGCTACACAAGCGGTTGCCTCAGTCATCATAATACAGTGCCGATGGGGACGCTCTCTTTAGAGTCGGAGCCGAACACGAATGAATAACTTGTTCATGAACTATGGGCCCTGGATTCACTGATAACCTATCGTTTCTACCGCAACTCTATAATATATCACTCGACTGCCGTCATCTGCATGCATAGCTGTCTACATCGTTCATCATCGCGTTCATACTCTTACATTAGATTTGGTACATATGTAAAGGGCATCAAGAGAAATGAGAACTTTATCTTACGCTAGGAAATGACATAAGGTGATTTTTATCTTGTTGAGGAGACAATATACCCTTTTCAAATTTACAATACGGTTGGAAATAACTTGAAATTGAATATAAAATATTTAGATATAATAGATAAATAATTAAATTTAATTTAGGGAATCTCCATTAGCTGTGGTATGAAACCAATATCTTAAAGATTGAGCAATAGTACGCATTTAGGTTTAACATTAAGTTCCATTTATAAAAGTTGATATATATAAAATGCAAATCTCAACCACTTTGCTTGGAGCCGCTGAAAGCAAAATTAAAAATATCAACTGTAACTGCTAGTGTGTAGAGTATTAAACTTCGGTTTCACTGAAGTTCACAAAATAATTATGCAAGAATCAAGCAACAAAATATGAACTATAGAAAGCTTTCATTGGAATTTCCAACTTTAGAAAAGATCGTTTTTAGACTTTTCATATTGTGACATTTTATCTTGGGAGGGTATTCTATTCAAAGAAATTCATTAATTGCAGGTGTATTCCTTTCGGTTCCTTCAAAAATTCTGCATTATCTGCAACTGTTAATAACTGATTTTGATAAAGTTTGGCAACTTCTTAAACACATAATATTAAAAATACTGAACACGTATATGAATATGAGTTTTCTAAACTTTAAAGGAACTTTAAAGGACCTCTAAGGATGTTTTGTTTCAAGTGACCTTGAACCTGTTTTTTTTAGGCCCTGTACCGAAGGTACAAGAGCCTATTGGTTTTGTGCAAATGTATGTAACAGGTAGAAATAATAATCGGAGACCCCCCAAAGTTACCCCCATTATGATCAGGAACGATAGAGGAGTCGATATAGACATGTCCGTCTGTCCGTCTGTCCCGTCCGTCCGTCCGTCCGTATGAACGAAAGGATCTCGGAAACGGTAATAGATAGAGACTTCGTGTTTTTTGCATTCGACTAGGACTGCTCCGGAATTTCACAAGTTTATTTTAAAAACTAGCCCCTCCCCCCCTTCCCCATAAAATCGCCCCCAAGACTAAAAATTTCTTCGGCACAAAAAAAAGTATGCCAGTATAGAGATATCGTCCTGTTTAGCCAAAATCCGAAAAGTTCATCAAAATCGGATAATAAATGACGATTTTATAAGCAATTGAATTTGAACGACCCCCCTTTTCGTTTCATACATAAAAAAATGTTTTAAAAGGCACTTAGTCGTGCAGTGAGAAGTGGTCATGTGTTTGGTCATAAGCTAGGGGAACATTTAATGTGTTTGTTAGGCGACCTGCACTGGTACAGGGCCTCTTACAGTCGGTTACGCCCGACTGTGATTTTCTTACTTGTTTTTTTTTGGTTTTATGTAAAGAAACAATTCTTTAAATATTTCTTTCTTAAGAGCCGTTGGTTTTAGATAAAATTGAAGTCAGGACATTGAGCTGGTCAGATTATTCAAAAATTTGGTTATCATTCAGCTTTTGTAGCTTGATGCTTTGCTATCTTGGAGGATATATGATTCTCAAATCAACGTGTCTCGGTAGGGAATGCATTATTGTTTAGTATTCACTTTCGTTTTCATCAAAAGACGATGGAAACCAATTCACCTAACCTATTGTAAACAATGCATCCCAGAATATGACAAAGTCTATAGCCGCCACCATGGCTTACTTTTAGACGAGCGGTGATATTTCTGCTGTCTTTGTACCTGTAGTAGACATACTAATATCTTTTATTTTGATGAGTTGTACTCAAAAGAGCTTTCATATGTCAATAGAATGCTTCTCCAAAACTCTTTTGACTTGTGCAGATGCTTCTTTGCATAAGTCAACCTTTTGCGCTTGTTTACCTTTGATATGTAAGGTATGTTCTTTACTTGGTATATCTTGAAATCTTCTTCTTTCAAACGTCGACGACATGTACGCTCGATTATTTGATTTTTGACATACTTATTCCATTGATCTGACGCACCGGAAGCAAACCCCATAAAGTATATGAATCAGCATTGAATATGAATCGATATAGACATCTCGCTGAACACCGAGAACTTGGAGGCATTAAGAGATAGGGCCTTCTAGAATAAATGTTTGGACTCTCCTATTCATTCTGCAGATAATATGTACTTACTAACCCCTCAGATATGATCTGCATTTGCCATACACTCTTATTCCTACTTTCAAAGTTTTATGAAAGAAGTTTTGTCTTTGTAGTTAATTTAACTATAAATGCCAAACTTGATCTATTTAACCTAAACCCTAATAAAATATTCCATAAATTTCCAAATCGGATCACTAAAAGCGGTAAACCTCCAAAAAGTTGAGTCCGTCTGTTTGACTGTCCATTGAACAAAGAGACTATAATAGATAGAGTCTTTAAATTTGTGTAAAAAGTCTCTCCCACAATCTTTATTTTACTCATTGAAACCTGCCGCTCCTGTCCAAGTTGTACCACTAAAATGGGTCTATAGAAATCTGTCCCTCCTTTCTCCGTTTCTGTACAAAATTATTTTGTTGTTGAAAGTTCAGCTAGGAACATCGAAGTCAACTACAGTGCTTTTCTTGTTTTAGTTATATTTGAACATTTTTGGTACTTCGAATCCGGCTATGACTCTGGCTTTATACAACCAAATTTTAGAACATATAAAAATCTCCATGCCTCGCTCACAAGTACATCTATTTCTTTGAAAAACACAACTAGACTCTTCTGTCTCTATATAAATAGTTTGTTTATTTCTCGAGCTGACAGCTGCATAATCAATACAGAGCCTTCTTATGTGGAGCCACATCCGGTTTGTTCATTATATGAAGTTCAAACTCAAATTTCATCGATTTAGTAATTAATCGCTTAGTGTATGCATTCTGTAGATAGATATTTACTATGTGAAACATTTTAATCAACTATTTACGACTTGAAAGTATTTTTTAGAGGGTAAGTGTATTAAAGCAATGGTTTTGCCGAAGGTCCTGATTTTTTAGAAGCTCAGTATTTCTTTTTTAACCTATTTATTATAATTAAAAATTCTATAAAGTGATAAAGTTCTATTTAGAAGATATTAATAAAAAAGTGCTACAAAATGTTGACTATTGAACAAAAATTTCTGCTGCATTATTAAAGCAGGACTTTAAATTTAATTCGTATAAAAAAGTTAAGAAAAAGGCAATTTAAAAATGTTAAGTGAAGCTTGCTTACCTTTGTCAAAGGCAGCATCGCCATCATCGTCAACGTCATCATCAACATCATCACCATCGCTGATGATATTTTTAACAATATCGCAAAAACTACGCACTTTATCCAAGGCTGCTTCGAATGGCACTAAGAACTCGTTAAGACGCATATCGCCAGCATCAGCAATGTTCTCGGAATTGTTGTCAGGGATTCTGTTGCTGGTGGTAATGGGTTTGTCACTATTTACAGCATTGTCATTAATGTCTGCTAAATTATCACTTGAGAGTGCGATAGCATTGTTGTTGTCAACAAATGTGGCAGGCATTTGTACGATTTCCGGCTGTTGTTGTTGGTGCTGTTTCTTTTGAGACTGCGTCTGAAATGTGTCATCGATGCGGCGTCGCATAATATCCTTTGGCAATATGTTGCTAGACTTGCTATTGCTGATGATATGCGGCAGTATGGTAGCACTTTGATGTGTCAACAAATTGCCACGGCGCATGGCCTTGCTAATGGCAAGGACATATGGATCATGTTCCGTTTGTTGACGTATAGACTTTGCTGCCGGTTGTTGTTGTTGTTGCTGTTGTTGCTCCGGCTGCTGTTGCTGTTGGTGTTGGTTCTGCGTATTGACAGCATGCTGCTTGTAATTTCCGTTGCTCTGATTATAGCGATGATTGTAGGCATAGTAATTGACAGGATATCGTATACGCTGTCGTTGGTGTTCTCCTGCTTTTGGTATTTCTGCTGCTGTTGCTGCTGCTGCTGCTCCTGCCACACTTGTCTGCAATATAATCCAATTGTTGTGCGTTGTAATCGGCTGCCAAGTATCGGATTTCTGCTGCTGCTGTTCTTGTTGTTGACTTTCTTCATTATATAAGTTGTACGGATTGTTGCTATTGTTGTCAACGACATTAAAACGATTTAACTGTTGTGCATTAATTTGTATTAGTGTAAGCACAACAATTAGCAATATTTGCTTTGGCCACAACATTTTGATACAATTTAAACTTTTTATTGGCACTTTTATCCTTAATTTTAATATAGTTCAAAGTTATTTCAATGCCAACACGACAGCTGTCTGAAAGCCAAACAAAAAAAAAAAAACATTGAAAAAGAACACCGTAAAAATTTAGTTCATCCTCCGTACAAAGTTCATTCGCAAATAAACGTCTGACAGCAAATGATCGACATTTTATCATTGTTTTACTTCAGTGATTTTTATTGGCTTTCTTTCGCCGAAAGTGGTCAGACCTATGGGCAATTGTGGGTCTTTTTCTATCTTTGTCTGTCTCATATAGACCAAAGACTAGCCAGCCACTGCTAAAACGAATCAAGTGAGCGCAAAAGCGACAACATACTTTTACTTCAATTTAGAAGTGAACAGTTGTCAGTAATGGTAATAAAATCAGAAACCTCAACTTCATTTTACTGTCTATGATTATAATCACCTACACTGCTAGTATAACGCAGCAATAGTCCATTTCTGTACAATGACAGCAACGACCATTCGACATCTTCATCATCTTTTACTTGTATAGGAGGAATCCACTGTTCAGCGGAGCAACACTTTAGCGTTCTGGTGGTGTCTTTCAAATGGAATTCGTTCAAGCGTTTAACTTTGCTCTTCGCTGAATTGGATTTGTTTTCATTCTTTAATTTGGCCTAAATTAATGCCGGCTTTATTATCTTATATATGTATATAGTATGCTTGACCCGACTGTTTTGTTGTTGGAAATTTTATGGTGTATATTTTTTTTTATTCAGACTTGATTTTTATATGAAAAGAAAACCTACGCCGGGCATAGCCGGATTTAAGTGCTAGTACTATATATTTATTGTACCTTTTCATATCTCTTTCTCTGTTTTTAATAATAAATATCATAAAAACTGTAGTTCTATAAACTATTACGTTGATTATTACGTGGTTTGATGGAGATGGACAGATTTACCACCTTCTTTTGTTTAACGAGCCTGAATTGATTCGCTTAATACGCACACATCTAAGTATGTGTGAAATAATAAAAGTAAAATATTTTACTGAAACTCTAAAATTTAGATGTGATGAACATGAGCAAACTGTCTAAGATAGAAGCATCGAAGTAGAGAGGTAGAGGTTGTATTTCAAATATTTAATTCTTTACGTTTCGTCACAAAACAATATAAGGCATAGCTTAGGTTAGGTAGCAGTGGCTGGCTGAGCACTAGACCAACCCTACACCCAATCAAAAATAGAACCATTGTGTTACCATTTCAGAAGTCTTGCAGTCGCAGAAGTCTTTTCTTTTCTTTGTTGTGCAGTAACTCTTTAGCTCCTCTCTTTAACAGTAAGATTTTTTAAGTTCCTGAGCAGTGTATTTCTTCAAACGTATCGCAGTGCATTACGTGTTTGAAGCTTTTTAAGATTTATGTTGCTTCTTTTGTTTACGTTAATCTTTATTACTAGAAGGGATAGCTCCAAAAAAATCTGTATCAACTTTCTGTGTTTTTGTATGAACAATTTGGTATATTTGGGATATTTTGCATCAATTCCAATAAAATATTTTATTCAGGTCAAAATCTGATCAGTAAATGAAGTCGAAAGAATGTCGACAGACATGTCCGAGACTATAAAAGATACAACCGATTAACCTCAGAGATTAAAAAAGCGTTTGAGCTCCGCGAATACTGTTCCGCAATCTTTCTCGATGTAGCTTAAGCATTTGATCGCGTTTGGCTCGATGGACTTAAGTACAAAAGAAAAGTAATGCTTCCCCAAAATACACACAAAATGCTTGAATCATATCTCAGCAATAGAGCATGCACTGTAAGATAGAAGGACTACATAACACAGAAGTCTCAAATTAAAGCTGGAGTACCCCAAGGCAGCGTTCTTGGTCCTTTATTGTATGTTCTTTACACATCAGACATACCAACAGCCATCTTAAGTAGATATCGATGCCCAATAAAAGCAATTAGACAACTAGCAGACCATCTCATTCTTCTCGAGCAGTGGCTAGCTCGTTAATGTGCACATTAAAATAGTTTCCATACTCCTTGGATCTTAAATCCAACGGATTACAATATTTTATATCTTTTGTAGGCTTGGGATTGTGCTAAACAACTTTAAAATTTGTATTCTCTGAAATAATTATAACTGTTGATGAAAATATTATGGATCATATATATATATGTCTCTATGAACACACTTATTCTGTGCCAAACTAGAGTAACAGAAGCTGTCAGAACAACTATGAGTCTATAAAAAAAAGTTAATTTTTGAAATGTACGATATTTTTTAATAGATGGATGGAATAGATGGATGAATTTTTTATTTTTTTTAAAAATACATATTTTCCAGATAAATATTTAAAAAGAAATGACGAAAAATGTTTGTTTATTTAAATTCGAATGTTTTCTCGATTTCAAATCATTTTTTACGCATCTAACTTAAGAATATTTTAAGTATTGGATGCACCTCCAACTTGAGAACAAATGTCTACCGAATAGGGTATGGAATTTCATTTTAAGAAAAATATGCATTTACAAAAACTTCACAAAAATATTGGAACTGCCGTTAGTTTTTTGGAATTTTTCTGGAATTTTGGAAACCCATTAAGTAATACGTTAATCGCGATTCAAGAGAAGTGTGAGTGGAATATACCAAAATAAGTAAATGTTTAGAATGAAAGAAAGATTTGATGCGTTATTATTGCTTGTTGCAAAGTATTGAACTAGTTGCGAATTATAAACAGTTTCACCTTGTCACCTTGCTGCAGAAATCTAATTAAATCACATAAAAGCACGCTCCATGGCTGTAAATTTTTTTAATTAGAGAGGAAAGAAATGAGTGAGGGACTGCTAAATAGTGATATATGATGTAAACATTTTGTGGTGATTTTCTGTAACCACAAAATTTCTCTCTGTCTCACTCTTTCAATTTTTCTTACTGCCTCTCTCTTTCTCAATGCAGCTTAGCAACTTCTCATTGCAAGTGTGCAATTATTTCAAGTAGAGATTTTCTGAAAACAAAATCGGTTTATAACATTTTCACTAGTTGCAAATGGGGATTCTGTCAATAAACTTTAAACAATGGAATTTATTCATTGAAGAGCTATGAGCTGCCGCTATTTACGCTGCTCTTTTGTCTTACAAAAGCGTCCTCTTGGGCATACAACTTGAAGCTGGCAAATAGTTATAATGATTTACTGAAAATCGCGTTGACAAAGTTATTGACGCGCGACTGAACGCCGGTTTGATGTCGTCGGTTGGCTCGTGACCAAATGAAGCGTTATGCGATTTAATTGTCTGTTAATTTAAATTTTCCATTTCGGAAGCAAAAAGCGTGAAAATGTTTCTATCAGTCGAATAGAAGCACAATTTCTTTTTGTATTGTATAATAATTTCACTTTCAGTTTAATCAGTTTGCTTTAGCTTTTTAATTAATATTTTTTGTTAAAGTATAACAATTTCCGCAGTGTTTTTGTTTCACGAGGCTTTGCAGTCGACAGCGCGTACTAAACTGGACTCAAGAATGCTGCGCAAACTGGGCATATAAAAGTGCTGATAGAAAGTCTGTAGCTGAGAGTTGGTCACTTGGTATCTGTCTGTCTTTCTGCTTAGTTATTTATATAAATTAGCATAATTTGGTTGGCACTAATCTTGCAGTGGCAGTGTATATAGAGTTGATTTACACGAAAGTGCAAGGCCGTTTAGACCTTGGTCCGTTGCAGTTTGTTGGTTGAATTTTGCTGTCATTCTTGCATATTGGAGGTTAAAGAAAGTTTTTGCAGTTTTGTACTCTGGATATCTTTTTTTAAAAGGATATCTGTGCAAAGGGAGCTTGAAAAACTAAAATTGTGACTCCAAATCGTGATAATCAAATATTATTGTGCTCTTGCAGTCACTCCTGTCATATTTATTCCACAAAAATGCAACATCTTTCCACTACACCCATTGATTTCATTTTCAGCATTTTGCTGCTGCTGTTTGTACCAGCTTTGTTGTATCTGTAGACCTCTGCTACATGGCTTAGTGCTTGTGATAATTTATCAACTACTCGTTGTGGAAAGTTTTGTTGAATGTTGAGCTCAAGTGTTAATTTGCTAAAGTGGAAACTGATTTAGACATTTTTTAGTGTTTCAACAGAATCATTTTGCATAAATTCCTTGTCTTCCTTGTTTCGGTTGGTTGCTGATAAATTTTAGAGTACATATTTCACTATTTTGACGATACGATTGTGAGAGTTCATTGTTAAATTCTTGCATCCACTTGACATCTACATAAATTCTCTGCTTCATCATCCTCATCCATTGTCTGGGTTTATCAATTTGAGTGCTTCTGCTTCAGCTGTTTTCTTTGTTGCAGCTTTTGCATTGAGCATTCATTGATTTACTTAGCTGTTTGGATGAGATTTGTGCTTCGTAGACAACGAATTTATTATTTTTAGTTGAAGTACTAAAGCTGAATTTAAATATTCTTATTTACCTTAATTGAAATTTGAAAATTTCATTGAATTATTTATTAGAAAAAAAGTTTTAGCATCACTTTGGAACATGCTTTAATTTATGTTCCACACAATTTTTAGTTTTTTGGCTGAAGTTTATTTTTATTTGTTTTTTTTTGTGGTGGCTTTTTAGGCGTTTCGCTATGCGGGTGAAAAGTTCAAAAAATTGTTGCATACTTTTTTGCATAAAAGTTCTCCTACGCTGCTGTTTCTTTCGTTTCCGGTCTTTTGTTTTTGTTTTTGCTTTTGTGTAGCATGCTTTTGGGTAGATTTCAAAAAGTTTATTTTTATTCAACTGAAACTGAATTTAAAAATAAATATTTTTGTTGCTTTTATGCTGGCAGTTCTACGAACATATTAGTTCAGATATTAAGTGTTCAATGTAGGCGAAATTTATTTTTAAAAATGATAATTCGGAAAGTTGTAAAAATTCCAAATATTATTCAAACAGCAGAAACTTGTAACAAGTTCGCGAAAACAAGAAAGAACAATGAAATCGAGTGGGTTCTACTCGTACTTAGACCACTTGAACCATTAAATAACATGGTCGAAATTTAATACAGATATTTTCAGCTTAACTTAAAATAAAAATAACTGTACTGCAGTGTTCTGAAATAAAATAAGTCGGGTATAACCGACTGTAAGAGGCTCTGTACCAGTACAGGTTGCCTAACAAACACAGTAAATGTTTCCCTAGCTTATGACCAAGCAGTGCAAAACAAAAAAGTAGGAAATCTATTAAGAAAAAATGGTACTAACGAAAAGTATTTTGCTCCTCCCACTTCTCACTCCACTCATAAGTGCCTTATAAAACATTTTTTATGTATGAAAAAAAATGGAGGACGGAAGTATCATAGATCGTTCTTATTCAATTGCTTATAAACTCGTCATTTATTATCCGATTTTGATGATGTCTTGGGATTTTGGCTTAGAGAGTCGTTATCTACATACTAACATACGTAATTTGTTTTGTGCCGAAGAAAATTTTACCCTTGAGGGGGATTTTATGGGAAAGGAGGGGAAGCGGCAAAATATTAAAATAAACTCGTAAAATTCCGGTGAAGTTCTAGCCGAATGCAAAAAGAGCGAAGTCTCTATCTATTATCGTTTCTGAGTTTCTTTCGTTCATACGGACGGACAGACGGACATGGCTAAATCGACTTCTCTATCACTCCTGAACATAATAGGGAAAACTTTGAAACTTGTCTCTTACCTGAATGTAGGCCATCATATGTCGGCTAGGCTAAAATTATTTCTTAGATATAAATTTTGATTAACAGAGGCTCTTAGATCATTAATTTTTTTGAACATTGTCAAAATCACCAAACTCGATATTGTTTGACCTGGTTTATATGATGAAAGACATCTAAGAAAAGTATTTTCACGATATTTCATAGGCTGCAGAATTTGAGGAACTGTTCTGCGAGTCCCGTTAGCTTGAGGAACCAGACAGGAACCAGGCAGGTTGCGGATAGCGAACGGCCATACCGAGCTGAACCATAATATGTTAACTATTTGGCCTATCAAACTGTTACCAACAAAAAAAAACTTATAAATAGTGTGGATAATATATTACCTATTCAAACAGAGCTGGCTTCCACTCAGATTAGGGTACATCTGGATGTTGTAACTTCTTTACCTTTTGCAGCAATGGTCGAGATGGCGCGGTTTCTGCAGCCGTCTCTACGTGATGATTTCCATCTTTCTGCGTTGGTTTAGAAAGTGCATAACTCGCCGGTTAGGGTTGTTTCTCAAGCGTTCCATAGGCCTGATGAATAATTACTTCCCCAATTTTGGCTAACTTTTAGGTCATTTTCAATATTTGAAGTTAGCTTGTACCACGGCAAGGAACTTTGCCTTGAATATTCTTATTTTTAATATTAAGAGCCAACTTAATTTGACAATTCTGAATCTGATTGATCTAACCAAGGTGCTTATGTGCTTGCTGAATGGGAGTCGTCCATCTACGTAGACGCCAAGGTATTTGTGTCCGGGACAATTGCAGAGAGTGAGTGGCAGCATATTTCAATTGCTTTGTCCACCGTTCCAAAATAATGCAAATACAAGTGCATTGCATCAGTTGAAATGAAGATCCATTTTTGTCTGGATAGGACGGATGTGTAGTAGGCAAATGTGGCTAAGATTTCGACTTGTGATTCCATTCTTCGAAATCCAAAACAAAAGAGAGGTCCGCAGAGTTAGTGTAATTGGGGTGGCAACAGGCTTTTATGTTTGTAGAGTAGGCCATCGTGTCACATTCTTGTAAAGGTCTGCGTTAAATATAAATAGACCACCACCACGTACTTCTTGGCTTTAAAACCTTCGAGAATGAAGCTGACCACTTTATTAAGTTGTTCTGGAGATCCATGGTCTTTTTGGAACTCAAACTGTAATTGCTTTACTGCCAGCTTCTTTTTCAGCAAAAACTTTCCGAACAGCTTGGCTACCGCAGGAAGTAAGCTGATTGCTATGTATGTATGCACTGCCAATGGGCTCTTTTTCTTCACTCCCGTGGTATATAACTAATCTCAGCACCGTATTAAATATCAGAATTTTGCGGAAAAGGTAGAGAAGTACATTATACAACTGTAATATAATCAATTTCAAAAGGAAAAATGGCAAACGATTGAAAAGTGAAGCAAAAAAGTATTTGCTTATAGTCACGTTAGCAATTAGAAATGCTTTAAGTTCGTCAAATATGGCTTCTATCTAGATGTAAGCCAAGATAGTTATTTCCTTTGATTTCGTTGGAGTTCTTGTTTGGTAGATTTTTCTTCGAGGAATACTTTTACCAGTGGTTAGAAAGATGCAGGCAAATTTTTAGAATTTTAGAATTTTATGTCAAACTCGGTCAAATGCTTGTCTGAAGTCCAGACAAATGGCACAGCAGTACAGTTTGCTTTTAAATGCATCCTTTAAAGTTTACACTACATGATGTTATTGCTCTGATGTACCATGCTTTCTACTGAAGCCTGATGCCATGTTTGACTAGTATTGGTCGCAATCTTCTCAGCAATATTCTCTCAAATATTTTAGAAGCACTGCATGAAGGTTGAACGGTCTGGTGGCTTTTTTGGGTTGTACCCAATTTGACGATAATTCTTTCGGCGGTGTTGATTCATTCCGTGGTGGTCCAACTGATAGTGTTCCACTCGGTGAAGGTCCATTTGGTGGTTTCCCATTAAGTGGTAATCCACTTGGGGGAAGTCTATTTGATGGTGATAGGCCATTTGTTTGAGGTCATCCATGCGATGGTGGTCTATTTATTAGCTATTCATTTTATAGTAGCTCGTTTGGCAGTGTTCCATGTGGGGGTAGGCCGATTGGTGGAGGTCATCTATCCGGTGGTGGTTCACTTTTGGTGATTTGTTTAAAAAGTTTAACTTATGATTCCACCTATGACACGTTCTCTGTTATTGGGCTCGTTATTGGAAAAATGTTGTCCACTATTTTGGGTCCACAAACATGTTCAGATTTGGAAATCATGTAATTTGTTAGTTTTGATTTGACTATCAAAAGTAATATAATATAATATTGTATTGTATTGTCATCCCGATTCGATATCAGTTTTATCCAATAATTAGAAGTCAGTTAAAATTGAGTTAAAGAATTCAATGTGAAACACACTCACAAAACAAGAAACACTGCGAAATTTAAGAAATATTTTTTTTTGCAGGCCAATATTTAATATTTTGTTTAAAGGAAACAAATCTTTGTATGGTAGGCTTTATGGCACTGACCTAAAGTGTTAGCAAGCTTGAAGATTATAGCCTTTCTTCATGACATGCCTATATAGACTCGACTTTTAAGCTGATTAAGATCAATGCGGTCTGCCACGCCTCATTATGCCTGCTTCACAAATTAACATAAAATAAGCATGCCATTGGCCCCCAGGGCTGGATATAATTAATAACTTATGCAAAGTATTTATATGTCAGTGACCTTCTAAGCCAGGCACTAATTCCGAACAATAGAAATACAATTTAAAATAATTTAGCAACTCTATGCTAAATTAATTAATTATATTAACTAGTTTTTTTGTTATATTTATTTTAATACTAAATGCAACGTATTTCTTTATTTGGTTTTATACAAAAGACGCCAGCTGCAGCCTCGACAGCTGCTAAATGCTTTTTGGCAAGTTTGGTTCCTGCTTTTTTATAACATTTTGAAACAACCAGATTTTTTAATGAGTTTCGTGTTCTACTAGTATTTACTTTTATTGTCCAGGCGATACAAAGTAATCTTCAAAACCCATTTTCAAAAAAAAAAAACAATAAATAAGTACAAAAGTGTTTATATGCTGCCGCGCTTGTTGGACAGGTTTTAGCTGAGTTAAGCTCGTTTGTTCGCAGATAAGACACATGTCTGACTCAGCACAAAGACACACGGCATTATAAATTAATAGGTCGGCTTAACTTAGTTTTTGGGGATTTTTTTTTATGTTTCTTTTATTAGTTTCTGATTTAATATATGCGGACCAACTAGTTTTGCGACGCCTTTTTCTTTTACCTTATATGACACAATTATTGGGTTTTCGCCTTTTTTTTGGCTTGTGTTTGGGAATCGAGAACCTGTTGCCTATCTATAATCTAAGCAAACAATCTATATCGTTGGTACGCACTAATATTCTGCACACTTTGGCTGTAGGGTATGGAATTTTTAATTTATTAATTGTGACATTTTAAAAGCAGCAGCGCGCGAATTGTTCTTTTTGGCTAAACGTGATTTCGTTTTAGACTGGCTGGCGCAGATAGATGAGCAGAAGAACAATTTGGAGGCAATAAATATGTTTGATTTCTGGTTGATGAGATTAGTTAGTTTCGTTCTACGGTTGCGTAAACTTCGCTCATCGAAATGAAAGTGAGTGACAATTCGAATACAATAACAAGTTTAAGCCATGAAGGACATAAAGGATTATACTAAAAAATGTGTGTTTATTTACTTTAAATAGGTATTTGTTTGTATTTTGGCGCTGGCCGCTACATTGGCTACCGCAAATGCGGGTCTGCTTGGTTTGCTAAAGGGCGGCGGCGGCGGTGGTGGCGGCTATAGCGGTGGCGGCGGCTACAGCGGTGGTGGCGGCTACAGCGGCGGTGGTGGTGGTGGCTGGTCCGGCGGTTATAGCGGCGGTCATAGCGGCGGCTATGCCAGCGACTACAGCTACGGCGGTGGTCACGATAGCGGCTACAGCGGCGGTCATGGCGGTGGCGGCGGACATGTTCAAGTTTATAAAATCATCACCGAGAACCATGGTGGTGGCGGTTATGGCGGCGGCGGTTATAGCGGCGGCGGTGGTGGTTATGGCGGCGGCGGCTATGGCGGTGGCGGCTATGGCGGTGGCGGCAGCTATGGCGGCGGTTATAGCGGCGGTCATGGAGGCTACAGCGGCGGTCATGGCGGTGGCCACGGCGGTCATGTTGATGTCTACAAAATTATTACTACCACATCTCACTCCGGCGGTGGCGGTTATGGCGGCGGCGGCGGCGGCTATGGCGGTGGCGGCTATGGCGGTGGCGGTTATAGCGGCGGTCATGGTGGTGGCTGGTCCAGCGGTGGCGGCAGCTCCGGCTGGTGGAAGAAGTAAATGTGATGTTTTTGTGTACTATGTACCACACTGCCTTTTCAAATATAGTAATTTTTAAATAATATAAATTTTATTTGGTTTTATTTTGATTTTTATGTTGTAGAACTTGAGCAGCCAGAAATGCGCGCGCTTTAAATTTAATTACGTTGAATTAACACTCAACTCCTAATTCTTTCAAATTACCTAAACAACGCGCATCCAGTATTATTAGAATATATTACACAAGAACAATTAATATTCACTCAATGCCTTTCACTATTAGCCAAGCTCTAATTAATTTATGTGCCAATTCGATTTAACTTTGAATCAAGTATTTGCTGCTATTTTTAGTAGCTCCAATTTCACGCTCGACATTCTTCCTATATTACCTAATCGTTTATTACTTAAATATTTAAAATGATTTGCATAACTGGTTTTGCTTTTTAATTTGGCATTAATTTTTTTTTAATATAAATAAATAAATTGTAATCAGCGCTTTTGGTGTTTGTGTCATGTAAAAAGAAATTGGGACCATTAAAAAAACCAAATTAATGCTTGTAACGTAATGCTTAGAACTTAGATATGCAAAATTAATCTTTCTACTAAATGAAATCTGCATTATTGCATAATAGTGAAGCTTCAGATCAACTTCGATAGACATCTTAGTGCGGGCCCTAGTGATGACACTAGCTCAAAAATTGACGACTGTATACTCTATAAACTAAATGAATCTCGCCTTAAAGTGCTTTATTTATTTATTACAAAAATGCCTCATTAATATTTCTTTTTTACTCTTCATTTTCTTTTTCACAAAAGTTTTTTTTTTGCCATCTGTCACTGAATTAAGTTGTTTGTGTGTTACGAACAGTGAGAATAAATTAAATACTAAATGAATAGAATAAATGAATAAACTTTAAGAATAATCTGTATATGATCTTGAATTTAATGATGAATAGTTAGAAAAATAAGTTAATATTACAATTTTGTTCTGGTATTTTTAAAATATTGAAAGAATCTTCGGAGACTCCGTGCAATATGTATGGAGAGCACAGCTTTTACAATTGTTGCGAGCTCGGCTTATGTCAGCCGCGGTAACACGCTACTTGCATTCATTTTATTAACCAGAAACTCGCCAACATAAAAAAACAAATTACGGCTTAAATTGAATGGGTTCCGACCAAATCGGTTTTGTGTACATCAAATCAACACTCTACGCATCATTGTGGAAAAATCGGTAAAGTGAAGTTCCCCGTAATACCAAATTTTTTGTGCACTTCGTACGAGCGTTTGACAACATCAAAAGAAACGAGATGTTGAGTTCCCAGAGCAGTTCTCGAGTACCCGACAAAGTTATTGATCTCATAAGGGCTCTGTATGAGGACGCAACTATCACCGTGCGATTCAATGGCAACCATCTCTAATTTCACCAATCACCACTCCATTTAATACTGTTCCTCGACGGCATTCAAAAACGCACAAACGCGGAGGTGCTGGATGTGTATTGTGAGACTAAATCAAAAGAATAGCGACTTAGACATGGCGCATAATGGTGCTGCAGTGAAACTGCGATGTCTGGAAGCTAATCTCGCCTTGCAATTCGTCTTAATATCAACTTCTTAAAAACAAACTATCCCAGCTGCGCCACTGAGTGTCGTATTATATTACAGAAGATGGAGGTAGGGCAATAGTTTCAGCTGCGCGTATAAGCAGCTGTGTTAATCTCATCGTATTATATGGCTCTTCGACGTGAATGGTTTCGGACTGCATTGGTACGAAGCTTTAATCTTTAATCAACAAATATCTGAGCAAGAAATTATTTCAAATGCTGACCTGAAAAAAAGATGTAATTCGATCGACAATAATATTGCAAAGATGGCTTCCAGTGGAACCACCAAGACAGCAGTCAGAGAAGCCATCCAAAGCAACCGGAAGCAAAAAAGAACGAAGTCTATATCTATAGCCGTTTCCGAGATCCTTTCGTTCATACGGACGGATATACGGACATTGCAGTATCTACTACTATATCGCTCCTGACCATAATGGCGAGTCTTCGACCATTATTTCTAACTAATAGGCTCTTGTACCTTTGGGCCTAAAAAAGAAGTGCTTCATCAAGAGAATGTGGTACTAATCGAATTTATTTGAGACCAGAGATGGTACTAAAGTTTCTTTCAGCTGTGCACATTATCCTGATGTAGGAAGTAAAGACGCAGCTACATTTTCTCATCGCCAGTAGATTTTGGATGAACGTCTCGTGGATCTACCGAAACATGTTTAATCTGGAAGCAGCGAAACCACTTGAAAACAGTTTACACGTATGCAAAATTTGATTGATTCCCATTCATGAATATTTTGTACTGACTTGAGTAGAAGTCGAACATGCTTACAGAGATGCAAGTAAAATAAATAAATAAATAAAAAAGTAGGTTTTTGTTGTTTATTCATCTAGAAATCGGTGTATTTTGTATCAATCCTAAAAATATATTCCATTAGGGTCCAAATCGAACCAAAAAAAGAGATGGCGCCCTACAAAATGGCAAGTTAATTTATATCAATGTTCTTTGTTTTATATGATGATGAAGTCCATAGTACTCTAATGCCCATACATCTTCTATACATATAACAAAATCGGAGACTTGAAATCTTTATAGGCAGCCAAAGCGTCCAACCGATTGAGCTTGAACTCATAGATTAGCTTTAGTTAGACCAGGAAGCCTGTTAAGTTTGGTTACTGGCAGAAATTACTCTATCATCTTCATTACGTCTTGGACGATCGGAGACGATATATTATTTCAAATTCAGTTTTGTAGAAAAGTTTATCTATCTAGGGTCCGTAATGACCAATCACAACAACGCAAATAAGAAGTAGAGGTGCTGCAGTAAGGTGCAGAAGCATGATCAGATGTAAAACATGCTAATCTTCGAGAGACAGATTCTTCGCAAGATATTTGGAGTACAGTACGCGACGGACGAGACTGACAATTTAAGCGGCTTCTTTGGCTCATGATATCTTGTTCGGTTGGAGTAAAGAGCTCATAAATGAATTAATAAATGAAATTAGCAGCCGTTGGACAAAATTTTAAAACAAAATATCATAATTAATAAAACACAAATCATTTTTAGGTAATTTTCCGTCCTATTATCATTGACTGCACAGCACAGCTGCATACCTATATCAGTTTCATAGACATCTCAACTACTATTTACTAACTAAAAACTAAAATTTATTAAAAACAATTTACTGCAAAGGCTTCTGTTTGAGCAACAATTTGCACACGAAAAAACAAAAAAAAAAAAAAAATACTTTTTATTGTTATTTGAGCAGCTGCTCACATTTATTTATGCAATACAAAATAAATAAATAGATACATAAATAAAATACAATTATATATATAGAATATATAAACAGTTTGCTTATAGGGCTAACATCTCTGGTACACTGCGATATGCGATATGCTTTTTATTTTCATATAATTTTTTTTTTTGTATTTTATGGTTTTTTAAAACATTGCAACTTAAACAAGAAAAACTATACTCAATACATTATGCTTAGGGCTAGTGAAACAATAAATAAATAAGTAAATAAATTTTACAAACTATGTTTAACTTATTTGAAGCAGAATTGAGCACTGAAATAGCAAGTAGACAGGAAGTAAATGCATGAAATGAAGTGCATAGCTCAGTACATAGTATGAAATATTTGGCTTGAAGTACAACAAGAAGGTTACAAGAGGACGATGTGTAGCAGCAGAAAAGTTAAAGAAGCTTTGTAAGATAATTGAAAAATAACTGCATTGAAGATTAGAAACTGTGCGCACAAAGGTAAAGAAACGAAAGATTAGTTTTACAAAGTTCAAATGAAGTTCAAGTAAATAGTATAGTGTGGCAGAAACAGCAGCGAGTAGCTAGTAGATAGAAAGTATCTGCAAGATACAATACAATTGCAGATACATGCCGCAATCTAACTGATTGTTTTGCAACTGCACTTTAGATTAATAACAGTAAATGTTAATTTACAAAAGCAAACATTGAATTACATAAGACATAGTGAAAATGAATTTCAGTTAATAGCTACAGCAGAGTATGGAATGCATGAAATCAACTCGTTTGCATTTGGCAGAAAGCTAAGCAAAGAAATCTAATTACAAATGCATGGCTTGCGTATTGTTCTTTGCTTCTGCAGTGCGTTTAAATTGAAGTAAAAACAAAAAAAAATCGTATATTTTATCATTAACATAATTATCTATAAGATAAATGCTGCATTCGTCATTGCCGTCGTCATCATCATCATCATCCATCATCATCATCGTCCTCATCATTATCATCATAATTATTACATTACTATTAATGCGGTTTGTGGCCTTTATGACTTTTGTTGCTGCTGTTGCAATTGCTGCTGCTGCTGTTGCTGTTGTTGTTGCACTTGTTTCGCTTGTTGCAACAACGGTTGCTGTTGTTGCTGCTGCTGCAATTGTTGTTGTCTGCTATAGCTACGATATGCCAACTCTTGTGCCTCATTCAATGAACGTCTATCCCAGCCACCACCACCACCGCCGCCGCCGCCACCACCGCCGGATGACCAACCACCTGAGCTGCCACCTGAAGACCAACCGCTGCCACCACCGCCACCATTCGATTTGCCCTGCATCAGTTTCTTTAGACCTATAATACCGGCCAGCAGCAGTGCTATTTTGGATATGATCAGCGCTTTACCGGCAAGTATATACAGCATGCCCATTGCAATGGGTATCATGCCCATCATTTTCATGGCCATGCCCATCATCATCATGCCCATCATTTTCTTCATTTTGCCACGACCTGTAAGTTGAGAGGGGTGAAAAAAAAAGAGAAAATTTAGTGCAAATGTTTTATATATATTTTTTTTATTACTTTTATATTTTTTATACGCTATGGTGAAAGTATCTACCATCATTTTGTGAACTTTCACCGACATATTTGCCCTACAATGTAAGTGAAAAATTTTACAATTCATCTGCAATATTTTCTTTGCCTTTGTCGTGTCATAAGTTTGTGAAATAAGAAAATATAAAATGTGATGTGATAGAAATGGCATGAATTGATTAATGATTTTTGATGACTTTCAACTTGTTTCTTATGCGAGGTTGCTATTAAAAATTAGTTAAAAAATATAGGGTGAAATAAAGGTAGAATTTATTTAAAAAAAGCGAAAAATTTGATAGTTGCGAGTTTTGGTTTACTTAAAAATGTAGCAAATGCACAGCGAAGAGCGTTTTTTGAAAGCAGTTTTGAACATCAACAATTGGATGCTGTTTTCGAGCAATATTAAGTCTGGATGGTTCTGTTAATCGTTAAAATGGCCTTGTTTGGTATTTGGAAACCTCACATATGATTGTCGAAAATCAAATCCACTGCTTGACACTTTTTGATACGGAATTTGTGCTGGTGCCATGATTCGACCATATTTAATAAAGTTACTGATGTAATTTTAGACATAAAGTCTATTTAGCCATTTCTTTTCTCTCTTCAGATAGCTTTTGTTGGTCTGGTGTTCAATTAGTCTTTTAATTCTTATATCTGACCGAGGCTTCGTTTTAATTGCAGCAGCTACCCTAATAAATACAAATTTAAATTGTTCAAGTGTTTAAAAACCTTTCGCAGAAATTTCTTAGAAAATTTGAAAGCAAGGCTGGATCAATAAGTCTTAATTATTATTTCCACTTTCTCATCCAGCTTATTTTATGTAGCATGAAAATTATTATTACTAATATTATTTCTAATGAAGCTTTTGAATACGCTATTGTAAGCCCAAAGAGTCCGTTAAAGGATATTATGAAATATACAAATCATCTTTTAACAAAATATCAGCGCAAATC
Source organism: Leucophenga maculata (assembly GCA_035044805.1). Lineage (NCBI taxonomy): Eukaryota > Metazoa > Arthropoda > Insecta > Diptera > Drosophilidae > Leucophenga > Leucophenga maculata. The sequence goes on from JAWNNP010001197.1 coordinate 3,555,124, forward strand.
AAATTTTTGTTACTTTTAATAATTTGAAACTTATTACAACACAAATTGATAAAGGCGACAAAGATTTGGCATTGTAGGGAGCATTTTTTGTATAAATTATTTAATTCACAATTCATGGAATGTAAAATTTATAAAACTAATTCAAGAAGCAAACAATTTCTATATAATCAATTTCAAGCTGCAATCCAACAACATAGGAATTATATTTGTACGGATGAGTTCAAAATTGTTCTAAAGTTTTATATTGGAGGTAAATTCTTTAGAGAAATTGGAAAAATTGTAGGCACAGCTTATCGATTCAAATAGTAACTAAGAATGTTTCATTTCATCGCAGGCCAAGATCTGGTCGTCCCCGCATATCCAATCGAGAGAAAAAAGGAATTGTACAGTTGGCACACAGTAAGCAAAGCATGAAACTTTAGGAAGTTATTGAATACACTCCCACGCAGAGTATAGGCATAGTAAAACCAACCTATGGAGGGGGTGATGCCTCGCCACCATATAGTCGATTAAAAATTCGTCATATCTTCGCAGCCATATGTGGTACATGGATGAAATGTGTTAAACATGTTAAAGGCATCGATCCTGTTAAGTTTGGTCTTATCTCAAGAGGGCGATGATTTATGTCAACCTCATCGAAAAGCTATTACAGCTCGTGGTTCATACGGGACCTATACTCGTCGCCGAAATCCTGTGAAGAATCTTACTCTCAATCTTAGTCTTCCAACGCTGTTTCATCTGACTCAATCACGGACCGTGCCTCTGCGCCCTACAATAGAACCGGGAGTATAAGCGTCATATAGATCTTGATTTTTGTCACCCAAAAAAGCATCTGATTCTTCGCCTGCAAGCCTGCAAGCCTGATTCTTCGCCTGATCTACAGGCGGACGTCTTTATTGCTACTTATTTCGGATCCAAGATAGACACAGTTTTCTGAAACACTGAAGTTGAAATTCTCCATCGGCACTGATCGTCCAAGACGCGTTGACCGGAGCGCTTCGTCTTGTCCTCATTCACCGCTAGACCCATGAGCCGACACTGTTTTTTAATCTCTTAGAACGCTTTGCTGATTCGCCGTTCCTGCGTTCTTGATATCGATATCATGGGCGTAAGCGAGCAACATCACTTCCTTTTGGAAGATCGATCCCGGCGTACTTTGTATGTACGGGCACTGGCGTAAGATGTATTCCATCGGAAGATTGAAACTTCTCTTGGTATGAAAGAGGTCGGAGAGGTTTTTCCCCACCCTGACAACAGACAATCTTTGCCGGGATACCCAGTGCAGACAGTGCATCGAAAAACTTCGATTGTATCGGCGTTGCGAAAGCGGCTTTATAGTCGACAAATAGGTGGTGTGTGTCTTTAATAAACTCACGGGGAGAAGTAATCTTCTTAAATTCGTACAAAATTATAGTGGGCTGTGCTCCACCATTCATATAAGCAATAAATAAAGTTTAACTTATCTTCTAAGCCATTTGAGGTACAGGGTTTGAAGTTTTGTATACATGTCAGTGTGATCGGAAGAAGAAATTGAAAAAAAAAAAAAAAAAATTCATCATATACCAGGCGCAGCCCAGCTTGTCGGGTACAGCTAGTGTATTATAAAAAAAATTGTTGCGAACGTATCCCAAGTCTATTAACCGGAATTCTATAGAGCATTTGTGGACTTACTCGTAAGCAGTATCCGGAAACACACCATTATCTCCAAGTATGTGCAGCGACGAGATAATAGCGGAATGAGAGAAAATTACAACCGATGATACAAAGAAACTCCATACCAAGACGTCTTGGAGACTTAAGCCTTACGAAGGTTGCTACATATATTTTACTAGCCTGAGCAACAAAACATGTTGCCAGATGCAATTTGACGTCTCCATCGTAAAGTCTGACATTTTTTAGGCCTAACTTACTGTAAACACTTTGACGTACGAGCGCAATTCTGTTTCTTTACAGGCAACTGAAAAATTCCTCTCGGCCAAAAAATTGAATTAAACTTTGAACATTTTCGTGCAATGATTTATTACGATTTTCGACGTGGATTATTAAGACAACAGTGCACCAATCAACTTAAATCATCTTTTGGTGATGAAGCTGCATCCTTGACCACTGTGAAAAACTGGAACAACGAATTCAATCGTGCGCGCAAAATCGGTCGTTGTGTCAGAAAACATCGATGATGTGTGTGAACTTATATAGCAGGATCGTCTGAGGCATACCTGTGCATTAGTATAATTAGCTTACATACAATATTACATGGAAATTTGGTCGTCAGAGAGGTTTGAGAGAAGGCTTGTGTCGATTGGTGCAAGCAAATGCTAAAGAAATTAATGCAAGGCGCGTTAAAAGCCGTCTAAACAATCGTGTCAGGTGACGAAACGTGGATATATGAGTATGAGTCCGAAATAAACAGCAATCGACCGTCTGAGTCTTTCAAGACGAGTAAATCCAACAAAAGTTGATTGCAAGTTTCTTCTCGAAATCCGGACATGTTGCCACCTTGCCGCTTGTGGAAAGAATGACGGTCAATTCTGAATGGTATACAACCATTTTTTTGCCTGAAGGGTTCGATGAACTGAGGAAAACCAACCGACGAAGACGATTCATACTTCATCACTATAATGCGAGCTCTCACCCTTCGGCCGTATAGATCTTATAGATAGCTAGTATAGATTATTTGCACGATTTAGTAAAAAGTAATTAAAAAAAAATTTCTTATTATATAACAATTTTTAAAAAATATTATTAATTCAAAAACAATTAATAAATTATCAAATGAAACAAAGTTTGGTTCAATGCATCAAATATTAGCTGGGAAATTCCAATTATTCTAAGGGGCAAGTTTTTAAAATAAACTTGTGAAATTCCGGAGCAGTCCTAGTCGAATGCAAAAAACACGAAGTCTCTATCTATTACCTTTTCCGAGATCCTTTCGTTCATACGGACGGACGGACAGACGGACATGGCTATATCGACTCCTCTATCACTCCTGACCATAATGGGGGTAACTTTGGGGGGTCTCCGACCATTATTTCTACCTGTTACATACATTTGCACAAACCCAATAGGCTCTTGTACCTTCGGTACAGGGCCTAACAATCGAACTTAAATTTGAATAAATATTAACGTTTTGATTCTTCGTCGCTTATAGTCTAAGATCTGTTGATTCATGATACTCGACAGACGCAGAGATGATTTATCTTCCGATGAATATTTTATGAAAGATTGCTAAATTATGTTTGTTTCTCAAACAGAACTGTTTCATCTTAAGACTAATAATAATTATAATAATCAACAAATCAGTATGGAGATGGTAACCGAATGTGGTATCAGGAAATATGGAAATATATTTAAATTAGATCTAAGTCTTGCTTCACTTTATTGTATCACTTTTCCAACAATTTACTGAAATGAAATAAATACAATATTTAAACTATTCCCCTAGCTAAAAGTTTGTCGAAACAAAAATAAAAAATAAATTTTAACACGTTACCCCAGCCAAATGTTGGTGAAAATGAAACAAAAAAAAATTTATTTTAACTTTTTCCTTAACACAAATGTTGGCTTAAATACAAAAAAGAATTATTTTAATACTTGCTGCCAGCCAAAAATTTAGTGAAATGAAAACTTAAAAAATTAAGTATGCGGAAAATATTTAAGGAGCCACTACGTATGATATTTCGATGCCAATTTAATTTAAAAAATAAACTGGAACTCGTGCATTAAGGATTTTATTTTCAACGCGACATTTAGTTGTGCAACTATTTTGCACACAATAAACACTTATAAACAAACTTGAATAAAACATGCTTCATACAACAAACTACAAGGTCGCTGCTTTAGCTACTTTAAATGCAAAGTTTTGAATTTACCATTTAAAAAATAACTTTTTTTTACTGCTTTCAATTAAATTTAAAATATTTGCGCTATGTGAAAGTGTTTTTCTGCTGCTTATATGCGCAGCAGACAAGATGCATTTATCGAATAAGCATCAATTTCCATTGCAATTTAGCTGTATTTGGTCAAACAACTTCTGCAACGACTTTTCATGTATTAGATATCATTTGAGTTGCATTTTTTTTCTTTATTTTTGCGCTAATCTTGTGCCTCGATTTGATAAATCATCTGCTGATTGCATCGCAGCAACGCTTAAAATGGTAATATTTTGTTTTTTTTCTTCTTTTATTTTTAGTGCGCGTGAAAGTGACTTCACTTTTCATATGAGTCTAGTTTAAGAGTTGACTTGCAGTTTAATTTATTTATTTTGTTTTTTTTTTTTATTTATTTTTTGCAGACATGCAACGAAATTTATCAAAATGTTTCGCGATTATTATCGGCGCAGAAAAAACCCAAGTATAAAGCTTTCACTTGCAATGTTTGCATTAGTTCATGTTTGTACATCATTTCATTTTTTTTTTTAGTTTAGCTTAAAAATAAATTCAACTTATTTGCTAAGTTTAGATAAGCGTTAAATAGTTTTAAGCGATTTCCCTTGCAGTAAATTAGAAAGTGATTGCAGACCGATTTAATGGAAATGCAGAACAGCGTTGTATGGCAAGCATTTTTAATTGAGAGCTGGGAACATAAATTTTCACACGCCCAAGCAATTAGTGTAGGGTAGCTACATAGAGTATAACTTAGCATAATATTAATAAATAAAATAAATAAATAATTTCTTTAAAAGGCTTTCTATTCTATTTTCTAGCATTCCTTATAACAACATTTGTTTACTATTTTTACCTTAATTTGCTCCTTTTTTCAGGAATTCAATGCGTGCTGCATTTCGTTTTAGTTTCATATATTTTTATTTTGCATAAAAACTAAGACAATTCTTTTCTACATTTCCATATTTATTGCAATGACACTGCAAGCAATAAAAATGTAACAAATAGAAACAATAAAGTTGCTGTCTAGTATGTACGACTAAAAGATACTCTGCTCTGCTCATCTAATTTTATTATCACTTTTATTAGTTTTAATTGCTTAATTCATAAATTTTATTCAAAGAAATTCTTTGTGATTTCAATAACTCAAAATAAAGCTCTGTCTGTATCTTTTAAAGTTCTTCAATACCGCTTCAGACAAACAGCTCTATTTGTTGTTCTATACAAATTGATATACTCAAGTGCACAAAAAACAAAAGGCGAACTACACGACTACAATAAGGCATGCAATGCGTTTAACATGAACAACTGTGTTTCCAAATACAAACTGGTACAAGACACGTTTGTTTATAGAGACGCACATAAAATACTCGTATATACTCTCATTCACGTAATGGATGTGCAATGTAAATATATCTGCTTGTTCCATAAAAGGTTTGTAGGTCATTCCTTTGCACACAAACTCGTGCAGCTATACCTTGACATGGCTTTCGTATTTGCATTTGTAAGCTGGTACATATTGTCGTACTATGTAAAGCCAAAATAAGTTAAAATGTTAGTTTCGGCTGCGGAGAATTATTTTGTGCTCTTCACATGTTTTCCAAATTTAATAGATTACTTTACTCTACGCATTGTTAAACTATTTGGCAACTAATGTGTCTACATCTGTATAGAGTATTCTAAGTTTTTCTGAACGTTTGTAATGCATAAGTCTCAAATTTAGTGTTGAGGAGTCCCTTTATAAAGGGAGCGCTATATAAAAAATTCACTTTTAGCTCCTTCAAATTAGCGCATCGCAAAAGCAGTTTTCACTTAATAAAACAAAAATTAAAAATAATGGAAATGAATTTAACCAAATTTTGTTTAGTGTCGCTTATTCGTTTCATCGAGTTTCAAATCACAGCAATGCATAAAAATGTTTCATTTGTTTTTAATACAGCAAGTATTTTCGTTGCTTTTTGCTATGAGTAGAGATGGCCTAGAGAATCTAATCTCATTGAATAAGAACTTCTATGTGTCAAGAGTACCTCAAACTTAATAACTCGCAACGTAAATTTGCTTCATAAAATTTATATCACGGCTTAATTTGGCTCAGGCGCCGGTGGACTCATTCAAAATAAGGCGCCCAATCGAAAGTATACTTGAACTGCTGGTTTGTATGGCAGCTCCGATTAGATAGGTCCAATAGTAAATGTTTATTATACTTTAAGCTGATTTCACTTTGATTAAAGAAGTGTTTGGTACATAAACACATTAGGTGCACAACCCACAAATGCGAGGTAACACATAGACAGATGGACAGAAGAACGTGGTTAGATGGACTCGATTCACCTTAAAGAATAAATAAAAAAATTTCGAGACCTTATGATTTCACATTATATGTGAATGAAGCATAAAAGTGGTTTTGACTTCACCATTTAGTTTTTGTATACCCTGTAGCCATAAGGACTGTCAAAACGGGATCTCAATGCCAACAAACTGTGATCATAATCACAAAATCGTGTTTTTATCAGCGTAGAAGTTCGCTATCATATATTGATCGTCCATGAACCATTAACTTTACTATCGTCGTATGCCTCAGAGTTATATTACTACGTCTCACACCTATATTCTCCGGTTACTTCTTAAAATCTCCAACGACCCAGAAGCTCTTAGCCCACAATTTTACCTTGACACTGTAGAATAATGATGTATGTATCTTGATGACGGTGTGCCAGAATGGTAGTGGCGTCAACCTGTGCACTTCCTCCGTGGGTATGCACTCTCTTTTCGCTGCTGCTCATCGGCACACATACGCTGGATTGAGGGCAAGCTGTGCCTGTAGATATAAGGCGGGAGGCACCGTTGCTGCCACTGCAGACTCAACATGCATTTCTATATCTATCTACAAAATTGGAGATAGTTCTCTCACAGTATCGCATATGAGCAAAACAGTAGATCAGCGTGGTGAAGTAGATATGAGCGCAGCAGAGGTTGAACGAAAATTTACATTCCTTCTTCAGATCACTTGTATTAAATGAATCATGCACATATACCACTCATTTTAAATTTTTGTATGTAAAATTGTTTTTAAATTTGCTTGAAATGTCAAATTTAGTCTATTTTAAATTAATCCTTATGAAATATGTTAATTCGCTCAAGATCTTTTCACTAGAAAGTGTGACCTCCATAGATATATGTACCAATTTCCAGCGTTTTTGTAAAAAAAAATGATGTGGTCCTACGATTTCAACTGTATTTAATATATTTTGCGTCAATCCTATTAAAATATTTTTTAGAGTCCGAAAAAAGGATGCCCTCCCTATAAAAAGTCTAGTCAATATAAACATGTCCGTCTGTCTGGTTATAAGCAGCAAGAACTTGGCGATTATTAAAAATAGAGCCTTCAAATCAGTCATTCCTGTTCCTATAAAACCCGCTTATAGGTAGTACCCACAAAAACCTGCACGTCTTTTCATTGGTTTTGAATGATAACAATGCTGTGTTTTCTTCTTCTTTTTTTAGATAAAAAAAAAAAAACAAATTTGCTGTGTATTTTATATTTCGGATCACTAGAAAGATTAACACTCATACACAAATGTCCCCTTTACTGGGTTTTTGTGGAAAAACTTTTTGTTGAGGTTTAGTTTAGTTTGAAACAACAAATTTAGAGTTTACTAAGCCTCTGTATGTATCAAGAAGAATTTAAAATTTAAGACACAATTTAAAATAAAATATCTTAAAAAAATTTTAAAACTTGTGTTGCAACGGATGTGGCTTCTGTATTATATCAAACAACACATGACCGTTTGGTCATGTGCGTTATCAATAGGTGGTCATTCGCTGTATCCGTTAAATTCAACATAGGCTCGTGTAATTTCAGTAATGGATTATGCTACATAACGGTTTTGATACTGATAACGGTACATGATATATTGTATCATTGGAGTAAATTCATTTTTAATTTCTGTGTACTTTTGCTATGCAGCCGCGCACTAATAATGTTCCTCAACAAAATATAATAGAGCAAAGTTCCTATGAGGTATTCAAAGTTCTACTACATAAATATTTACAAGCAAAGATACTTTTGGTCGATATCTTTTTACCTTGCACCCATATTAAAAGAGGCTTCATCATTCAATATTAAAGTCAAGTCAATTCAGTTATGTTCAGCTCTCAGTTTGCCTAGATCTCTGTATGAGCAATGACATCTGGGGAACTTTAAGATTTAGAGCCTTTAAATTAAGATGTTTGAAGTCTCCTATTCAACTTTAGTTAACTGTTTGGAGTCACCTATTCAACTTTAGTTAACTGTTTGTAGTCTCCTATTCAACTTTATGTAAAGTAAACTCGACTGCCGTGTACTTTCCTGCTCATTTTTTGATCAAAACTATAGTCTTTATAGAGTTCTCATTAATTCGTTTAATATGTTTTTAATGTATATGGTAATCTGGGCTATTAAATTGATGAGTGTTCAAAATTATAAAAAGCTTTCTTCATGTGTAAAATGTCTAAGCCTAAAAAAGAAAACTATATTCAACAAAAAACGAGTGTTCAATACTTCATAGTATTTTGCTGTGCATCAACACAGTTCATTTTATAACTATACTCACTACACAGTCACCAAGTAGCGTACAACTTTGTATAAATATAACATAAGCAAAATGTAACAAAATAAACATGCAGACGACACATTTCATAGCCAACAAAAAAAAAAAGCATTGCTCAAGGAGAACTCTGCAAAATAGTCTGCAGAATATTTGCTTTTATTACAAAACTAAACAAAATTTTTGTTCTTCAAACAATATAGAAAAATATTATTTTCATATTTATATTAACTTAAATGCTTTAGTCACGTGCAACGAATAAATTTAAGTTTTTGTGTCGCAACGCTTCGACGAAGCTTTTCAAACGATTTTTGTCCAAAGGCAAAGAACAAATTTTCTGGCGCAGTCAATTTAATTAGTTGCTGCTGCTACTTATATGCCACACTACCGTTTAATAATGCCTGAAGCGGCATTTAGTAGTAACTTAAGCGAGTAAAAAATTTGTTATATTAAAGAAAAAAAAAAAAAAAAAAATGGCACACTGATCTATTAAACGAAACTGTGCTGCACAATGCGGCCATGAAGCGCGACATTGCGGCGCTGCCAACTCTGTTGCAAATGCTGCCGCTGACAGTTGCTAATTAAAAACAAAAAAAAAAACAAAAAACCCATGCTTACTCGTAGTACGAGTAAATTGCTTTAAACATTTTAATTATATTTTCTTCAACAACAACTTTTTCCTGCTGCTGCTGCTGCTGTCGTTCTTATAAGCATTTTCACTCCAATGCAATTGTGTCCCAATTATGTTGCTTGTTTATCAGTTATTTGCTGCTGTTGAGTCATTTATTACTTGGTATGTTGGATTTTTTTATCGTATGCAAGTCATACATAAAAATTATGTCACTGTTACGGCATAATTAGCAAACATTGCCAACCAATAAGATTTATTAGTTGAAGCGGTGTTTATTAGCGGTTTATTGGAGATACATTGCAGATATATTATGCAAGCTATTGCATAAATAATTGTTAGAAAATGCATTGCTTAGCGGTGTAGAACAGCATGGAAATAATATCAGTTAATAAGTTCTTACGTTTGCATGATAATTAGTTTAAAATACTATACTTATATATTGGTATATAGTATAGTAATAGTTTGAAGCTGCAATGTTTGTCTATAATATTGTTTACTGGTACTTTTATTGTCTGTATTTGGAACTTATTCGTTCAAGACTTTTGTTTATTTACATTTAATGGAAAAATGTTTATAATTAACATTTTTTAAGGCGTCGAGGAAGCCATTAAATTGTTATTGAACTATATTTTCGAATTATTATGAACTATTTTCGAATCTACGCCTTAAAATTTGCTTAATGTACAGCAAAATGCAAACAATTGCATCGCTTTGCAATATATAGTATAGTATAGCGAGGCTATTTCATGCTGAAGAGTATAAATGAAGCATTATTTATTGCAGCAAGCAATGGCGAAAGATATTTCATGTAAAACTGCAACTGACGAAACCAAAATTTTCTCCTCCTCCTTCTATAATTCTTCAATATAGTTTCTCTTCCATCTTTCTCTCTTTAAATCTTCAAATTATATGCTTCATTAAGTTGGCTTAATTTTCTACTTCACTGTCGCTCTATATAATTCTTAAGTGTATGTAAATATTTTCCATGTAAAGAGAAGAAAAGACGAAAAAAGATGTTCTCCTCTCTCTATCTTTCTACAATTCTGGAATCAATATACCTTGTAATATTTCTATATCGAAGGAAGAAAGACTATAGGCAGGTTGAAAACAAATTTTCTCCTCTATTATTTTCTCTCTCCATTACTCTTCAATGTGTGTACCGCATATATTATTTTGGTTATATTGAAAGCATCCAAAGCATTCCAAAGACGATTATTTTGCACATGGAAGCCTATAGATTACTTCATATAGCTGGGTCGCTCTGACGATTGTCTCACTGTCACTTTGTTTGCTTCTATAAAAAAATACTCCTTCGATTTCTGATTATTTGAGCTCCTAAGAAAAATTTTGTAGAATTGTTGGCTAGATTTAGACTCTTGTCAGCATTTTAACATTTTTTGTTTAGGTCATTTCTTTGAAAAAATTTTTAGTTTTATTTTCTTCTAATTCAACTTTAATGTTTGTGAAAAAGTTCCAAAAGTACGCAGTCTGACATCGGCTGGCGCTTCTGGCTTGTGAATATATTTGAAGTGCTTCATATATCACCTAATATTGGAGTATTTTATAAAATTGGTGTGTGTGGGCCATTGATAAGAGTTATGAAAGCTGAAAGATCTGATGTGTTGCGATAGAATCATGCTTCATACACGCGTCAGTTTAGAAACTTCTCGGAATAAGCAGCAAAATATCAATATATAATAAAATCGAAGACGAAAATTGTCTCTGTTTGTTTCAAAATCAATTTTATGAAAGTTGAGAAGATTTATATTGAGTAACATTTAGCGTTTAGATCATGAAAATCGTCCTGCAGAGTCGAACGATATTAATGCTCCCATATAAAATCATTATTCGTTTTCGAAAGCTACACAAAAATATTTAAAACTGGCAGGTTCTAAGCTTGTTTGAATTGTTTATATGTATATGTCCGTCAGCTTATATACATTGATTGTAAATTAGGTATGAAGACTTTTGACGAACATATGCTGAATGTAAGTATTTAAAAGTAAACGCGCCCTGCTGGCTGGTAGATATAATTGTCAGATAAACTTCCAAAGCACTTATATATATTTTTTTTTTTTTTTTTTGTAAGGACGAACACATTTTTTGTGGAGCTATTAACTTATATCACGTTACGAAGGTTTCGACTGTTAAAAATGGGCGCTCCCTTCTTAAATGCGTGGTGCCGTGTTTTATTCAGAGCATGTGAATAGTATGAAATTCTCTGTGCTACCAAAGACAGCATTTTCTCCTTTTTAAACGATTTTTTTTTTTTATAAGATTCACATGTAGGGTCTTTTTTGAATTTTTTTTTTTTCGATATATAAATATGAAAAATAATTTTACTTTAATGTTTTACCAAATCACTTCATTGAATCAATTTGATTTTAAGAGATCTACACAACAACACTTCCAAACATATTACTTAGGGAAGAGTTACTCAAGTTATACTCGTAAATATTTTTGAATTTGTTTTCTTCTAAACTTTGCGTCATTTTTCCGCCAATTTTCACACGTTTCAACAACACAACTTACCCTCTTCCAAACCGCGTCCAATCTCATCCGAAGTCAACTTGGGAAAGCTAACTTGCAGCGAATGTCCATTGAAGAAATAACTCAAACGTTCGATCAGCATATTCGTCAGCTTTGTATCACGATCTATGCCGGCACGTGGCAATGAAGATTCCAACTCATTTTCACTATAAGCTGCTGGACGTAATGCCGTAGGATCGCTGGCGCCAGGCAAACGTACCAACTTTATGCCATCGGCAACGCTTATGGCATCGATGGGTGCAATGCGATCAATGAATGAGATGGCCTTTTTCTTGAGGCATGGCACAAAACCACCTTCGGCATGTGTACAATCATCGTAGACACGCAACACAGTGCGCGTGCCGGCATTCTGATAGGCGCTGCCGCTGGCACCGACGGTGGCGCTTACGGCTGGTGGATTTGCAAGATGCTCGGTGCCGGCGCTACACAGCGGTAGTGCACTGATTAGTAGCAGGCTTAAGGATAATATGCATGGCGGTTTTTTAATTTTGTCACACGGAATGTCTTTTTTGGCAACATTTTGAAATAAATTTTTTTTTGTCTTTTGCTTTACTTTACAAAAATGTTTCGTCACTTTAGCACTTCTTCTTCTTTTCACAGACACACATATAGACACACACACACGCACACAAGAACACACGGCGGGTGTTTCAACAATTAACAATTCACGTGCGTCGTCACTCTGTCGTTGGTAATCCTTTAAGCCAAACTGCTAAGCCTGCTACTTGCTGCTGCTTTTGCTGCTGCTGCTGCGGTAAGAGTCGAGCTTTCTTGTGGAGTTGTCGATTCAAACTGATGTTGCTGCTAAGCCCGCTGTATTCTTTTATAGACCTTTCTTTCGCATTTAATCATTTTGATTTTCTTTTCTTTGCTTGCGAGTGAGCTTTGCTGTTTGTTGCTGCTTCTGCTGCTTGCAAGTTGTTGCTTTTGCTGTACAACAACTGCTGCCAACATCATCATCATTGCCATTGCCATGGTCGCTGTCGTCGCATTTGTTTTTGCTGTTTTTGTTGTTGTTGTTGTAGTTGTCAATGTTGAAGTTGAAGTTGCCGACTCTTGCCTTTGCTGCATAATGTTGACTCAACTTCAACTCTGCAACATTAGCAGCGACAGCAGCAACAGTTGCTGCTGTTTTCGTCGCTTATCGTTGTTTTTATTGTTTTTTTTTTTGTTTTTTTTGTTTTTTTTTTTGTTTTTCGTTCTGTTTTTATTTTGCTGTTGCTCCCCTTAATGATCATTATGCGCTGGGAAAAACAAAACACTTTTGCTTGACTTTGTATGTTTGTGTCCGTCTGTCTATCCGTCTGCTCGCCACTAATACGCCAAGTTTTTGATATCAAAGTTGAACTTGTTTTGCCTGAAATTGAACGTTTGTTTCTCTTATTGTCAATGTCGCGAAAATATTTTTGTAAATGTTTTTTTTTCTTTTATATAATATAAAAAAAGTCAAACAAATATTTTTTCTCTTAATGTATTTGGCCATTTATTTTAATACCCTGCACATCATTGAGTGAGCCCTAACTTTTTTTAATTGGCTAACCAAGCAGTTTGTTTCTTATAATTGATAAAGTTTTTTGTATAAGTGCGCAGATTTTGATAAATTTATGCATTTTGGAATTGTTTTGTTTTTATAATATTTTATTTCATGGATCTGTTTAATGTACGATTTAGGATGTTAACTTGACTACCATTATTTGATACAAGGGCAACTAAACTGCATAGCATCCATTTTATTATCATTTCTCTTTAATATTCCAAATGACTCTGCATCATATTTATAATATTTTGGTAGTCTTTAAGAGTTATCCAAATTTTCTAAATTTTATATTAAGCATCCTGAGCTTTCTTTTCATTATTCATTCATAATCAGCACAGTCTGTCAGATATTGTGATTATGTGATTTGTGAATATACTTAAGTTCTTTTCTGCTTTTACGATTCCAATTATAAGGTTTTCATTCAAACAGTCACATTTCAAACAGTCTCCAAGAACACCGTTCCGACATGCTTCCGCTAGAGATCTAGGTGAGAGAGGTGGAAGAGATATGCACATAGAAACGCAACTCGGCATTAGTAAACAGAGCCGTTAATACAAGTGCATCCAAAGTATGCTGAAGATACCGTCTCTTCTCTGGCATCGCTAAGAAAAAACGGAACAGTTAATGTTCATTTCATGTAGCTACTGAGCGCGCATGGTTTCGAAACATCTCCCGACAAGCAAATTCACCATAGAGAAAATCCTTGATCATATAGTGTTCACATATTCAAGATTTAACACGGTGCGTTAAAAAATTACAGCAATTTTGAACGAGGAACATGGAGGACTACGGCTGACCATGTTCTTTGTTGAATATTTCTGGACTAAGGTATACCAAATTTTAGCTGAAGTCTATCGTTTACCGTTGACAATATCATTCTGGCCATCATTCTTTTTAAAGGCATATGAAACAATGACTCCGCCGGCCCATAAAGCGCATCAAACATTAATCTTTTGTGGATGTAATGTTGTTTCGACCAAAGATTGTGGATTAGCTTTATACAAAATGGGACAATTTTGCTTATTTACTTCCCCATTTAAACGAAAATGAGCTTCATCGCTGAACAAATTTTCATATGAAAAATCAAGATCAATATCAATTGGTGCTTCAGTCCATTGGCCTTATTGGCGGCGCATAGGATGGTCAATTCGCTTTAATTCCTGCCCAAGTTGAATCTTAAAACCGTTTAAGCCAATATCCTTTCTAGCGGATAAGTTTCGGATAGTTTTAACCGAAAACCTACGCAGACTGGGACTATTTATTTCAAATTGTAGTCAGATGGCCATTAATAAGTTGGTACTATATTCCCCCTGGAAGTTCACACCTTAGAGAAGTGAGTCAACCTGCAAGTAAATTAATGCAAGGTGGATTATATAATGCAGCATACAATAGTAAGATGAGATAGCTGAACTAGTGGTCCTTGCAACACCAAACGAAATTGAAAATTTCGCTTTCAAGTGTCCCGGAGAAGGCTGCTGACAAACATGTTAAACGTCAGCCCTTGCTTATTTGCACTGAGGAGGATGAAACATTTAATTTGCGTGCACATCAGAAGCGTTGCTAGAAGCCAGCTAAGTAGGGTCCTGTTGCTACCAAATGATGAAGCTTCTGCTGAAGTAAAGGAGGTGCCTCAAAGTGAAGCTGATGATATTGCCAATATGAACAAAAAGCAGGCGCCAAAGGTGAAGACAATACTGCTGCCGGCGATGAAGCTGCTACTGTAGTTAAAAAAGTGGGTGCCGAATGTGAAGCTGATTATATCACCGATTCAACCAAAAAGGTTGATGCTGACGCTACTTTTGCTAAGGAAGAGTGCTCAGAAGCAACAACTACTAACTGTCACGTTTTTTTGTCCCCGCAAATTAACAAATAATAATTTAATGCATATAGAAAATATGCTAAATATTTGCAAGAACGGATTTAAATGAAAACTTTGAAGCCATTTTGAAAAGAATTCTAGATTTTTATATAATTTCAAAATTAAATAAAATTTTAAATCTCATTGCTGAAGATTTTCTTTCTTTAATTGAATAAAGCTTAGCTTATACACTGGGCCTGAATGTTGATTCACGCTGTGGAATCAAAAGCCTGTGACGTTGTTATCTTGTATAAACACAGTCCATGAGAAGAGGACTTTCGTGGTTACAAGAAAACAGCTGTTAAAGGTAAATATGCATGTGGGAAGGAACGTTACAAACACTTAGTACAAGACTTTCTGGCTTTCATCATGTGAAAGAGCAACTCTATATGAAAAGGAATACATTTTTTTTTCTACCAAAGTCTCCTTTTCATAGACAATGTCAAATATATATATTCCTGATGAACATCCAAAGTTGAGATAATATAACTATCTGTGTCCGTCTGTCTATCTGTGCTAGCAATAAGATCTAAGAAACTATAAACTTTAGAGTCTTCAATTTTGCGATTTTAGATTTCACTTATCTGTACTGAGGTGAAGTGGCGAAACGTTGTGGCTGCAACTCGACTAGGTCTTCACCGGAATTTCACGAGTTTATTTAAATTGCTACAGCAATGGCCTCCTCGTGGTGTTCCCTGGATATCGATTTGAGTTTACATAAATGGGAGCTAATTCGAGCAGCGGCATGTGCTGGTACAGGGCTTACCCAACATTTTGAAATGTGAGCTTGAGCTCGTAGGCTTGACGTTGTATCAAATATTCAAATATTAGTTTTATCATCATTTTGCACCCAAAACTTTATTTAGTTTTAAGTTCCTATGCTAACTGGTCCTTCTTTGGAGAGTATAGGCCAGAAGATCATGACTATATTTCGTAAAAATAAAAGTGGTCTAAATTTGTAAACCAGTGATTAGGAATTCGATGTCAAAATATCTAAAAAAAATATTTCTGGCGGATATTTATAAATATTGCTAGAAATCAAAATTTTGAAGGTTTTTTGGTATTCGTTTAAGATTTTGAGATCTATTTTTCTAAAAATTAAATTGAATGCTCAGGTTTTGGTAAATTTTAATAATTCAAATTAAATAAATTAGAAACTGTCTTGATAAGCCTGTTGATTGGAGTCTATTGAAGTTTTGCTTGATGAACTTACATATTCTAACTAGGAGGTCTACAATACGAAGTTTATGACAAAAGCCGAACTGCTGATAATTTTTTTAAATAATATTTTCTATGATTTTCTGATTGACGAAATCAGACTAAGTGGGCGGTAAAAGTGTGGTTTAGTAGGTTCTGGGAAACATTTTGATACAAGTGTTCAATATTTAGGAGTTAATATTTTTTTTAAATGTAAGCACTTAATTAAATTCTTCCTAACCTAGAAATATATATTATGCAGAGTGCAAATTAGTCGAACATCTCTCTACTTGTTGTATTTTAAATAATTTTTTTTTTTTTATTTCATATAAAAGTTAACCAAGTTTTTTTTTTCCATTTTAATGTGTTGTCTGAGTTCACTAAAACAACAAAACTTTTTATTTGCAACTTTGTTATTGGCCGGCCTTGCTCTGCCTCGCCTTACTCTGCCTCGCCTTGCCTTGCCTGTCTGCATTTCCATCTGTGCACCTTAATTTGTTTTTGATTTTAAAGCTTAAAAATTTCTTTTGCTACCTACCCTGCATAATTCATTTTTAATGCCAGGACTTGCCGTCGCCGCCGCCATCAGTCAGAGAGATGCAGCCAGCCAGCCAGTCAGTCAGTCAGTGGTGAGCAGGTGAAATGCGGTATGCAAATAAAGAAAGTCAAGTGCATCACCGCCAATGTTGCGCGTTGGTGTTCTCGGCGGAAAAAATAATTTATAACTGTTTAAATGGACGGTGGCGTACGAAATGCTGCGGTACCAGATGAGTTGTGCCACAAGGTGTCGTCTGGCAGAAAAAGTGCATTATTAATGATACATCAATGCAAATAAATGAAATAATGGAGAAGGAAAACACAGAAGTTGGAAAGCTGTCCAGAAGGCCGTAGGGTAAATGAAAATTAATAATTCACATATTTACATGCAAGATAAAATTTCCCACAAAAGGGAGTTGAAATGCAGAGGCATAACATGACACGCTGAGAGCGAACTTGACACGCAGAACAGTGTAAAGTCAAGCAGTTTTTTGCATGCGGTGTGTGTCGAGTTTAAATTGGCTTAAATTAAATAAAGTTTACATTACATTATATGCAAAATGAGAATTATTTCTTTATTTATTAGTTCTTAATTTAAGAAAAGATGATGGGTAAAAGTATTTGACGCAGATATGCGTCGATTTGGTGTCGAAATTAAGTGTTTCGGTGGAAGTTAGTAAATTCATTGTACAAGATACAATTATGAACGGCATGAGCTATGCCAAAAAAATACCGAGACCCTAAATGTGGGTAGCAAAACCGCCACCTCTTTTGCAAGCAATTATTAAAATGTCACCATCAATCGAATGGAAGCGTTAATGGAGAAGATGTTTGATCAGTTTGCTGCATTAATTCTGCTTTTAACCTCAGTACAGGCCAAGTTATGCAAGTGAATTTGCGGTTTGTACTCTAGAATGCAAATGGCGCCCAATGAGACAAGTCCAGAGACAATCCCGATAAGCCATCTTGAACTGACAGCAGCATATATTCCACCTAGCAACGCAGTTAGCCAGCAAATGTTTCAAAAGCTTTTTGATGTACTTGGAATTCGATTTCTTATTGGCGGTGATTTCAACGCAAAGAATCCTTTGTGTGGTTCAAGGCTCATCAATCCCAAAGATCGTACTCTGCTTCAATGCATTAACAAAACCAAAAACTTTTACAGTCACTCATTAGGAAAGCCTACGTTCTGGCCCACTGAAACCACGCGAGCTTTTGACCCAAATAGAGTGCACACCTGGGACTCTCTTGATCTGTGTTCTGACCCATTCGCAGTAATTCGCTTACATACAAATCACCATGTTCTCCTGGCTAGTGAAGTTATTTCAGAAGAACACCAACATCAGCACGACTGACGAGAAGGATGATGCTGTTGAGGAAATAATGCGGCTTACACATGAGGCTGCGCAGGTCTCGACTACAAGAACTAGAACTCCAATGCAAGCTAGCAGAGACCGACACCTCAGTTCAACCGAAGTGTTGACTTTGGTTAAAGAAAAACGTAGACAGGAGAGTATGTCATTGCTCTTGATAGAGCAGCTCTCTACAGAGCAATCAAGGAGCTGAAACAGGGGCTATTAAGCCCTGGAAGACTATATCAGCCGGCTTGAACGTAATGATAGAGAGCACAGTTTATGGAATGCAAAGGCTGGCTCCCATCCAAAATGGTGTGGTGTGGAGAAAGCCAACGCGTTCGCTGATCATACTCATTTTCTCCATTCTACACTTGCTCCACATTAGAGCATACAGAAATAGTTGAATTTCTTAGCTCGACCTGTCCAATGGACCTACCAATTGTTTAATGTGGATAATGTTTTAGAAGAAATTATAGCGCTGAAAAAAAAAACAAAGACAGCTGGCTATGACCGCATTGATAGTACTACATTGAAGACCCTTCCACGAAACTGCTTGACATTGTTTACGGAAATAGTCAATAGCTGCCTATAATTTGGCCGTTGGCCTTCGCAGTGGATATGCGACGGAGTTATTCTTATTCGTAAGCCTGAACAATACGTTGCCTCATAACACCTGATCAGCGTACTACCATTATTTTCAAAAGAAATTCAGCTCTACTGGAACAAGTCTTACAGCAACGCGTTGTATACCCAATTCTTCATGCTTTCGAGTGATATCTCCAATGCATGACCGTACTCTCCTAAGCTCACATTAAAACTTTCCGCAATGATTTACTTCACTTTATCGACGTTATCGTTGCTTACACTCATTGAAGGCCGTCACTATATACGCAGGAACAGTAGAAGGTGCTTCACAACCTCCTACAAATGATCTTAAATCTGCTTGTTTATGTGTAAATGTAAGAGCTAGTGAGAACTAAATAATAAATTGCCTACATTGCGGCTGGTATTTGTGGAAGAGTGGTGAAAAATTTACCTCAAATAATATATCACAGCAAACGTACTTGTGATGGTTATATAAACGAGCGGGATTTTGAAACTTAAATGTTTATACTGCATTTGAAATATATTTCAGCACAATATCTCAATTAAACTGTTTTACATTTAAAAACAAAAATGTTATATCTTATTAAACAATTTTATTAAATTTAAATTGCATTTGCGCGCACAGTGCTTCACCTTGGCACCTTGTAATAATAGTCAAACACTTCCTGTAAGCATTTTGCATTTTTAAAATTCCAATCATTCAACCCTGACTATAAATGCAACATAAATATTCAAGCTGAAACCACATTTGCACATTTGTGTGCATGCTGCATAGATTCACCTCAATGACACAATTATGATTGCAACAAAAATTGTTCAAAGTTCTGAAATTGGTTTTTAAAATTTTCATACAAATGTCAACAGCTTTACATGAAAAAACAGAAATTATTGCCGCCCAAATCGTTCAATGCAGAAGCCACAATGAATGCTGTAATGTGCCACCACCTATCTGGTTTAAATCTAAAGCATCCCCGAGTAGCAGTTGTACAGAATATCAGTAATAGGATTGCAATTTTAAAAGGAATATCGCACTGGTGCGCCTGCCTCATACAACAGACAGAAGCTATACAAACTATAGCCGTACTAAGCTAACATTCCATGAATAACTGTGCTCTGCCAGTATTGCCGCTACATAGTACTTCAAAGTATCCCAATGGTAATTCAATTTACGAGATGCCTATTCGATGTGCAGCTGGCCATTGGAATGCATGAATGAACGAGTAAGCAGATTAACGGACGGACGTACGCATCAATAAACGTAAGGGCTCTGCTCGACTGTAAAATGTACAAGTAAAT
This sequence comes from Leucophenga maculata, assembly GCA_035044805.1. NCBI lineage: Eukaryota > Metazoa > Arthropoda > Insecta > Diptera > Drosophilidae > Leucophenga > Leucophenga maculata. The sequence continues at coordinate 3,575,158 of JAWNNP010001197.1, forward strand.
ACGAAGAAAATAGTAGTAAATAGTATATACATATTAGTATTAGCGGCATACAGGGTGCTTCACAAAAATTATGAAAAATAAATTTTTTAAATAAGATTTTTTGATTATATGTCTACAAAGTGTAAATAATCTTCAAAGTAATTTACTTTATCATCAATATATTAATTCCACTGACTCTCTACTACTCAGTTCACCGCTCAAAGAACTTCATGAGAACTTCTTTTAAAGTTTCGACTGTTGCAAGTTTGTTTGTCAAGACGGCATACTTTAAATGTGGCTTTCATTCATTAAAGTAATTTGGGAGGAGTAATTTGGGAGGAGCTCTAAGTCGCAACTGCATGTTGAATTAAGTTTTGGCGTGATGTGATGCCTCCCCAGCAGATCCCTATCCGAACAAAAAAACAATTAAATTCCATGTAACTTCTTGCGGGACGCACCCTGGGTGTATGTATCTGAAATTTTTATGCACGAGCGTATATTTCATGGCAACAAATTGCAAAATGATCAAATGCAAAAAAGAATAATGAACGAATGAACGGACAGACGGCCGGACCAACATTTTGCCGGACGGATTTATGAACGGAGCTGTTGTTGTTACCTTTTGAATTGAACATACAGTTAGCTTGCTGCATACACACTCATACAGCTACAACAACTACATGCAACGTGCTTGTACATTCGAGTTCAACTTGGTTCCGCCATGCTTGCAAACGTTTTTCACTGGCCCAAGCGACCCAGCGACCAAACACTCTCGAGCTCTAGCTCACTCGACCGGCACATGTTTATGCGATACTTTACCCTTGACTGTGCTGCTGCTGCACTTGCAGTTGTTGCACTCTAGGTAGGTTGCATGCCACATATTTGCGGTTTCTACAGCAATTTTCCCAACCGAAATAAATGAAATTAAAATTAGCTTCATTTTGAGGTGCTTACTTTCGCTGCTACTTGGTCGCTTTGTACTCAATTTTAAGCTGCGCGTTAGAAATGCACGCCAGCAGGTGTTTTCCAGCAGATAACATTTAACCATTGGAAATTTGAAAGGGTTTCGTTTACGGCATTCGTGGTATCTGTATCAGTTGTGTACGTGGAAAATCGCCAACGCCATAAGCTGAGCTTTATTGCTTTGAAATTTCATTTTATCACGTAAAATTGTGTTCGAATTTTGCGCTTTTATTATTATTTCGCTTACTTCTTGCCGCACATTAAATGTATTCATCAAGTCTCGCTAAATGTTGCAAATGTTTTATAATTTTTGCAGCTTAACGCTAAGCTGTTGGCTTAAATAAAGAAATAAATTCGCTTTTCAGTTTGGCAGGTCAATGAAATTTTGTGTTTATATTTTCCTTATGTTTTATTTTGGTTTTGGAAATGTAAATGATATTTGCTTTCCAAAAAACGTGCTTTGTCATAGATTTTGTTTAATTTTTGTCGTTCAGCTATATTTACCGCCTAAGGTCAATGGACTGCACTTATAAGGGAAATAAACTTGAAACAAAACAACAAAGAATGGCGTAGTCCAGCGTGCTCGACTTTGACTTGTGCTCACTTAATTCAAAGTTTCTATGGGGTATATAAAGCTATATCTGGCATCCATGTGGAATATGTGTGTCTAAGTACATCAATTGTGCAGTTTCAAAACTCAGAAAGTTGAAGAGATTTGAATAGGAGCTACCTCTTCTAGTTGTTCGATATGAACCTATATAAAATGTTTTATTAGAATTGAAGTCCGATACACAAATCTTATTTTTTACATACAAAAGCTCTGGTTTTTGTGGGCAATGCCTCTTACAGCAAGGTAGGAACATTCGTTAAATATTGCTTATCTGAAGGGCAACTCAAAGTTCTGAAGAAGTCTCTAAGTTCTGAATGTTAATTGTAATAGATGGATATTAGCTCGACTTTTTTTACAGAGGTGTTTCTAGCTTACCTAACAACAAAACTTACTACATTTTATTCATACCAAAACCTAAAAGGAGGAACAAATTTATATAGAAGCACCCCTTATAGTATAACCAGGCCAGTTTGGGCCCTTCATGTAAGCCATGCAAGCTGGAGCTTTTTCGTCCATCCGATTGAGGACAGTGACGCCGTTGAAATTTTATGCGATGGACTATTAGTTGAAACGGGACTTACTAGGACAAATGTCCTGCGGATATCTCAAATATGGTCCATGCCTTTGCGCCATATAATTGGATCGGGAGTGTCACCGTCTTGTATATCTTGACTTAATTAGTTCGATTGATATTTGAAAGCGTAATTCTTCGCCTGATCTCCAGGCTGACGTTGTTGTTGCTGTTTATCTTGGATCCAAGATGAGCCATGAGCCGAGACTGCTTTTCAATCCCCGAAATATCATCATATCATCCGCGTACGCGAGCAGCATCACTTCCTTTTTGAAGTGACACTGGCGTAGGATGTATTCCATCAGTAGATTGAAAAAATTACTCGTGGTGGATGTCTTTGTTAAACTCACGGGTCATGGTAGTGTGAATATTTGGTCACTGGTCGACCATTTTGGTCTGAAGCCACACTGTTATGGTCCTATCAGTGAATGCGTATATGGCTTGAACCTATTACACAATACGCGCGAAAGAATCTTATATCCGATTCAACGAAGACTTATTCCGCGGTAGTTGGCGCAAACAGCGGGGTCTGCTGTCTTAAAGATAGGACAGAGAAGATTGAGATTCCACTCATGTTCACGAGACCATATCTTGCATAAAAGTTGGTGCATACTCCAACATTTCGCCGCCGGTCTTTAATAATTGAGCTGTCAGCTCATTAGAGAATGCCGCTTTGTTATTTTTCAGCTTTTTAATAAAAAAATCGACCTCGTCCGGTTGCTATATAATAGTGCCATCATCTATATCGGCGATATTATGCGCTTTAAAGTCTCCCAGAAGGTTACAAAAATGAGTGATTCATGTGCATTTGTAACCAGATTTCCACATTCGTGTTTAAAGAAAGTTACTCCGCGTTTAAAATCTGCGCTCAGACGCTTGACCTATTGATAAAATTTTCAAGCTTCATTTCTGTAACCTAACCTCTCAACATCATCAAACTGCTCCAGCTTTAATTTCTCCTTTTTCTTTCGCCTGAAAAGGTGTTTCTCCCTATATCGCTCTCTAACAGCTAGAATTACACCCGATTGCAGAGTTCGCTGATAGGAAGCGTTCTTCTCTGCAGTAGCATTGCGACACTCCTCGTCTTATTAAGAGTTAGTCACATGTTATGTATAACCAATAAGCTCCTCGGCTGTTCTACCAAAGAAGCGGTATTAATGTACCTACTGCATACTAATATCTTGAAAAGACGAAGAGGTAACCCGGAGAAGTCGGGAGAGTGCACTGAGTTAACTGCGACAAGATAGTGGTCCGAGTCAATATTTTGAACACTTAACGTTCGCACATCCAACATGCTAGATGCGAGCCGTTCATCAATTAGAACATGATTAATTTGGTTGCTGTTTTGCCTTGTCATCATTCTCTTGCGTCAGGACTTGCGCACAAATCAGGCTTATATTAAAATATTTAGCCTTGATGCGTATCGCGGTTAGGTGTAAGAATCTAGAGTCTAGGTCACGTAGTTCCCTACTCCCCACAAAACCGCATCCAAATTCGTGCTTACTCGCATGGCAGCTATAGTAGATATCACATGACGCTTTTTTAGAGTAGCCCTGTCATACTTTTTTCACTCAGATGTCTTATGATTGGAACCGCATTTAATGCAAGCATATCCACGCAAATTAATGTCAATGGACGTTTGTCTATACGACTAATAATGTTACTTATTCTTTGAACAGTCTATCCGTTCTCTTCGAACTCTCTTTTATCTATGAAAATGCTTTCCTCAAAAGTTGTCACGAAGATTAACGTAGTGTTGTGGTGTGTGACAATAACAAATTAATGTTGCTAGTCATTACGCATAAAACAATTTTTCTTTGAAGTTCAATGCGCTCAACTTGACCTATACCAATTCTATGTAAACAAAAACTTTCTATAACGCTTTCGATTTTGTGTTTGATATCGACATGCAAAAGCGATGTAGGCACACATATTTTTGTATGGTGTTAATAATTAAATATATTAATATAAAAAAATGCTACGCTGCAAGAATAACAAATTTAATAAATAAAAAATTTCGGCAATACATGACGAATGAAAAAACAAACAATTTTTTTTGCTACTTACAATTAGTTTCTTATAAGCTTTGAAAGTGTACAGTCTAAAATGAAGTTAGCACATTTTCTTATAATATTTATGCTGTTTGACAATTTGACAGCTGCCGAAGACTCAGCGCATTATATACAGAACAAGGCACTTGATGTGACAAAGCAAAATAGTATATTTCCATTCGATTTTGAAACGTTGCTGCACATCTTTCAGCAAACCTTGCTCGGTGGACCATTTCTGTTAGGTGCGGATTTTGTAGCGCGTGTCTGTAAGTCTAAAAAATTCAAGAAAAAAAAAAAGTTCAATAAACAAATAAAAATAACAAATAGGTTCCTTTGTCTTACAATCTGGACTCGTGCGTCCACGCATAACACCTGACATCAAGCAAATGAGTTTTCAACTGCATGGCTTTAACTGCGTTAACATCAGCGTACCAATACTGCAAGCAGAGTTGCTCTGGCGTATGCCTGAATTTCAACGCGAAAAACCAACAATAATATTTATATCAGGCTGGAAAAGTGCCAATGCTCAGTCAGGTACCATAGATGATGTTGTAAAGGCTTACAACTGTCGCAATGAAACCAATTTCGTGGTAAGTTTGGAATAATTTAATGTATTTAAATCAAAATTTAAAACAACTTTAAAATAGGCACTCGATGCTGCCAATTTTATAGATACACTCTATACTTGGTCTGCGCTGAATACCGAGGAAGTGGGACGCAATGTTGCCATTGGACTGCAGAAGCTCTCAAACGTTTACAATGTCGATAAAGTACATCTGATCGGACACAGTTTGGGCGCACAAATTGCCAGCGCTGCAGGACGTCATTATCAACAGCTAACGCAGCGTCAATTGCAGCGCATAACTGGACTAGATCCTGCAAATCCTTGCTTTTATGAAGATCCAGTGTTGCCAGGCTTACAGAGCAGCGATGCCAACTATGTTGACATAATACATACCAATCCCGGCGTGCTGGGCACTTCGAAGGCATTAGGCGATGCGGATTTCTTTGTGGGTGGCTATGCGCCAATACAAAATGGCTGCTTTGATATAGCCTGTTCGCATAATCGCGCTGTTTTGTATTATGCTGAGTCGGTCTATCCCGGCAATGAGTATAATTTTCCGGCAAAACGTTGCGAAATGTTGTCACAAGTGGTTTTTGGAAATTGCTTAAATGCTGCAAACGCATATATGGGCTATTTAGCAGCGCATAATGGCTATTACTTCTTGGAGATTAATGGCAACGCACCTTATGGTAGGAATGCTACGAGTAGTGCTGTCAATGTGCGCGGCAAATGTGGCAGTTGTCCATTGGCAGAAGTTTAATAAACTTTATAAACAAAAAAAAAACAAACTTAAACTCTTTCGAAAATTCACGAAAAACATGTCAAACCATGAAACTAGACAAGTCCGTGACTTATTCTTTTTCTTTTTTTTTTTTTCCTGTAAAATCGTGTTATAGAAAGTTCATGAACTGAGCACACGCAAAAATGTCAACTTTTGTCGCTTTTAGTTCTGCTAACAGCTTAATGCGAGCCTCTAAAAATGAAAGTGAACTCATTTTGTAAACACTGCAGTCGTGCAAGAAACGCCATTAAAGCACTTCTAACATTCAGAACAATTTTACTTTCTCCATGGTGACGAAGACGACGAAGAGGAGAACGCCACATGAAAGCTAAATGCTCAAACCTTTTAAGACATATAATATATATATTTTAGCTGCCTAGTCATATGTAGATGTGTTGTGCAAACATAAGCCACATCGTAATTACTGAATTATACACTGCCAGCTAGGCCGACACGCACGCAGGCAGGCAGTCTGTGTTTATTAAAATCCGGTTCTCGTTTTAATTCAATCGTCTTTGTTTGTTAATAATGCCGGCAATTGTGCTATTGTTATAATGCGGCTAAGAAAATTTCAAACAGCAACCGCAGCATGACACAGAAAAAGGAAATTGCAAATGTTGTATGTTGTATCTGTGACTATGACATGTAGGGTGCAGGTCTGAAAACCACCGCAATTATATGCGAGTATCTTATCGAGGAAGAGCTATCTTGCATGTTTGTTTGTCTGCCGGTCTGTGCCAGCATGTGGCATGTACAAAGCATCAAGGCCGCACAGCATTGGCATATAATTCGCCTACATTTGATAGCGATATATGGGAAAACTGCTTCATGCGATCGATAACAATGCTTTCGGAAATTCTCATGAAGTAGAAGTACCTACCGAACGAGCCCAAAGTGGGCCATACACTCAATTCAGTTGAGTTAGATTTGAGTAAAAGTGAACAGAAAGTGTGGAGGTTTAACTTCATTTGCAGACATGTGCACGGGATGTATATGTGTGTCTGTCCGTCTGTCTGTCTGTCTGCACCCACCGCATGTAGGTACTATTTGCAATAATTATTAAGGCTATCAATTTCACTCGATTAGTTTTGAGATTTGGTTTGCCGTTGCCGTTCGTTGAAATACATAAAATGTAATTACTTTTATGCCCTTTGCATACTGTGGTCTTCTGGCTGAATATATTTTCAATATAAATAGTGCGTTGGAGGCTTTAGATTTATTGGTCCTATGAGAGATTTGGTATATATTTATGCGCAAATATTTTTTCGTGTTAAGGTTAATTGTGCATATATGTGATAATTTGGATGCTTAGATATTTTCATGTAGTTGGTAGGTGGAATAACAGCTTCATATATGAACTAAAAAAGAAACAAATGCTGCATAGATATACATATATGTCGTGAGACATAATAAATATAAGAGGACGTTAGTAATTGTGTGTAAGAAATAATGTATAGTTAGTACAGCAGCTCTATTAGTTTTGCAATAAGTGGCGCTCTTTGAAATTTATTTTACTAAACAATATTGAATATATGATGTTGCTCACTTCAAAGGTGCACACATTTTGGCTTTTGATTTTAGGCCAATTTTAAAATGTAATAATTTTTCATGTTATCAGTTTCAGTATTTATCAAACTCGATGCTGGGGCGGCTACTTTTCGAATTATAGAGTGACTGATAATGAAAAATAATGTGGATGACTTTAGAAGGTGAAATGAAATGAAATGGACATAAAATCGGCTTATGATATTGACTTCACGCTTGATCTATTCAATATGATAGCCGTCAATGCCGAGTAATATAGTTAGTTGTTAAATTTAACATTTCGAGTCTAATTTCTATGGTCATTTTGATTCTATATTGTGCCGATTCGTGACAGGGCTACTTATGTATAACCATAAAAGCTTCGCTACCGAGATCTACATCAGCGGCATGAGAGGTTTGCCTTTGTGACTTAAATATAAAAGATAAGTCGGTTGGTTTCCTGGGAATCGTTTAGTTTTGTCTACTGTTTGTCCTTATAATATAGTCGCCTCTATTATATTAGGAAAGAAATGCTTAATTTTGAGTCTTGAACCATTACATATACTTCATACTATACATATTTGTGCAGTAGAAGGCTCACATCAACTCAATCTCTCACTGCGTCTATAAAGATAAAAATTTTGGATTTGGCTGAGATTTTATGTGAAACAGCATCGTTAATCTCGTCTGGGGGCGTATTTGTCGAAGTGATGATAGATCGGTCGCAAAGTCAATACCGTCGTTTACCCTTCACCCTTAAATCTTTTGAGTGGTATGATAGCGGTTCTACCTCCATACTGATGTTAATTTTGGCAAAAATTGGTTGTTGGCGCGCTTAAAGGTTCGAGAGATGTTTGGTGTAAAATATAGCGTTTGGGAATGAGAAGTGCTAATA